>CAHIKZ030000904.1:310000-335000 GCA_903632075.3 Acanthosepion pharaonis | reverse complement strand
GTAAAACTTAATAAATCTTCCCTTTTTGTTATCTCTCCTAAACCATGATTCGCCATCCATTTACGCATGCTTGCTAGGTAGGTGATGCACTGTTTCCCTCTGTCTCTCTTGCCTTCAATTTGTTCCTGTGAGTATCACATTTTCCAAGCCTTTTTCCCTCATTATATGACCTAGAAATTTTAACTGTCTCTTCTTGATGTTAAGTATAAGTATTCATTTTCTATCCGTATGCAGGCAGTTTTCTGCCAGTATAGGTTCTGGGGTATTCTAATATCCTTTCCAAGTATGTTAAGGTTAACGAGCAGTTCCAATAGTTTTTTAGGACGTACTTTGTCAAATGCTTTTGCATAATCTATCAAACCAAAAGTATATCCCCTTCTGCCAGTGGTGGCGAGAAGGGGACAAATGTGCTGGGCCTCAAAACCCGAGGGCCTTCAGAAAATATTTTAGTGGTTTGGGGGAGAGGGCTTCTTTACAGAAAGTAGAAAGCAAAATTACGAATCGGTATTTTATTGAAAAAATATGAAGACTAAAACCAGTTTCAAAGAAGCTTTAAAGTGCATTTTTTGAACTTTCATTGAAGCAAAACGTGCGATGAGTTTCTCAAAGTCAAATTCTCGTGCCAAATTCCACTCAATCACAACGGTTGCCAAGTTAATAAGGCGGTCTTGAAGCATCGTTGTGCATTGATAATTCTTTATTTGTTTTAAGTGATGTCAAGTGTTGTGTTATTAGAATGACATGCATAAATATTTGTCACAAAAACATACAAAGACCTTAATACAAAAATGATATTTAATATATCAGAACCTTTCCAGACAGACACGCTTACAGTCTTGTAAGTTTGTTTGTTCCAACCTGGAAGTGGTGGTGGTGGGTTTGGGCTCAAAATAACCTGAGTGCCGGGGGTCAGAAATTCTTTCCCCGGTACCGCCTTCTGCATTTGTATTGCTCTTTCTGATATCTTTCTGAGCAAAAAAAAAAAAAAAATAGTATTCCTTGTTCCAGTGTCTTTAACAGACCCACGCTGTTCTTGCCCTATTTCTGGTTTAATTCTACTGTGCACAGCACACAGTAGAATTAAACCAGAATTTGGATAAGTTTTGTTACATGCCTCATAAGGCTGATTCTCCGATGGAGTTTACGTTCGTTTGCCACTGGCTTCTTAGGCAGTGCTATAAAAATGGATCTACTTGGGTCCTCCGGGATATCACCACTATTGTATGTTTCATTTATTATGTATGTAATCTTGCCTCTGCCGAGATCATCTGAGGCTGTTAGCATCTCTTTTATGATTCCGTCTGGTCCTGCTGCTTTGTTTCTGTTCCATTTGGCCAATGCTGATTTCATTTCAGATTGAAATATTTCTGTGTATTAACGGCTTTCCCCTTTTTTTGTGGAAGTACTCTCCGATATATATTCGTTCCATCTCTGAAGTATTTTTATTTCTCTAACATTCGTCCTTGGATTTTACGGATCCTCTTGATGAGCATGCCTTTCGTCCTGTTAGTTCTCTCGTGTTTTTTATGCATATCTGCTTTATCTGTGATACTCATTCTTTCTACTTCTGCATATTTTTTCATTGAGGCATTCCTCTTTAGCTTTCGTGAGTCTTTCTAGTGATAATAATAATAATAATAATAATACACACAGACTGAACAATCGAAGCTAATCGTCCAGACATCATGAGTAAAGATCACAAAAACAGAAAGTGCTTTCTTATTGACGTGGCAGTCACTGCAGATTGTAATGAATCTTTGAAGATCTTCAAATAACCTATTAAAATACAAGGATCTTGAAGTGGAATCCTAAAAAATGTGGCACATGAGAACATCAATAATTCCAATTGTAGTTTTCCTATTTGAATTTTCTGATGAATCTTAATTCTTCAGTTAATGATTGAATAAGCTCAAAGCAAGTTCTATGACAATTAAAATATTGCATCATTAAATATTTGAGCTTAACAACTTTAATAACATATTACAATAAAAATCATAAGCAGGTACAAATGAAAAGATTTGAAATTAACAACTTTTTTTTATTTCACTGAAACAGCCATTAAACACTTTTACCTTCCCTTCATGAATGTGAAATGCCAAAGCCTAAACGATAGTAAATGCCTGGGAAAATACAAATATATTGAAGGTATTGAAAATCAATTTAATGAATTTATTAAAATAAAAGATTATACAGAAAAAAACAGATCTTAAAAAGTCTCTCAATTAAGTTTAATAATTGATGATTATGATTCTCATCGGAGCATGACAAAAAATTTGGGGGCCTATCGTGCATGTGTGGCTTAAGCAGCATTGTGGTTTAATGGTGTATGGCTTAATGGCACTGACCTGTATAATTTTTCAAAGGATTAATTTATTAGCCAGAAGGATATGCAAATCCTTCAACTCAGAAACCATGTTTTTGTTATTTGATGATTGATTTTCATGGTGTTTATTTTCGTCTTTGCTTTACAAATGTTACCCTTGATGTAATGTGATGTTTTCAATATAACCCAGAAACTAAGCACCAGAGCCTGCAGTGGAAAACAAAAAATTTGCCTCGATCAAAAAAAAAAAAAAAAAAAAAAACACACATGGCTCAGTCTCAGTTCAAGGCAAAAATTATGTATTTCTTTTATCATAATGGGGAAAGTTTATTGTAAATTAAAAGCATAAGAACAAACTGCCAATCAACATTCTTGTTTGGAAATCCTGAAAGTGTTATGAAAATATATTTGGAGGAAGCTCTGGCTGAAGAAGTAGATTTTTCACCATGACAAAAATTGGCCATTCTTCTTATATATCATTATTTAAAATAATCAAGCCCAGAATAAAACAAAGGCACTGAATGGCTAAAGAAAGAACCAATCACTGTCTCTGTAAGGGTCACATGCCCTGGCTATATAAATGCTAATTTTAAAAACTCACTCTCTCTTTCTTTTTCTTCCATCACAACCAGGCAAAGCGAAGCCTTAACCTCAAGTTTGGTCAGTGGTAACAATAAAAGGATCAGCAAACTACAAGAAAAAGATGGGAAATAAAATAGAAAAGTGAATATGTGGCGAATGAAGAAAATAGTAACCAGCGAGTAAATTCAAGCTCTCCCAACTGGTATTTCAAACTTGAGTCGTTCCTTCTTGAGTTGTCTCCAAATCACACTAACTGCCCGTTCTTGCCGTCAACCGTGAACGTCTCTCGAATAACTCCCCGACTTGGAAAAAAGTAGTTCTTTTTATAATTGTTCATATACCCATAATCCCTTGCGTCTTCACGTGATCCCATAATTCATTGCGTCCACGTCCCATAATGCATTGCATCGTTATTGCATAAAAATGCGATGCCAGTCCCCCCTCATTCTTTTAAGTTATCTGGCCGAGGATGGATTACGGCAGAGCGGTAAGTGCTTTTTTCTCTCCCTCATTTCAACTGCAGTAGCTTTACATGCTAAGCAAATACGGGCTCTTTTTTGGCGGGGACAAGGCAAGTCGCGACCAGTTGTGCTGGTCCCAGGTTCTGTCTCATGTCCGCCACAGAATATTTTAATAAATTCACTCTGCTGTTCATCCAACAAAATTCTTTGAAAACTGTTTAAATAAAAACCAAATAATCAATAATTCTAGTTTCCAGTTTTCATATATGTGGAGGAGGTTGTAATGTGTTGTTCTTTTGATGGCCTCAGTATCACTTACATCTGAGTGAATCTGCAGAACTTTAAATGTAATATCTGTCTTGTGCTAAGTGGAGTATAGTATTCATGCCAAGAAATACCAGATAGTCTGAAACAAATTTAATATATGTACTGGGCTAAAACATACCAAAGTAGACTTTGCAGTCAGTGCCACACCAGAACATCAGAGAAATCAAGTGCATCAGAGGGCTGACCTAGAAGTTGTCCTCATAGGCATCAGGTGCAGATTAACATCTCAATGTATGTTAGTGGCTGTCCACAACATTTAAACAGATGATAGACCCAGTTATGCTTAGGATGTGCACACAACATGGAACAACTGGATGACATGAAGTTATGTAAGTGCCAAATCCAAGAGAGAAAAGATAGAAAGTCTCTCTCACATCTGCATGAGGAAATGTTAAAAAATTCACTCAAAGGCACACACACACACACACACACACACTCATGTTAATATTAATTGATGAAATCCAGAAGTGAATAAAAAATAGTTTTATACATGAGAGATTTAGTCTCTTCTTCTTCATAACCTCATGTTATTATTAGTCTGAGATACTTATTACTCTTGTTTTCTTATTAGTATCCTATTAGTATTCATTTCATGGTGTTATTAGTCTCAGATACTTATTACTCTTGTTTTCCTATTAGTATCCTATTAGTATTCATTTCATGGTGTTATTAGTCTCAGATACTTATTACTCTTGTTTTCTTATTAGTATCCTATTAGTATTCATTTCATGGTGTTATTAGTCTCAGATACTTATTACTCTTGTTTTCTTATTAGTATCCTATTAGTATTCATTTCATGGTGTTATTAGTCCCAGATACTTATTACTCTTGTTTTTTCTTATTAGTATCCTATTAGTATTCATTTCATGGTGTTATTAGTCTCAGATACTTATAAGTCTTGTTTTTCCTAATAGATCTTTAGTATTCATTTCATTAGACACGATTTGTTTTCTTTTTTTTCCTATTAGTATCCTAAGTAAATTTCATGGTGAGTTCTCACTAGCACACTTGTTTTTCCTATTAGTATCTTATTAGTATTCATTTCATGGTGTTAGAAGTCTCAGATACTTAGTACTGTGTTTTCTTAAGAAAATAAAGATTCATTTCATGGTGTTAAGAGTCTCAGATACTTATTACTCTTGTTATTCTTATTAGTATCCTATTAGTATTCATTTTTGGTGTTAGTTATTTAAGCTCAGATAAGAGGAAGGGAGTTTTCTTATTAGATCCTATTAGTATTCAAGATGGTGCTGTTTGAGTCAGAAGAGATAAGTTTCATTTTCTTAATTCTTGTACAGTGAAATTTTTGTTTTGTTTTTTTACCATACCAGCCTAGAACAGTTGTCATGAAAATACTTACATAGAAGAGAAGAAGGAAGCCATTGCATTTCTGAAGAAAATAAAGAGTAGACTAGGGATGCCAAATCAGGACCTATCATTGACATTGTATATCTGTTGAAGATTAAATTATCATGGAATAATAAACAAGGGATGTTCCACAAAATGTATTGTGAAACAAAGAATAGGTACACAAGATTTACATTTAACCGTTTGGTAAATTCTTGGAACCGAGTTCCTGCATAATGGGTTCACTTAAATTCATGCAGTCTAGGGATTCAATTTCAATTTCTTGGAACAGTTGTCATGAAAATACTTATAGAAGAGACAACCCATATTTATATGGTCGGTAGTCCTGCTTAGATGCCAAATCAGGACCTATCACACAACAATATCCATCTCTGGATTTTGTCAAGGATGCTGAGACTTACAGTGGGGGCATCAGAACATATATGACAGAAATATTCTATATTAGTATCTGTCATGAATTATATTCAGGCTTATATTATTGTTCATCTTCTTTTTCTTATTAGTCTTGTATTAGTATCTGCCGTGTATTATTATTTGTCTAATCATGTTATTAGTCATCTATTCTCATTATATTCATTTTCTTATTTGTCTTGTATCAGTATCCGGCTTGTATTATTATTCTTGTATTACTGTTCACTTTATATTTTTATTAGTCTTGTCTTCTTATTATCAGACTTATGCATTTTATACATCTTTTCTTGTTAGTTTTGTATACTTATTAGTTTTCTATTCTTATTAGTTTCGTATTATTATCTGCCTTGTATATTATTATTCATCTTGTTTTCATATTAGCCTCGTATTCTTATTAGTATCATATTAGTATCCATCTTGTGGTGTTATTAGTCTGCTATCTTATTAGTATCATATTAGTATTCATCTTGTATTATTATCCGTCTTGTATTGTTATTCATTGTGTGGTGTTATTAGTCTTCTATTCTTATTAGGCTTTTATTCTTATTAGTATCATATTAGTATCCATCTTGAATTATTATTTATCTTGTATTCTTATTAGTATATATCTCATAGTATTATTAGTCATTTATTCTTAATAGTTTTTTATTAGTATCCTGCTTGCATTATTATCAGTCTTATATTATTATTCATCTTGTGGTGTTGTTAGTCTTCTATTATTTTTAGTGTCATATTAGTATCCGTCTTGTATCTTTACAGTCTTATATTACTATTCATCTTGTTTTCTCATTAGTCTTGTATTGTTTTTTTAGTCAAATTTTCTTATTAGTCATGTAGTGTTATTAGTCTTTACAAGAATAACAAATATAATGAGTTCCAATCAAATAAAGTAAATTTTAATTGCCAATCTTTTATACATATTGTTCCTCAGCCAAAAGAAATAGCAGGAAGTGATATCATCACAGTAACAGTAGAAGTTGTCTTCAGTGTACTAATTAATTATTCAGTGATTATCTTTTTTGCCAAAATAATTGCCTAATGGATCAGAATATTGATTCCAGTTTCTAACTTCCTGAAGTTATGAATTCAATTCCTGGCCTTGGTTGTGCTGGAGTAACCAGACTTAGGGCAAGGATGGTAAAGAAAGAAGATGAAAAACTTGTAAAATTCAAATCCTTAGGAAAAATACAGGATATAATAAAATAAACAAGAAAAATAAGAAAAAATGTAGAAAAAAGTAAGAAAAAAAAAAGAAAGAAAAATATAGACAAAAATAATAGAATAAAAGAAGTAATAAAATAAAAAAGATAGTTGAAAAAATATAGTGCCACCCGTCACATTGAAATATGATTTTCATTTTAGGAGAAGGGAATATCTTTTATCAGAAAACATCATCTTGTAGTGACATCAGGAAGTTGGTTTATCATTTTGAAGTTACCATTTGTAGGAAATTCAATCATCCATTTTTTTATTAAAAATCCGAACATCCAAATTTTGAACAATAATAAAATAAAAATAAAGAAAACACATTTATGTTTGCAAATATAAATGATTTATTTAACAGGCATATCTGTGTTTTCATTATTTTTATTTTATTATCGTTTGGAATTCAGACAATTGGATTTTTAACGTAAAAAAAAAAAATTTGGCTGACTGAATTTCCTAAGGAATTACTGTGCAGTGATTATGACATGTATATCATGAATAATAACAAAAATATATATAAATTTAAATTTAATAAAAAATAAATTTTATGCTCTTAAATTATAAAAAATACATTATTAAAACACATTTTATAAGTTGACTAATTTCATGCAAAGCAAAACTGTTTTTTAATTAAACATTATTAATGAAACATGACATTCCAATGAAGGGGAAATTTAAATTAGAATTTACTTAGCTTATAATGTGCTTAAAAAAATAAGTTTTAAACATCATTGAAAACTTCAAATTAACTTATTCCAAAATTTAATCTGTTTAACAAATATTCTATTACAATTGTGTTTGTCTCTCCCTTTGTTAGCTGGTATGACCATTACATCCTATCAATACTTTATAAATAATGGACTATTCCATTTTAGTCACATGCAAAGTGGGGAAAAGACACTACTTGGTTTCAGTGAGAAAATGAAAGAAAGTGTTTAATGTCTCCAGGCAATGCCTCGTAAATAACATACAATTCCATTTTGATTGTGTAGAAAAAAAAGACATAGAAAAAGAGAGAAAAGAAGAGAAGATCGAAGTGTTTGATATTTTTGTTGTCAATTCTCAAAAACAAAGAAAATGTATAAATTCACTTTTAGCATATCTTTAGGTTTTATTCCAATTCTAATCATTGCTTTTTAAAACAATAAACATTGCTGAAGAGTTAAAGTAGTTAAAAAAGCAGTTTCATGGGAAAAACTGTCCTTTCGACACTATGTCTTATTGTGGGCTTCTTTGTACATGTTTGCTGATTTTTGCTAATCTATAAGTGGGATTCACTAGCTGTGTTTTTAAGACTATGTCAACACATTCATGCAAGAACTTCATTTATATTAAACATAAAATAGATGTATAAAGCCGTAATAATTGCCACAATGAATACATCAGAGAAACCTCAAGGTATTTTAAGAAGAAAATTATATAAACATAAAAGGAATCTTTTACAAAATAAGATATTAAATGCATTAGTTGTTTACTGTAATGGGACTGACCACAATTTTGACTTAAAAAATGCTGCTCTAAAGGAGAAAATAATTTCCTAAGACAAAAATGTTTAGAAGGTATTTTAATCTCTTGATCATCCACAGTAAATTTGAGTCCAGAATTTTACAAGATTTCGCCTTTGTTGACAGATCTTTTATTATCACAATGTGGGATTTAAAAGCAAAAATAATGAAATCATACCAACATTTATTGAATTCATAAATTTATAGACATTTACTAAATTATTAAAATGTGTAAACCAACTATAAGGAAATCCTTATTTACCATTTTATAAAGTTTGGATCAATTGTCAATGAGCTAATAGCTTGCCAACCATTCCAATAAACAATAAATAAATAGTGTTTGATATTTTTGTTGTAAATTCTCAAAAACAAAGAAAATTTATAAATTCACTTTCATATGTTTAAGTTTATTACAATTCTAATCATTGCTTTTTAAAACTTTTTTTTTAAGATTAGGATAAATAGATAGATAGATAGATAGATATGAAGAGACTGGTATAGATAGATAGATAAATAGATAGATAGATAGTTACATACATACAAAACAGCTCGATATGATATAGATAGTTATGAACAGATTGGAATAGATAGATACATAGATACATATGAATAGATAGATAGATAGATAGATAGATAGATAGGAACAAACTGAGATAGATAGCTAGATACATAGGGAGATAGATAGATGCAGGGTTAGATAGATAGATATGAATAGACTGATAGACATAGATATCTATGAAGGCAGATATAAACAGAGTTACATAGATACAATATGGACAGATACCTTATAGATAGATATGAACAAAATTAGATATGAACAAAATTAGATACAGAGTTAGGAACAGACTGGCTATATATATATATATATATATATATATATATATATATATATATATATATATATATATATATAGAAAGAGAGAGAGAGATAGATAGATACATAGATGATGCAGAGATAGATAGATCGATTGATAGATAGATATATAGAAGATAGATATGAATAGACTGAGATAGATATCTATGAGGATAGATAAATATGAATAGAGTTACATAGATACAATATAGATATGATCAAATAGGGATAGATAGATGGATAGGAACAAATGGTGATAGAAAGATACATAGGTAGCAACAGACTGGCATAAATAGAAAGATAGATAGATAGATAGTCACACATTATGAAATGGACAAAGTCCAACAATTATTTTAAGACATTTTTTTATGTTTGTACGTTCTTTTTATAGATACAAATATTTAAGAAAATTCTCTGTTTATAATAAACAGTATTAAAAACATTTACCAGCCTGAATGTCTGAGAAATTTTTATACAAAATATGCGTCCTTGTTTACATTTGGATACGCATCAAGCAGATATGAATGTACGAGAAAATCATGGAGAATTGTAGTTTAAAATCAGTAAAATCAACCTTGCTAACTGAAACGCTCCTCTGTGGCTCAATTGGTAAAAGCACATCAGGCTATATGACGGTTCCGTACAGGATACAGGTTTGATTCCTGTTGGAGGATGCATATTTTCTATGAAAATTTCTCAGATATTCGGGCCAGTAAATGTTGTTAATACTGTTTATTCTAAACAGAGCATTTACTTAAATATTTGTATCTATAAAAAGAATGTATAACCATAAAAAATGTCTTAGATAGATATAGTTTTATTACAATTCTAATCGTCACTTTTTAAAACAATAAACATTGCTGAAGAGTGAAGATAGTTAAATAAACGAAGTTATAGGAAAAATGTTATTTGACACTCTTATTGTGGACACATTTATCTATGTTTGCCTTTTTTTTTTTAAATCTAACTCCCCATCCAAGGACTCAAATCATTCTAACAATGTGATGATAATTTTAATACCATTAGAAAGCTGACATAAAATTTCATTTAGTAAAAAAAATATTTTTGGTTGGCTCAGTTCAGAACGGAATATAATTTTTAAAAGGTACAAAGTAAACGTTCTACTATATTGGAAATTAGGTCTCACTGTTTTACTGTTGAACTAGTGGGATGCAACCGTCACTTTGACTCTAACAGTTTCTTTTCTTGCACTTCCGACCTGTGAAACTCCCTTTCAATTTCTCGCTTCCCTGGTAATTACAATCTAAGAAGATTTAAATGCAACATCAATCAGCATCTTCTTGAACTCTTTTATGTTTTTCATTTCCTCAATCTTCCCCTTAATTACTCATTCACCATTTCCTTCTATTTCATTTTCACTCCCTGCGAAGCCCCTCACCATCCACCATAGATAAATAGATAGATAGATAGACAAGAACAGACTGGGATAGATAGGTAGGAAAAAATCGAGATAGATATATCAAAAGATAGATACATATATGATGCATAGATAGATAGATATATAGATATACAGACAGATAGAGTTAAATAGATACAATACAGTTCGATATGATATAGATAGATATGAACAGTTTGGAGTAGATAGAAACATAGATATATATGAATAAACTAAGATAGATAGATACGTGGAGAGATAGATACATAGATAGATATAGAGAATATGTATATTCACCCCTGCAAAGCCCCTTGCTGTTCACTCTTGTGTCTTAGTGGCTTTATTGCCTTGCTTGGGGGTGAAAGGATTAAAAAAAATTAAAAGGCAGATTTTTCAGTTATTGAATCAGTTTATTTTTTTGTTTAACATTGTTTACTTCTTTTATTGAAATCAAAATTGAAATAAATGGCTTGGGAGATAGGCAGCAATTAATGAAAGGAATTTGCTGATAATATAAACAACTGATGGTGCAAATTAAAAATAAACTATGAAGGAGAAGAAAAAGAAAGATTTGGTGAGAAAGGAATAATGAAGGAAACAGAAATAAAATAAAGAAAGAGAAAAAGAAAGGAGAAAAAGGAAAGGAAAGAGAAAGAAATAAAAAGAAAGGAGAAAAAGGAAAGGAAAGAGAAAGACATAAAAATGAAAGGAAAAAAGTAAGGGAAAGAGAAAGAAATAAAAAAGAAAGGAGAAAAAGTAAGGGAAAGAGATAGAAATAAAAGAGAAAGGAGAAAAAGGAGTGGAAAGAGAAAGAAAGAAAAAAGAAAGAAGAAAAACGAAGGGAAAGAGAAAGAAAGAAAAAAGAAAGGAGAAAAAGGAAGAGAAAGAGAAAGAAGTAAAAAGAAAAGAGAAAAAGGAAGGGAAAGAGAAAGAAATAAAAAAAAAGGTGAAAAAGGAAGGGAAAGAGAAAGAAATAAAAAAGAAAGGAGAAAAATGAATAGAAAGAGAAAGACGTAAAAAAGAAAGGAGAAAAAGGAAGGAAAGAGAAAGAAATAAAAAAGAAAGGAAAAAAAGGAAAGGAAAGTGAAAGAAATAAAAAAGAAAGGAAAAAAAGGAAAGGAAAGTGAAAGAAATTTAAAAAGAAAGGTAAAAAATGAAGAGAAAGAGAAAGACATAAAAAAGAAAGTAGAAAAAGGAAGGGAAAGAGAAAGAAAGAAAAAAGAAAGGAGAAAAAGGAGAGGAAAGAGAAAGAAAAGAAAAAAGAAATAAGAAAAAGGAAGGGAAAGAGAAAGAAATAAAAAATAAAGGAAAAAGTAAGGGAAAGAGAAAGAAATAAAAAAAGAAAGGAGAAAAGTAAGGGAAAGAGATAGAAATAAAAAAGAAAGGAAAAAAAGGAAAGGAAAGTGAAAGAAATAAAAAAGAAAGGAGGAAAGATGAGAAAATGAAGAAATAAAAAGAATGAGATAGGCAAGGGAGAGAATAGAATGAAGGAAAAATGAAGTGAAAGGAAATAAATAAAAAGAGAAAAAGTAACAAGAGAAAGTGAAAGAAATAAAAAGAATGAAAGAAAGGAAGCAATATTTATAAAAAGACTGAATGAGAGGAGGGAAAAAGAAAGGAAAAAAGATGGTAAGAAGGAAGGAGAAGAGAAGAAAATAAATAGAAAGGAAGAAGAAAGAGGAAAAAGATATAAAGAAGGAAAGAGAAGGAAATAAAAAGAAAGGAGAATGAAAGAAAAAAGAAATTCAAAAAGAAAGAGAAGAGGAAAAAATTAAAAGAAAGGAAGAAAAAATAAAAGAGAAAATAATAAAAATAATATAATTATGAAAGAAAAGAAAAAGGAAAGTACAAGTAAAAGGAAAATAGGAAAGAATGAAAGAGAGAAGAAAGAGAAAAAAGAAAAAAAAAAGGAAAAAAAGAAATGAACAAGCAATAAAAAGAAAGGAAGTAAAAGAAATGGAAAATGGATAGGAAAAATAAAATGAAGAGAAAGCGAAAGAAAGAAAAGAATGAAAAGTAAACAGAAAGAGAAAGAAATGAAAAGAAAGAAGAAATAAGAGAAAAGCCAAGAAATAAAGGGAATGAAAGAGGGAAGGAAAAGAGAAAGAAATAAAAGAAAATGAGGAGGAGAAAAAGGAAAGAAAATTTAAGGAAATTAGAAAACAAAAAGAAAAAGGAAAATAATAGAAAGAAAGAAAGGGAAGGAAAGCAAAATGAAATAAAATATGAGAAAGATGTAAAAGAATGATAAACAGATAAAACGGTACAAAGGGAAAAGAAAAAAGAAAAAGAACAAAAAAAGAAAAAATGAAGAAAAAGAAAAAACATAAAGTCAAAAAGAAACAACTGAATTGTCAATCTCTTCTTAAACAAGTTCTTTGTTGAACAAATTCAAGTATGGCATAAGGTCAGATTTATAGTAGCCCCAACAAAGAGGAAACTGAATTATCAATCTCTTAATCAAGTGCTTTGTTGAACAAGTGTGGTATAAGGTCAGATTTATAGTGTTCCCAACAAAGAAGAAACTGAATTGTCAATCTCTTCTTAAACAAGTTCCTTGTTGAACAAATCTAAGTATGGCATAAGGTCAGATTTATAAACTTTTCCTCTAAGTAAAAAAAAAAAAAAAGACAATTATTTCTTACTATTAACCCAACCAGTTCTCTTACCCTTTTTAACATAGATCCAAGCCAGCTAAACAAATAGTCCCCACCCTCTTGAGTATCAGATTTCCGACCATCTGGCACAAACCTTTTCATTACTCACCATTTAATTAAATTAATTTGTTGTTACTAAACTGGACTGAAGCTGTTGTCGTCAGATATCTTGAAAGCAGAATAGAAGAAGTGGCTGATGGGTTTTGCTTAGAAAGATGGAGTATCTTCAGCTTCATTACGCTAGAGGCATTAAAGCAAATTTTAACATATGTATCTATTAAAAAAAATGGTTTGTCAAAACGACCATTTTTTTTTTTGGTTATTATTGTCAAGATTATCTTTTAGGCTACAGCCTCGAGCCGTCTCAAGTTTAATATACCGATGATTTTAATTTACTAGATATTATAATTTCTAAATAGTTCCATAAACTGAAATGATATCAATGTAGTAAACTCATTTATTTGACTTTGCAGGAAGTAAAGAAAAGAAAGGAAAAGAATTTTATTTTTTTTTACAGTAAGGTTCATCCTGGTTAAGGACCGGAGCCCACTTAAGGTAGAATGTTACGTTAAGGGGTACTTATATGCAGAGTTTCTTCCAGTCTATCTATCAACCTATCTATCTATCTATCCCAGCCTATTCATATCTATTTATATATCTGGTTATCTATCTCAGTTTTTTCCTATCTATACAGGCTGTTCTTATCTATCTATCTATCTATCTATCTATCTATCCTAATCTGTTCACATCTCTCTATGTCATATCTGTCTATATCATATGTGTGTAACTTCATAGATATCTATGTCTATCAGTGTATTCATATCTATTGATAGATAGATAGGAACAAACTATCATAGATAGATAGGTAGGACCAGAATTGGATAGATAGATAGATAATATAGATAGATAGATAGATAGATAGATGAATAATGAATAAACTGGCACATATATATATATATATATATATATATATATATATATATAAATAGATAGAGAGAGAGAGAGAGAGAGAGAAAGAGAGAGAGAGTCAGCCTGAGATACATAAATAGATAGGTACATAGGACCAGAATTAGATAGATAGATAGATAGATAGATAGATAGATAGATAGATAGATAAGAACATTCTGCAATTCATAAATGGATCGATAGATAGGAAAAAACTGAGAACGAGATATATGGTTAAATATGAAAAGATAGATGGATATATAAGAACAGTCTGTGATACATAAAGAGATGGATAGATAGATGGGAACAAACTGAGATAGATACATGGAGAGATAGATAAACAGATAGATGCATATATATATATATATATATATAGAGAGAGAGAGAGAGAGAGATAGATATGTATAGACAGATAGACAGAGATATATCTCGTTCTGTATCCCAGACTGTTCTTATCTATCACTATATCTATCTAATTCTGGTCCTATCTATCTATCTATCTATCTATCTATCTATCTATCTATCTATCTATCTATCCCAGGCTGTCTCCCTCTCTCTTTATCTATCTTTCTAAACAATTCTGGTCCTATCTATCTATCTATGTATCCCTATCTGATTATATCTATCTATATCGTATCTATGTAACTCTATTCGTATTTACCTATCCTTATAGATATCTATCTCAGTCTCTTCATATCTATTTTCTGTATATCTAGCTATGTATGTATGTATCTATGTATCTATGTCCCTATGTATCTACCTCAGTTTATGCATATCTATCTGTCTATCTATCTAACTATTCCAATCTGTTCATATCTATCTATATCATATCTATCTGTATTGTATTTATGTAACTCTATCTATCTATCTATCTATCTATCTCATTTTTTCTATCTAACTATCCAAGTCTGTTCTTATCTATCTCTCTATATATCTATGTCAGTCTGTTGATATCTATCTATCTATCTATCTATCTATCTATCTATCTATGCCAGTCTGTTGATATCTATCTATCTATCTAAATTTGTTCATATCTATAAGGTATCTGTCTATATTGTATCTATGTAACTCTGTTCATATCTGTCTTCATAGATATCTATGTCTATCAGTCTATTCATATCTATCTAACCCTGCATCTATATATGTATCTATCTCTCCATGTATCTAGCTATCTATCTCTCTCTCTCTCAGTTTTTTTCCTATCTATGCATATGTTTATGTATCCCAGACTGTTCTTATCTATCTCTATATCTAATTCTGGCCCTATCTATCTATCTATCTATCTATCTAATTCTGGCCCAATCTATCTATCTATCTATCTATCTAATTCTGGCCCAATCTATCTATCTATCTATCTATCTATCTAATTCTGGCCCAATCTATCTATCTATCTATCTATCTATCTATCTATCTATCTATCTATCTATCTATCTATCTATCTATCTATCTATCTATCTATCTAATTCTGGCCCAATTCATCTATCTATCTATCTCTATCTATCTATCTATCTATCTATCTATCTATCTAATTCTGGCCCAATCTATCTATCTATCTATCTATCTATCTAATTCTGGCCCAATCTATCTATCTATCTATCTATCTAATTCTGGCCCAATCTATCTCTATCTATCTATCTATCTATCTATCTATCTATTTCAGTTTGTTCATATCTCTCTATCTAAATAACTCTGTTCGTATCTATCCCTGTTCATTATCTATCGTTAGTAGAACAACTTATTGCAGCAACCGTCTACCTTTCGTCTGAGGTCTTGTCTTGGATAAACATTTAGTAAAAAAAGTCTATCTCAGTTTGTCTACATTTTACTTTCTAACAAAAATCTAAGTACCATCTGCCAAAACATCTCTCCTCATACATCCGGCTTGCAACCACACTGACAATTCATTTTTTTTTAAATTCTTTAAAAATAGATATACCTCATCATTCAGTTTTCATTACCCTTGAAACTGTGAGCAAACTATGAACCGTATCTACCTACCACAAAACATCTATAACATGCCACCACTTTTTTTCTGCCGCCGACGATTTGTATTTATGTCTCCAACGGGCCTCCGTATCACCGTCACCACTCACAGTTGAATGCGGCCAGTCCCGTCTTCTTTCTATTCAGAGAAGAAGAACACACGGAACAGTGGGGGGACCAGTCACAAGAACTTTGCCACCCGATTTGAAATACCCACAGGATTATTCACTTAAAAGAAACAAACGAAAAATAAAAACCCCAAAACAAACCAAATTTATAAAGAAAAGAAGGAAATAGAAATCATTTTTTTTTGTTTAAACCAAGTTTTGTTTCAATTCGACAAGAACACATACTTACGATATAGACATAAAATTCTGGATTTCATTTTCCCTGCCCAGAGGACCTCTTCGGGTATATATATATCTATATATATAGATATATATATATTTTTAAAAAAAAAAAGAAGAGATTTTTAATATATTTTTTATCACTGCCAATCTCTGAAACAGTGAGTACCCTTTTCACTTTTTAAAAATTTATTTTTGTTATATATACATATAATTAAGTACTTCTTTATTGATTTAAAAAATATTAATTTCTTGGTTTTGAAATTGTTTTAAAAAAATAAAGGTTGAGTTAAAAACATCACAGACCGTTTGTGATCAGTCTGTCTTTCTTTCTATCTTCTTTTTTTTAAACACATTTTTAGAAAGATACACTGTTTGTTGTCTGTATATATTATTAAAATATGATTAAAATATAATTAAAATAAAATCGATTTTAGGTCGATATTTGGCTTAAATAATGTACTTAACCTCCTTTTTAAAAGTGAACTTATATATCAGTCTATCCATCTTGCTACCAAACACGCCTTCTTTTTTTTTTAATGTGTATATTACACAATTTGGTATTTCTTTACTTTGTTGGGTGTATGTTTATTTTAAATCCCCTTTTATGGTAAACTTCCTTCTATCAGTGTTTTTTTTAATCTTGCTAGCTATCAACATTTATTTATTGGTATATATACCAAATTCTGTCTGATGTTTAATTTGACTTAAAAAATCCTGTATGATTTTGAAGACATTTAAAAACCCCTTTTATGGCAGTCTTTTTTTCCTACTCTCAGTCTATCTATCTATCTATCTATGAACACTTTTACTCACAGATAAAATACCAATTTTTCTGTTTTTTTATATAGATGTGCATAATTGCTTTATGTACATTTATAAAATTTCCAATATTTGTATTATATACACTTCATTTGTTGCCTTGTAATAAGTCTCTTTTTTTTTCTTTAAGATAGGAGTGCTTTTTAAATAAAATATGTCAGAAACGTTTTTTTTTTTTTTTTTTTTTTTTTTTTTTGTGTAATTTAAAAATCAAATGTTCAGAAAACCGGTATGATTTGTAGTAGAGAGAGACCTAAACATTATATTTAGATTTATTAGTAATTTGGACATAAACCCAATTTTTGTTTTCATTTTAAAAAATATTTGCCCCCCCCCCCCCAATTTTATCTGTTAAAAAATAATGACCTACTTGACTTAGTTTTTGTTACTAGCTTAAGTTTTAAGTATTACGTGTCAAATTTTATGTTAATAAAATCGATAATGCTTTTTTTCTTAGTTATATAATTAATTATAACTTTAGCCTCTCTATTTGATTTTTTTTTTCTTCTGGGGATTTCTAATTATTATAGACACAATGGGAGAATAATATTCCATGTCAACATTTTATGAACACATCATAATTCACTTACTACTTCTTACTATTACTTTTCCAGTTAAAAAAAATCTAGTAGTAGTAGTACTATCATAGTGACGGATTATTTTAAAAATGTCAATCTTGCATAAAAATTCAATAAGTATAGATTTACAAACGAAAAGGGTTTCTTTTGAGATTTAATTAGTTTTTTGTTACTTTACTAACGAATATAAATGGATCAAATTTGTATGAGGAAAAAGGGGGCACGTGTTCCGAAATGCGTGTACATTTCATTTTCACATTATTTTTACTCTGACTTGATATATTTTCTTGTGCTAGATAAAAAATGCTTGTAAAGTTTCGTTAGACGAGTGGAAAATAAAATTAAAAATGAAGTCAGAATACCAATATTAACTTAAAAACAAATGAGGAGTCCTCCTGGATAGAAATCGATCACATCTGATTTCCTATTAAAAAAAAAACAAAACATGTCTTTCGACCAAGTACCCCCCCTCTTAAAAACAAAACCTAAAAACTCCACTCTAATCAGAGTTTAAAAGTTTATATTGCTACAACCAATTACATTTATTAGTGTAAGAAATTGTATGTTTGACTATATCAAATTTTCATAATGAGAAAAGAAATAAAAACTCTGGTATTTAGTATTAAATTAATTAAAAATAAAATAGTGAAAGAAGTTTTTTTTTATAGTGAAAAAAATAATTTATTTATCACTTAAAATATAGCTTTTTTATTTATTTATTTTATATGTCTGACTTTCCTTTATTTATGATATTTACTTTTCAAATATTAAAAAAAATCAGTTTCTTTCTCTTAAAAATTCTCATGAAAATGTACATAGATGGTTTGTACTGTCGAACTTTGAACCGTGGTTAATTTAAAGAGCAATGTACAATGTATGTCAAAACCATTAAATATATTTACAACTATATCACATTGAAGTGGAACTTGACAGATTTTACTTTCATAGAATCATTATTGTGATGATGATCATGATGATGATCATCATCAATCATTATGTTATTGATACCATATTGCGGTTTTCATGTCTTTGTTGCAACGTATTTTTCTTGTGTGCAGAAAATCTTAAAAAATTAAAAAATGTCGGTTTTAGATTTTTAGATAAAAACAAAATTAAAATTAATGTAATTTTTATAGGCTTTTTTGGTCTTTTTGTCTGTAAAGAAGTCAGTAAAAAAAAAAAAAAAGGAGCAAACATTCAAATTATCTTTTGTGTAGAAAAGTGGACAATTGTGTGAGTAATTGTATGTGTGTGTCAAGGAGTATTTGTTATATTTGCAGTTGCTTAAATACATACACTTACATTTGGGGGGGGGTTATTGTGCATGCTGAAAATAAAATGTATGCAGAGGTCGATACTGCAGTTGCGTTATGAGGAAAATTATCATCTTTCAAGGGGCGAATATCTCTCTTTCTCTCTCTCTTTGTCTCTTTCTCTCTCTCTTTGTCTCTTTCTCTCTCTCTTTGTCTCTTTCTCTCTCTCTTTGTCTCTTTCTCTCTCTCTTTGTCTCTTTCTCTCTCTCTTTGTCTCTTTCTCTCTCTCTTTGTCTCTTTCTCTCTCTCTTTGTCTCTTTCTCTCTCTCTTTGTCTCTTTCTCTCTCTCTTTGTCACACTTTTTCTCTTGTGTCCCTATCTGTCCCTCTCTGTTTCTTTCCCTCTCCTTATATTTCTTCCTCTCTATTTCTCTTTGTCTCTCTCCTCAAACATGCCTTAGAAATTCTTACCCCTTTTAACTTTTTAGTAACTTAGTAATGAATCTGGAATTTTAGAAAACCTAATCTATATTTTTCTGTCACCATTTATAGTCAGTTCGGGTGCTCACTAGTGTTGCCTTGTGTCATAAAAGTAAAACTAAGTTAGTCTTTTGAACTTCAACTAAAAATGACTTCGTTTCCTGCCGGCTCCACGGCTGGCTGGCTGGGTTCGAATCGAGATAACAACAATCAGCTACGTATTTTTCCTTCTCAAAGTATGAAGGCTCTATTTGGGAAATTGACGCTACACAGTCTTTCTCGTCTGTCTGTTTGGCACGACAATCTTTGGTATCAAAGATTGTTTGTAACTTCACATTTACTATCTATAACTTTTTTTATTCAATGGTAGGAAAACATGAAGAAAGCCGAAGAGCACATCGGGCAAAAAACGTTGTGCGTTTCAAGTTTTTAAATAAAAGCAACAAAGATTAAAAGAGAGGAAAAAACTACACCAAAAATGTATTTAAAAAAAAATTTAAATGACGTTTAACTTCTTAAAAACTATTTTTTTTCTTTTGTAGTAGTGTAGTGTTAGTTTGTATGTGTGTCAGTGTACAAGACTGCCTGCAGTGGACATTTAATACAATTGTTCTCTCTTGTGGCAGCAGTTGGAATCCAAAATGAAATTTGGGTTATAACTGACGTGTTTACCACATGAGCTATGATGCCCATCCCTCGTTTTGAACAGCACAATTCACAAGAGATAAACCACTTGGAGGATCAGACTGACTGCAGGGTTTAGAGTAGGGGGGGATATTTTTTATGGATCTGCTGAAATGTAAATATGCTTATTTTTAAAGTAGGCACTTTTTTTTTTTTTTTGAATCAGACGAGCCGCACCAAAAATTTTTTCCCCGTGTAGTTCGGGTAGTGGCGATGGTAGTAAGTAGTGACTCGATGGCCCAATTTTAGGGATATTTCCTCAAACCGGATACAAACCGAGCCCAGATTACTATTTTTGTTTTTAATTTTTCTCATTTTTTAAACTACAAGGGGCAGCAAGCTTAATAAAATGTCATTTCTCTTCTGATCTCATCATTAAAAAACATTACTTAGTTTGAAAAAAAATCTAAGTTTTTATCTCTGTGATGTCTGTAACTTTCTCCTTTGACGGGTTTTCTCTCTTGAAGTAACGACAGCAGATCGAAAATGCTGTCTTTTATGGCCAGGGTAAATTAAAAAACAAAAGAAGCCTTGTACCTTCTGAGATGGTTAAAATCTCTACACCTGCAGAAATTTAATTAAAAATAAAATCTAGGATTTCAAATACTGTTTCTTTTTTTTTTTTAATTCATAGACTAACCATTTTCACTTGAATTATTGATGCAACACGATTTTTCTCACCCATTTCTTTCAATGTGACCGGAATCAGCTAAGCTTTTAGAAATATTAATTCTTAGTCTTGAAAAATAAGAAAAAAAAAGATGTAACTGGTATTGTCACAATCTCCACATCAGTGCCAGAGATTCGGTATTCGACCCCAAGTAAAACCTGATTTCGAATGTTGACATTTCAAAAGGAAGAAGAAACAAGACAGTTCCACTTGAATGATTGACACAATCAAATTTCTTTGTTTCTCAAATTTTGACCTTGTGCCACACTTAAGCCCAACTAAATTTACCAGTTTTTTGTAAAAAAAGAAAAGAAATTAGTCAACTTCTTTACTGGTTATAAAATCATTTTTTGTTTGAGGAATGGTTAATTCACTTGCAAAGTCATTATTGGAGTAAAAATAAGTTTTTTTTTTTTTTTTTTTTTTTTTTTTTTTATTAGTAACACTATTTTTGTAGGTAGACTACTGGACTGAACCAGCTGTGGTTAAATTGAGTTTATTGAATTTACAATTTACAGGAAAAATATATTCAATAAGGAAGGCCTACTAGTTTGGGTTAAATAAGTCAAGAAGTGTTGTTACAAAGAAAGGTATTATTAACAATTTAATTTAACGTTTACCTTTTACTGCTTTAATTGTAATTTTACAAGTACAAAGCTGACCCAATTGCACTAATTGTTCAACCAAAATTTGTCAACCTAATCTGGTTGGGAAATTTTAAGACGACCTAACGTTATTACCCTCTGAGCCACGATATAAGGAAGCATAAAAAATAAAAATGGTTGTAAGTTGTTTTGTGGAGAAAAAAAACACACACACTCTAGCTAGACTGAAGTTTTAAGATTTTACAAGTACATGAATAAATCTACGTTGGTGGTGGTTAGGGACTAGAGAGCCACTGCTTTTTTTTAAATAATAGTAAATAAACATGTGTCAGCTGTTGTGACTTTGAGGGTAGGATTGGCTAAGTCACGTGATGTGAAAAATTAGCCTTACCCACAGAAAAAAATTAAATAAACAAAGAAAAAAAATGTAGCTTTTAAAAAAAAAAAAAGTAACCAGGAGACATGGCACTTAATCCGTAGTAAGAAAAAAAATAATAGTCGGAAAAGTTAGTTTATTTAATTATTTTTTTTCCAGTACAATACTAATTTATTACACTAGTCTAATCAATCGCGGTTCACGCGTGATACGGTACTCTACCTACACTTAGATTCGAACTCAGAGTCAGCTCATTAAAAATTGCTTGACGTCATTACCAACTAAGCAAGAATGCGTCAATAATTGAACATTTAATTAAAACAATGGCAGTAATGAAACTGGGTTTTACAAATATTGTAGTAAATTAGCTGCAAAGTTTAAAAAACATCGTCCCCACTTAGATTCGAACTGGATTCGATTTTTTTAGTTATATAAAAAATCATTCTCTCGGGTTTCTTTACCAATTGAGCAACGACCTCTTCATTTGGAAATTCATTTTATTTTTGCAAGAAGTGTAGATTTTTTTTTTAAACTCGTAAGTAACAAGCTTTTAAAAATATGTCAATCTTCTTTTTTTTTCCTAGAGACTTGAAAAGAAAAAAATATTTTTAATTAATGGTATCAAATTGGTTTAAGTTAGAGATCGAAAGAAACTGCTACTTTTCGACAGAACGACTGCCGATATATAGTGGTTAAAAATCTTCCACAACTGCAAGTATAAAATAAAAAAGGATTACGAATATTAATTTTTTTAAAGATATGTAAAAAAAAAATAAAATGATGTAAAAATCGTAAAATAATCTTCTATTTTTTTTATTACCCTATGAAATTAGATAATTGTTTCTCTAAGTAACTAAAAACACTAACGAAAGAATTTGGAACACAATTTGCCGCGGGCCTAAAGTAGGTTTTTTACTTTTTTTTTAGTCTTGCAAATTTTTAGGATTAAAACTTAAAAGTGAAAAATTGACTTTTTTTTTTTATTTTGATTGTAAATTTTGAAAACATTTTTCCCCAGAAAATGTTAAATTGTTTATGTTAGAAATATTTTTTTTTCTATTATTTTTTTTTTTTTTTTTTAAGTTAAAAAAAAACTTCGCGCGTTTTTTTGTTTTGTTTTTCTGCGTTAAAAATACTATTTTGTCGTGAATGATGTTTTAAAATAAATGAATCTGGATTTTCTTTGGGGCTGCAGTTTATGAGTCAGAAATGCCGGCTTCATCATGAATCTTTGTGGGGGAGGGAATTCATGAATAATTCTATGGCTTTCTTTGAAGAGTGATAGAGACAGAACAATGGGGTGGGGTCAATTCACCCTCCTCATCGCCTTTACGAGTCTTCCTTTCCGTGTATAAATTTACACACACACACACACACAAAACTGGTGTCTGTTTTTTTTTTTAGTTTCTTCTCGTTCGGCAGGTGTATGAAACGTACGTCTCTCCTATTTGGCGCATCATATTCTTCTTAGGCTGCCTTTGAAAACTTAACCATATGTTTCTCTGTGTTAAAAAAACGCACCACTATTACGAAAACAAACCCCATGAGGGTTATTGGGAGGGGGGGTTACAACAACCTCCTCGGCTTAACTGGACAAGGACCCCCCCCCAACCCGGGATACAAAGCATTTCAGATGTTGTTTACAATTAATTTATCTTTTTGTCTTTAATTTTTTACCGACTTCCCCGGGGTTCAGTTACCGTGTATATTGCATATATCAGCCCCTCCTGTTATCCAAATTTCAAGCCCTGTGTATTTAAGATGTCTTCTTTGTCTTTTCTCCTTTGTACGTGAATTGAATGTCTGTCTGTCTGTCTGTCACTTTATTCTTTCTAAAAATGCATTTCTCTCTTATTGAACGTCTTTGTTTAAATCTATAACACAAAAAGAGAATGCCTGTCTCTCTCTGTGTCTGTCAGTTTTAAATACTTCTCAAGTGTAAACTAAACATCCATAAGTCACTGTGTGTGTTTTATATATATATTTATATACTTGACTTGATGGAGATTTTTCAAAGTTCCCCAAAACACGTTTCAGTTCCCGAGTCAGGAATTTGATGTCTTGTTGAAATCAATAAGCGAAATTCTTCATTACAAAACCGCTTACTTTCATTAAATTTAACTTTTTTTTTCTTTCTTTTTTTTTTCAGAAAGGCATAAGAAATAAGTTCGTCAATGCCATTGTGTTTTCTTTTGATAAAAAAAAAAAAATAGTTGCATTTTTTTTTACTGATAAGCGAACAAAAATACAATCCGAAAATGAAAAGTTTTTCTTTTCTACTTTATTCATGAAATTAATAACACAAAAAACCGAAATAAAATTTACGAATTTATGTATGTATGATGTGTATGCTTATAATGCATGTATGCATGTATGTATATAATGTATGTACGAATATATGCTTATAATGTAGGTATATGTGTATATGTATGCTTATAATATGTGTATATGTATGTATGCTTATAATATGTGTATATGTATGTATGCTTATAATATGTGTATATGTATGTATGCTTATAATATGTGTATATGTATGTATGCTTATAATGTATGTGTAATATGTGTATATGTATCTATGTGTATAATGTATGTGTAATATGTATATGTATGTATGCTTATAATGTATGTATAATATATGTATATATATATATATATATATGTATATGTATGTATGTATAATGTATATATATATATATATGTATATATATATGTATGTATAATATATGTATATATAATATATATATATATATATATATATATATATATGTATAATGTATGTATAATATATATATATATGTATGTATAATGTATGTATAATATATATATATATATGTGTATGTATATATATATATATATATGTATGTTTATAATGTATGTATAATATATATATATATATGTATGTTTATAATGTATGTATAATATATATATATATATGTATTTATAATGTATGTATAATATATATATATGTATGCTTATAATGTATGTATAATATATATATATATATGCTTATAATGTATGTATAATATATATATATATATGTATGCTTATAATGTATGTATAATATATATATATATGCATGCTTATAATGTATGTATAATATATATATATATATGTATGCTTATAATGTATGTATAATATATATATATATATATGTATGCTTATAATGTAT
>CAHIKZ030000904.1:202500-305000 GCA_903632075.3 Acanthosepion pharaonis | reverse complement strand
GCATCTGATGAGAACAGGATAAGCATTAGTCATCAAGCCAATATTACAACCAATCCCGCCCCACAACTTTAAACAAAGAGAAAAAAAATAGAGATCCATTTACTATTAAGTGTGCAGCTTGGAAAAATCAATAACTCCATGAGACTAACAGAGAAATAAAAGCAAAGGAATCATTTGTATAATTAATGGGATGGGATGGGGGGGGGGACACAGCCAGAGAATGATCAGACCGTAATCTGATGACTGGACTCTACTTCCTTTGTCCTTACGATTAACCAATGGAAGGGTTAAACCTACTGTCCAGTATGCTTGAGATGATGCATTTAAATTGCCAAAAAACACCTCACGCTCAACCTCCATCTTAAATTCAGCGTATCTGAGCAATAAACATCACTTTAAATACGTACTGTTAAAAAACGCAGACATTTTGCTGATCTTTCTTTTCTAAATATATGAACATTCATTCACATGTTTAGGTATGTTATCTTTGTTTTGTGTGAAAATGCTGAATTTATTACATTAGAAGAGGATTTAAAGAACATCTTCATGCATATATGTGTGTGTGTGTTTATGTATTTCACCAGAAAGGTCCGGTGCAAACACATGGGAATGCAACCCTACCAGAAAGGCCAGCACGTTATTTGCATGAGTTTTGTGACAAAGTGTACTAGTCTGTTACAAGATTCAAACGTCACATGTTTGTACACAAGGACAGGCAATTTTCTAACATAGGTAACACAAACTTTTGTAAGAGAGCTTGTAAAAGTGAAGCTGGCCTTAAGAATCACTTATGGGCTCATAGCAGAATGTTACCTAGGTAAAAGAAAAAAGACAAAAAAGAAAAGAAAAAAAGACAAAAACGAAAAAGAAGCTACCAAGTGAAGAGATAGTTTTCTGCAAAAAGGCGACAATCATCATCAATGTATGTATGTATGTATATAATAACAAATATATATATATATATATTATATGTGCGGTACTTATTTGAAAGCGTTTTAATCGCTAGTTCATCCAAAGTAAATTTTGTGTTCACATTCTTACATTTAGCTACTCTTGGCAGATGTTCTGTTATCACAATGTGATATATTTAATATCAAAAGATGATAAAAGGAATCAAAATGAAATATTGGCCAGATTACATACCCAAAACACATTAAAAATATATTCTAAATTTAAAATTTAGTATCATGTCTTGTTTGTGTGCACATTTTGTCACATCAACAAAAACAAACCTAGTCCAATGAAAATGCATTACACAAAAAACTTCTCCACTGTCTCTATCACATATATATTTATTATATATATAAATATAAAAGTGAACATTGAAGTCAACACTTAGAGCCTATAAGTGTTGACTTCAATGTTCACTTTTATATTTACACATGCTCTATCTCTGATATTGAACACTTTATCCCATTAATATAGCACACCTTAAGACTATATATATATATATATATATATATATATATATATATATATATATATATATGAAATATAGTACACACACACACACACACGGCTCAAAGTCTGAAGCCATGCCCAGAATTAGCATGGGTTGAACTTGACAGAAGAGTGAAATAAAAAAAATAAAAAATAAAAAAATTAACAAAGAGCTCTAAGAGTCATTAAAAAAAAAAAAAAAAAAAAAAAAAAAAAAAAGAAGAATGGAATCAATTATTTAACTTTAGGAAACTTTTGCAACAAATACCAAAAATTTGTGCTGCAGTAATCAAGGTTAATGGACGAGTTTTTGACAAGAGCAAATGCTTTTTTTCTTTTTGTCATAACAAAATTTCTAATAAAATTCATGTCTCGTTTTTAACCGTGTATCATAATTTTCTCTTACTTAAAGTACAAAAAAATACTTTTTGGTCCAATTTAAAAAATTACCAGGGGTTACCTCAAACTTTTAAACTGTAGCATGTGCGTCCCCTCTCATAGGTTGAGCACTTTGGAAGAAAGGAAATTTATTGGCTGCTGCTATTAATGCTAAAAGCTCTTCACTATGAATTGAGCACTCTGGGATTTTTTCTCTAAATTGATTTCTCTTTAAAATTTAGCCTCCTTGATATTAATGGTTAGATCTGGCTTTGGTATAATGATTGTATGGCATGGAGAACACAGTTTAAAAATTGAAGAGATAAAAATAAATATTCATTCCCTAAACATTTTAATAGGTGTGTTCACTATGTCATGCTAGACAATTTTTCTTGCCAGAATCTATTTTACATATTTATAAGTCAATCATTGCATCACCCACTATTCAACTTTTGAAAAGATTCTTCCTCTTCATTACACTATCCAACAAATGGAAGTTTTTGTTTTTTTTTGGATGAAATTCTAAGACATTTTATGAAGCCGATCTGGTTCCAAACGACAAGTTAGTCAGCATTTATTTATCCAATTCAAGTAGACAAACCTGTTATCTGAAAGGAAATGGGTGATTTTTCCTTTTTCGGCAATAGTCCAGCATGCCCACACTCATAACCATTGCCTATCCAGTCACCATAAGTAGTGTCCATAGTAACAGTGGGGTGGGGCAGACAGCTCCATTCATAAAAAGAAAAGGAAACAATTACTGGGGCGGGGGGTTTTAAAGGAGCATTTTTGAAGATTATATCATATATATATATATATATATATATATATACATATATATATATATATATATATATATATATATATATATATATATATATATATATATATATATATATATATATATATATATATATATATATATATATATATATATATATATATATATACATACATCATTACACAGGAATTACCATGTTTCAAAAACAAAAACTAAAAACTTCAAATTTAATTATAGAATTAAATTTAAAGTCCCTAGTACTGTTTTTGCTTGAAAATTCTATAATTAAATTTGAAGTTTTTAGTTTCTGTTTTTGAGACATGGTAATTCCTGTGTAGCAATGGAACCATATTTTTAAATTAGTAAATTTATAATATTTATGCTCTGCAGAATTGTATTGAGCACTGTTTTCTAAAAATAAAAATGATTAAAAAGAACACCGGATTATAAATCTTACTGTTCTTCCTTTATTTTAATATATAAATAAAATCTCCCAAAATATTATCTCTAGAATTAAAATAATAAGCAACCTATTTCAAACCAAAACATACAAACATGATGACGTTTGATGATAGCCGAAAGCGCTCAGCAAAAGAACATGGACTAGGGTCTTATTTCAACAACTTAGGCACAAATATTAAAAAATTTGGGAGAAACCAAGAAAAAACTGAAAAAAAGATTATTAATCGGAAAAGTTCCATAGTTTTTAACAACATATACCTTTTTATATATATATATATATATATATATATATATATATTAATAATAAAATTATTGTTAATCTGTATGGAATTTCCAAGGAAATATAGATCCATTGAGAACTCTGTCAAAAGAAAGAGCAATATATATATATATATATATATATATATATATATATATATATCAAAAAGACTGAGCAAATATGTGTGTGTATTTAAATAATAAAATCATTTTTTTTCCCAAAATGGCTTTTTTTTCTGATTGGAAAAAGAAAGAAAATGTGTGATGTTTTTTTTTTTAAGTCATTAACATTTATGTTTTCTTTCAGTTTCTGAGTCGAGAAATGTAATCCTTTAAAATGGGTAGAAGATAAATTTTTTTTTTTTTTTTTTGTCCATGTGTTTTCTGTCCATTTTAAAATTATTGACAATTGGAAAACATTCATGAATGTATACTGTTTTGAAAATATATCCAATTATTCATTTCAATGTTTACACTTCATCAGATTGAAATCGAAAAAACTCTGTCAGGATCATCTCGTTTGGTTCTTATTTATGCTCAGTTCTTGTGGTTTCCACGCAGTCCAAGAACATAGTGCCTGGCCCTGGGATTGAACTCACAATTCCAATGTCAACAAATTCATGAACTACTTCTTTAATCCACTATGCTACTGACCTGTGGGATCAAAGGATGAAATTGTGGATTTGTGAGTATTGACATAGTAAGTGTGAGTTCAGTACCTGGGCCAGGTAGTGTGTACTTGGACTCTGTAGAAATGGGGTGAGCAACAACTGACTATAAAGAAGAATGAGATGAGATATCTCAAAAAATGACCAGAAGAACAACAACAATCTATCCCTGTAAATTAAATAAAGGCTTCAGTTCAAAATTACCTGTAGATTATCCGAATCAACATACATCTGATGATGGCCTGAGAGCACACTGACCGAAACATTGTTTTAGAATTGTTTGCTTCTCGATGTTCTGTCACTAGTAATCAAGATAAATAAAAATCTGTAGTTGTTAAATCTAAGTATGGAAGATTTGGAAGAAACTCATATTTTCTCTTGGGTTTATTTTACAGTGTGTAAATCGTCATACTGGAAAATAACACCACCTGCATTTACTAAAGTAGAACATCTTCGATATAATGCTCCATTTATCCGATCAAGTTGCTAGCAATAAGTGGCTGCATTGACAGTCCTATGTTCCATTAGCTCAAAATAGATGACACGTTTTATATGCCACCAGATAAAAATTAAGGATATATGTGGATGGTGATCCAGTTTTGTGATAACCATTTTTTTTTTTTTTTTCAAATGTCTGCTGACATGCAAAACCCATTTGTCATCACATCATAACAATGCAAATACCATATTTCTATGTCTCACATTTGTTTTGTTGATAAGGCTTTTGAAAATAACAAAAAATCATCATTGTCAAGTGTGGCAAGTATCAGCACTCAAGTACGCAAGTAGGTAAGGTTTAATGGTAATATTAACTGTTTCCTTATAAGTAAACATTTGACATTCATTGACCAAGCTGCTAGTACAGCTTTTGGTTGAAATTTATAAATTTTTCTGTTAAATCATTTTTTTTTTTTTTTTTTTTTTTTTTTTTTTCAGGAAAATAGGTTTCTCAAGTCCAGTAGCTGTTTATCACTCTTTGCAGTATTAATGGGGGTTTCCTTTCTAATCTTTTATTTGAAGTAGAGTGGAATGTCAAAATCTTTATTATATCATTATTTTCTCTGAGTATGTGATGTGTTGGAAGTCCTCAAGTGATGGGGTTTGGTTATCTGGTACAGTTCTTTGTGATTCTGTCACATGAGATTCAGTGTAGGATGGTCGTCACTAAGACCTACTGTATTCAGTCATTTGAAGCCATTTTTAATCATTGATATGAGGAAATGGTTGCATATAGTTGACAGTTATCTCTGAATGGGTTTGGCGCCATGCATGGCATTCATATGAAAGTCTTGATCTGACAAGGTTATTTAAAAACAATGAATCAAGTTTTCAGGTTAATGTTTCGGTTTTGCAGAAATTTCCAATGTTGAGTGAAACTACCTCCATGTTCATATTCCACCAGATAAAAATCAAGGACATTTAAGGCTCCATGTTTTCCACTCAGGATTGTCCCATGGAACATTAACCTTATATAAATATAAGTGAACATTGAATTCAACATATAAATATAAGTGAACATTGAAGTCAATACTTAGAAGCGTCAGGCTATTTTCATGCTAGATGCAATTGTCAGGTGGCCTGACAATTGCATCTAGCATGAAACAGCCTGTTGCCTCTTAATACTTCACAATGATTCTTCTCCCCCGGTTAGTGATTTGCAAAAAACCAACATAGTTTATAAATTCAAGTGCCCTTTGGGAGAGTGTATCTCCAACGAATTAAATAATATTTATGTTGGTCACACCACAAAGTCGCTTTCACAATGCTTGACACTACATTTTAATGAAAACTCTAACATTTTTAGGCATTTAAAACAACATTTCTGCCCGCACACACAATTCCGTAAAATACTTGTCAAAAACACAACTATACTTCGACATGAAAACAATAGACAAAAACTAAAAATACTTGAAGCATTATACATCAAACAGTTAAAACCCAACCTAAACAAAATCAATTATGGCATCTCTACAAATATTAAATGTCTATAATTGGTAACAGAAGCCATTGGTTTATACCAACGGCTTTCCATACTTCGTTCTCCAATTCACTCTCGTGTGGTCATGTGTGACATCATGAGATGCGGTGTGATTTTCGCTTCTAGCGTATTATATGCGCGTGTTTATCGTTGCTTAGAGATCATCTACGTAAACAATGACAGACTATCATCATTGTCGTGTCCGTACATTGTTTAATATGTTTGTAATTTACATCTTTGATAATGGCTTAAGTAAGCCGAAAGCTTAGATTATAATAAAAAAAAAATATGGATCAATATTGTGAATTTCTTTCTTCGTTTAACCATAATGTTATTAAACTTATCAGATGTTACGAAAAAAATTTACATAGAATAAATAGACAACACTTGTCTATATTATTTAATGAAACATGTATAAATGAAAATATGCTGCCTAAATACACAAATATATATATATATATATATATATATATATATATATATATATATATATATATATATATATATATAATGGCTCAGGAATTTGCTTTGCCTTGCATTATATTGTCTTATGTCTATATTTCTGAGATGAGGTATTGTAACTTTATACAATTTACATTGTTTGGACAGTTGTTCTCATCTTTATTGTCATATTCACAATGTTTCAGCTGTTGTATGCTCTGGCCTTCTTCAGTTGATTGGAATTTTGAACCCAACCCTTTATTTTGTCCACCAGAGTAGATTGTTTTAGTTCCACGTGCCATGCCTCTTCTGGATATCACAGTTTCAGTTATTTAGTAACTCTCCAAGTTTTTGTTCACCTCTGTTGTAGCCGGGTATTGAACTTGATTCTCTTTGGGGCAAGTCACTGGATTACTTCACTTTTTTACTTTTTACTTTTATCCACTCGGCCAGATATCCTTGGGGACACATAGCATTGGTTGAAATAATCCAGTGACTTGACCTAAAGAGTTTTGAGTTCAATACCTGATGACAGCAGTGGTGAACAAAAACTTGAAGAGAGAAATAACTGAGATATTCAGAAGAGATATGGCATGTGGAACTAGATAAAGGGCTCAGTTTGAAATTCCAATCATCTGATGAAGGCTGGTGTGTACAATGGTCGAAACAATGTGAATATGACAAGAAAGATGAGGACAACATTGTCTTTTCTCACATTATTTGCCACGTTTTTTCCTCCCCTTATTGTTGAGGATTTCGTCAGTTCCACTCAACCCTGCCTGCTTCCACAACAAGTGCTTTCTAGTTTAATGGAGACACATATTTAGTCTTTTTATTCCAACTGATCAATATTATTATAGCCTGTAACTACAGTTACTACTGTCACTGTCAGTAAACTATTCTGACTGATAATACCATTATCTCCTGTCATTCATACCATTAAATGAATGGTATTGAGATATGCTGATACAATAATCACTTTAAATTTTAGTTGTGTGTTTAGTGGAACACATGCAGTAATTACTGTAATTATTTAGTTTGCAGTCAGTCTAGTGACTTTGTTGACCGTTGCTTTTGCTTCATGCTAAGAAATCATTAATTTGGGAGATGTACAAGAATAACTTAAGTTCTTGCACAATATGGTTCTTTCAAGTCGTATTCTATTATTCCCCTTTCCCCAAACAACAAATTAGGCCAAGAATTCCTCCAGGGATTTTATGGGTAATAAAAACACATTTCAGGTAAATCTTACTAAAAATCAGCCCTTACCCTCCAATAAATTGAAGGTCAGTGAATCTGAGTCAAATACAGCAAAGGCAGAAATTTTTGTGGCTATTAGTAGTATTATTAGTTATTATTGTTTTCTTTTGGTTTCTGGTATATACTCAATTCTTTCTGGGTCCCAACCAAAGACATAAGGTCAAAAATGACATGACATTTTACACTGAGCAGTTTTGAAAAAAAAAAATCACACCTATTTTACATAGATAAAGCCCTTTGTAAGGTGGGGGCTGTACTAAAGAAATACAAAAAAAATTCTACTATTCTTTTTTGTATTTCTTTAAGGCATGGGCTACTAGAGATTCCTTCTATGACTATTGGAATCTTTTCCAATTGAATCCAAAGACTCCAACTACAACCGGAATTGTTAATGCCCTCATGTTTCTTCTTTGTCTTCATCTTTTTGTTCTTCATGTTACCAATATTATTATTAGTGGTATTGTTAGTGCTGTAATTTATAATATATTGCAGTGACATTCAACAAATATTTGTATTTAAATAACACCTGAATATTATAATTTATTTATTTATTTTTTTTCTCTAATGAAATTTTGTAAATTGTAAGACGTTTCAAAGGGGAGCTGAGACAGCCTAAATTTAGTATTAAAGAGTCAGGTTGCCCTGGTTTAAATTTAGTTAGGTGTTTCAAAGGGGGAGGGGATTTTCATAGAATATAGAGAGAATATGAGGCCTTAAAATCTCTGACCTCAAGTGGAACTCATCGCTGGAGATGCAGGTAAAATGCTTGGATCCCTGTGCTGCTCGAGTAAGTACCTGACTCCTTGTGCTATCCTCTACCTTTACAAGAGCCAGATCAGGCCAAAAATGGAGTACTGTTGTCATATTTGGGTGGGAGCTGCCCAGTCCTCACTTTCCTGTCTTGATAGTGTTCAAAAGTATCTCGAAGCCATTGTGGGTGACAAATTATTTTCCACTCTCCAACCTCTCTCTCCCAGGTGGGATGTGACAAGCTTCTCACTACTTTATCACTACTTCCATGGAAAGTGCTCAGACAAACTATATTTCTTGGTTCCGCCAGGTCTAACCTTTAGGGCTAGGACTCATCATACCATTTACGTTGTTGCAAACGACCCACATTCCCTCTGTATTCCATCAGTGAGAAGTAAGTTCCAATCGAACAGCTTCTTCCTATGAACCACTGCCCTGTGGATGCCCTCCCCCTCCCTGATCACTAAAACCTTATCCTGTTCAAGTGTAGGGTTAACCATTATCTTGCCCTCCTATCTGCATAAATTACCTCTGAATGTAATCCTCTATCTTGAGTAAACTGCCATGTACAGGATGAACCTTACTACTGTAGAAAAAAAAAAAAAATTAAATCTCCTGTATCCTTATTCCCAGAAAATAATGGGTGCTGTTCTGGAATTTGACAGAAAGCTGATGTCCAGATTCTATAGAATATCATGTGTATGGAGCAGGGGGTGCTGATAAAAAACCTGGAGGGATTTGAGATTCACCAATCAGCTGGAAAACAATAAATACTAAATTGTACATTTTATGGGAATTTTGTATGTGCCATATCCCTACATATTCACAACTAGTAGGAGGGGCTGTTTCAGATAACTTGGCTTGGGCTTTTCGTTTTTTTTCCTCAGTAGAAAGTGTTGCCTGGATTAGAGTTTTAGGGAAGTTTTGAACCCCTAACACTTTCCTCCGATAACTAAATACAAGTAAGTCTGAGAATAAATTGATTAGTTACTTATCTAAAGACTAAGAAGAGGGGAAAACAGGATTTTGGGTTAGGGTTGTGTACTGATGAGGTGAAAGTTTGCAGTCAGAAGTGCATAGATTAGAAAATATCAGGTTTTTGGTTCAGGTTTGGGTTAACCTCTTAAATAGTTGACAAAAAAACAAAAAAAAAATTTACTTTGCAAAAACTCCTTAGTTTAACAGTATTTACCAATGTTAGTGGTTAGTATTGAAGCCAAGGATTTTTTTTTTTTTTTTTTTTTGTGTACAGGCCCACCACCAGATCAGCCTAGCACAATCTTCCAAAGAAGGGTCTGCAATGTAATCGATCCTGCCCTGGCATCTCGACTTAAGTCATTTTCTCACCAATGTGACATGGCTTCCTGCTCTCTATTCTACAAATATTCTTGAACATATCCTCTTGTAGTTGTTCTAATGAGCTTTCCTCTTTCTTGACTGCATGAATTTAAATATCCTACTGGATTTATAACTAGGTCTTAACGTTTTACTGTTGAACTAGTTAGGTATAACCAACTGTTCTACTCTCCTGGGTATGACAATGTGGTGTGTAACGCAACAATTCAACTGATGATAGCAGGTAGGCACAAAGAAAACCGGTGTCGCACGTCCAACCTTCTTACGAGCTGAAAGCCCTCTGATCTGAAACAGCAAAAACGAGCCTGCTTTATACAGCCGTGGACCGACCACGATTTGCATGCGAATCACGAGACGAGATTTCGCGTTCAATAACCGAGACCGCCCGGCATAAAACGTGGGCGCCGCCATTTTGGTTTTCTTTTTACCGTTGGAAGGACCAGAGTTTGCATACTGCGCAGATTCAAACGCGTTTCCGAGGTAAGCCATTTTCACAATTTTTCCCCACTCCCCCTGATCTCATGATCACAAACAGGGCAGGGATGTGGCGATCGTCGCCGTCCGAGTCCCCCTCCGGAAGGGGGATAACACAAGCTTCATCCTCGTGCGTGTTCTCGTCTGTGTTTTGAGTGTCGGTAAACACTGTGTCCGCCCGAGGCTGCTGTTATCAGAATGACTGCCCTGCAGGTCTAACTCAAAGGCAGATTGAACGCCACTACTCCCAGACTTCGAATCGCTTTCATCGCCGGTAGCGGTAGTGATTGCGCCACCGGTCGCAAGTCTTTAATGTGACGAGGCACCCCATTGACTCTCACAGATTGCGGGCTGATAACCTCCGTAACCGTCCAGTGCCGTGCTTTGTCGTACACTTGCCGCGTGGGTTTTGACCCAAACAACGTCTCCTTTTTCAATCTCCTCCAATCACTTCTAGTTCAGGCAGCGGGTTGGCTTCGATGCCTTTCACGCGAACATATTTGTGCAGTGCATCAGCCGGCGCCCGTGGATGGTGAAATGTTATCTTCGGGCGACATTATACCAGTAAACCGCTTCCGTTACTGTACAGCCCTTCCTGGCTGCGATGGTCTTGATGGTTCTGTGGTTCCGCTCCACGATGCCGTTTCCATTGGCGGTAGGCACATTGAAACCGCAGATGCACGTCCCAAGTGTCCGCAAATTCTTTAAAATCTTTACTGGTGAACGCGTATCATTATCCGTAAGTATTTCCACGGGTGGGCCTCGCTCCAGGAAAACATTCTCCAACAGTCGAATGACGGTGCTCGCGTCTTGTCTGCGCGGCCGCGCTATACCGCAAAACCTGGAGGGACCGCAATCAATGAGTGTTAAAAAATTCTCACCATTGTAATGAGTTATGTCCATTGCCAGTCTGCTCCAGTTGCTCTTCACGCTCAGTTCTCCTCTTTCCCAGTGAACGGGTGCCGGATCGATCGACTGACAGGTTGTGCAGGCCTTCACATGGATTTAACGCTTTCTCTGGACACCTGCGGGTCGACTAACCTGGCGGGTACAGAGTTCGTTTCACGCCCGGATGTCCGCATTGACGATGCGTATTGGCAACCTGGTCCTCATCCAGTCGTCTCCCTGCCACTGCACAGCTCTCGAGTGCTGGTTCTCCTCTCTTTAGCAGTTCTAGCCACCTGTGCGGTACTCTGGTGAGGCGATCCGCATGGTTCTGACAGGACTGCACGAGTGTCACGTCTACGGTCAATCCATATTCCTCCACCAGCGATCGCAAAATGTCCAGCCGTCGCCTGACCAGCATCTAACCAGCCGCCCTTGTGTTCACCCGTGCCTTCCCAGTCAAGGTGTCTGAAATCCACCGGTGCACACACGCCGAATCAGTAACCAAGTGCAACTTTGTCGCCTCCCACTGGAGAGCTAGATTCACTCCTTTAAGCGCCGCATCGAGTTCAGCCAAATTAATATGCCTGGCATCATTAGTCGGACGCAACCAGCACGCATCTTCGATGACATTTCCGTTTATTTCCAATGCCACTCCTGTCGCCACGGAACTCACATCCACCCAGACTGTGACCTCGTCACCACTCATGCACCAGTCTCCTCCGACGGGATCCAGTTCCCGCACTCTACTTAACATCTCTGCTAGTATGCGACAGAGAGAGGGATCTTTGATGTTATCATCCCATCCATTGGTTGCTGCGGTTGCCAGGCACTTGACGAATGCAACTGCCACCCTGAGCCATCCACACACTGGGAAGTGTCCAACAAGTTTCCCACACAATGAAAATACACTACCGCCAGGTCAACACATCAGGGGCTTCGAATTTGACTTCCTCGTTTCCATCGGAGGGTGCCATTTTCTTCCCAGACTTGCAAGCCAAGAACTCTTGCTCCATCTCTCAGTCGCACCGGATCCTTGCACACCAAACCGTAATCCGAAAAAGTGTTGTCTTACACGCAATGCAGAGGCCAAACTTTCATTAATGAAGATATCATCAACGTATGCTGATGTGGCACTTTCAATTGTGCGGTCTTGCGATGCGATGGCTTCTATAACGGATTTCATGATGGTGGCGCTACATTTAGCCCAAATCCGAGCCGCGTAAGACAGAAGCGTTGGCCTTTGAAAATAACCGTTTGAAATGGCCTGGCAACGCTTCGTCGATGTGAATCTGAAGATATCGTTCCACAGATCCAGAAGCGACACATTGACTCCCTGCCGCCGCCACATTCTCAACTTATGTGCGCACACTTCTGCATCGGCAGTGAAAGCATCCAAAAAGTCGTTCAATTCGCGGTAATCGAAAGTACGGACGCACCTTCTGTTTCTGCTCCTGCACGACCGCCATCAAGGGAATCAGACCCTTTGGGGTCCCAGTCTTTCCTGGGGGTACGGAATCAGCCAGCTGTTCGCAATCCACTGCTGAAGCTCTTTCTCGTATTTTCCTCTGATGCTGTCGGGAACCTTGTACTCTACGACCTTGTTGCGGCTGAACTGGCGGGTCTTTTTGGGCCCATTTCCACCTGGCGGTCCACACCCTCTCGCCGGAATTGAAGGAGACGTCGAAATCCGCTCACTAATGCAAAGGGCTGCACACACCTTTCTTCTTTCACCCAGTTCCACATTTCCGGCTGGCGTGATCATCATGCCTCCTAACCCTCGGATCGCAACAATCCCAAGTAGCAGGTCGTACCCGAGGGGCCTTTCACATGCCACCAAGACGTCGACTTTGGCATGACTCCCTCCATCTGTTAGGACTGGACACAGTCCCGACACCACAACAGGCCGGGACACCCCTCAATCGTCCGAATCTCGATTTGTTGACTGTTCCATGTCACGCATCAATCCGCACTAACGATCGATCGGGAACATCCAGTGTCAACGGCGCGAACATCGTTTACCCTCAACGTACACGTTGACAACAGGCAATGCCACATTTACTGACCGAGAGGGGCAAAGGGTTGCGACAGCACCTTGTCCCCAGACTTCGCTTCGAGCAATCCTGTGCTACATGGCCTAACTCTTTTGCAGCGATAGCAGCGTAGTCGTGCTCGGTTCCGTCTGCTGCTCCCTCTACGTCCGCCGGCTCCGCAGTCCCTAGAGAAATGGTTGGGTCCACCGCGCTTGTAGCACTTTGGGCCCTCCCTCGGTGTTTCAGGCATTCGCACGGCTGCCGCGACCTGTTCCGTGTCCTTCAAAGATGTTTGGGCCCTGGCTAGCAATTCGTCAATTCCCAGTGTGTCCAATCTTGAAGACGCTCGCAGGAGCCGACTGGTGTCGTCGGGAAGCCCTGCCAGGAAGGCGCACCCCAGTATGCGGTCCATTGCTCCGCCAAACGGTACTGCCAGCCTTGGCAAATCAGCCAGGTAAACATCCACGGTCTCATCCAGCTCGAGCCGTCGTCCGACGAACTGTTTCCAAGCGATGAATGGGTCTATTCCAAAGGCCGTATACAGGGCGTCCTTGATCTCTTCTAGGTCAGCATCGTCCCAGAGTTGTTGATATACTGCGTAGGCTCCTCCCGTGAGTCTCAGTGGGATGACTAGTGTAGGTTCCTTTATTTTGGACACCCTGCAAACACGTTCGGCTTTTTCAAACCATTCGACGATAGTTGGGCCTGTGGGGAGCCGCTGAATTCTGGGATCATTTTAGATCGAACTTGTCCATTGCCGAAATAGCTTGTGGTAGGTAACGCAACAATTCAACTGATGATAGCAGGTAGGCACAAAAGAAAACCCGGTGTTGCGTCCAACCTTCTCACAAGCTGAAAGCCCTCTGATCTGAAACAGCAAAAACGAGCCTGCTTTTATACAGCAGCGGACCGACCACGATTTGCATGTGAATCACGAGACAACGAGATTTCAGCGTTAACTAACCGAGACCGCCCGGCATAAAACGTGGCGCGCCGCCATTTTGGTTTTCTTTTTACCGTTGGAAGGACCAGAGTTTGCATACTGCGCCCAGATTCAGCGCTGCGTTTCTGAGGTAAGCCATTTTCACAATTTTCCCCACAGACAATAAACTACATCCACGTCCTGGGTATGGGTATGACAATAAACTACATCTGCGTCCTGGGTAAGATGATAAACTACGTCCAACAGCAAGGCCTCTTGATAATACGTTTTTGAAAAAATAATGCTGCCAGCTGTGCGTTTTTGAAAAAAAAAATATTACCAGCTTTATGTTGTTAAGGAAAAAAAAATTAACAGAAATGGATTTTTAAGGAAAAAAAATTAACAGAAATGGATTTTTAAGGAAAAAAAAAATTAACAGAAATGGATTTTTAAGGAAAAAAAAATTAACAGAAATGGATTTTTAAGGAAAAAAATATTAACAGAAATGGATTTTTGACAAAACAAAAATATTACCAGGAAAAACAAAAAAAAAAGTTGTCGCCATTAAATGACCCATTGAGGTGTTGATATGCTGTAAACCAAACCATCTGTTCTATTTTAATAGTTTCTTTACTTGCACTCCTCACCTGTGAAATGCCCTTCCGATTTCTTGCCAATCGCCATCTTCTGTCTTCTTGGATCCTATTCTTTATTGTTCTTTTCCTTCGCTTCTTCTTACTAAAGTCTTCTCATTCTCTTTCACTCCCTGTAACCACTTCTCTGGGTAATGTTCTCGGTTGACACTTGGTTGTCTGTGTTGTATGAGACATTTTTTCTCAGCAGAATCTATCTTACATATCTATAAGTCTACCATTCGTCCATGCTTAGAATATTGCTGCTTCATATGGTTTGGTGCACCTGCTATTTACCTTGAGCTCCTTGATAAAATCCAAAGAAGAATCAGCAATATTATTGGTCCTGATCTGGTGGCTTGGCTTCAGTCACTTTCCAACGTTGTAAGGTTGCTTCTCTCTACCTTTTCTATAAATTAAGTGTTTGGATGAGCTCTTTGATAGGGTACCTAGACTTTTTTTTTTAATTTAAACGCAGTACTAGGCAGGCATCGAGATCTCATCAATTTACAGTTGAACTGGCTAGATGTAACCGTAAATTCTATGCTAACAGTTTCTTTTCTTGCACTTCTTGCTTGTGGAACTCCCTTTTGGCTCCATGCTTACCAGCTAATTTTAATCTGCAAAAATTTAAATGCAAATAATCAATTGCTAGCTACTGTCCTCCTGATTACTCTTCTTCTGTCCTCACTCCTTAGTAATGTTTCTGTTTCTAATTCTCCCACACCCAGTAACCCCTTGTGTCTTAGTGGCTTTATTGCCTTGCTTAAAGCGAAATGATAAAAAAAATAGTTTAATTTCCCCTTTGTTTTCTTGGTAGTGTTCAAATTTTTCAGTAAATATTTCTTTTCTTTTTTTTTTTTTTTTTTTTTATCACTAATATTTACAGAAAGTCCTGTCGAATTTGAAGATAAAAAAAGTAACAAATGCTTGTCTGGTCTTTATATATATATATATATATATATTCAGGCCCAGGTTGAAGTAATCCAGTGACTTTAGCCAAGGAGTTGTGATTTCAATACCTGACCACAGAAGAGGTGAACAAAAACTTGGAGTTGAGTTACTAAAGGGAAATAACTGAAACCGAGATATCCAGATAAGGCATGGCACGTGGAACTAGAATAATCTACCCCTGTGGATTAAAGGGTTCAGTTCAAAATTTCAATGTATGTCACATGAAGAAGGCTCGAATGTACAATGGCCAAAACATTGTGAATATGACAATAAAGATGAGGACAACAATGTAAATAGTGTAAATATTGAAATTGTATGTGCTTTTTGGTCATCTAAAAAAAATTTTCAGCACCCTCTCCAAAAAGTTAATTCTTAAGGCTAAAGCCATTAAATGTGCAACCAACCTTCTTGTGTTAAATCTGGTTTATGAAGAGATTTTCTTTTGATGAGCCGACTGAAAAAGTTGGTGGTGTTATTGTTTATGTAATAGCATATCTGATGATTTAGAAGCAGTCAATGCTTTTTTTTTCTTTTCTTGTTTTTTATTAAATAGCAAATCCCAAATTACCCTTTCCTGTCATATGTGGTAAAGTTAAGGTATTTAGAGGAGGGGGAGCTTATATTTACTCAGCTGCTGTAGATGATCTTCATCCACGTATGTGAAATGTAATGTGCATCTATAGACATACATACATATACACACACACAGACATGTGCGTGTGTGTGTGTATATATATATATATATATATATATATATATATATATATATATATATATATATATATACATACATACACACACACAGAGGAAATACTTGACCTTTCTATCCATTGACCAGCATATATAAATATCTAAAAAGTCAAGCTTTGAACCAACTCACATGGCCTGAAGATTACATGAAATAGCCCATCGCCACTTGGTGTTAATCTCAGTGTGGACTCTTATATTGACACAGGCTCTGATATTGAGCACTTTTACCCATAAATATAACATACCATAAAACTATGTGTTATCATCTCTCTCATATATATATATATATATATATATATATATATATATATATATATATATATATATATAGGGATGAGTTTAAACCATTGCAAAATGTCACCGCATTCAGTGTTGAGGTGCCCTTAAAAAACAAGCCATGTCCATGGCAGTTTTTGCTTTAATGTCAAAAACAAAAATTTTTTCTTTTTCATGTATACCAAATGACATAATCTAAGGTCTAAATTCCTAGACATTTCAGTTAACCTGTTGAATATTTATGAGTGTGTTTAAATTTAAAAATTTCCTTTTGAAGATGCTATATGACATAATCTAGGATCTAACACCTAAACTTTTCAGTTAATTTGCTGAATATTTATGAGCATTTTTAAATTTAAAAATTTTGAGTAACTGTTAAATATATACTTGTTGCAGAATAAAATAATCACATTTGCCTTGCAAATCAGATGTTTCATCAGATGATGAAACATCAGCTAAAACTAAGTATAGTTTTCCTCTTGGCTTTTCATTCACATACATACATACACACACACACACACACACACACACACACATATATATATATATATATATATATATATATATGAAGAAATATAGTCTTAAGGTGGGCTATATTTATGGGATAAAGTGCTCAATATCAGAGATAGAACGTGTGTAAATATAAAAGTGAACATAGAAGTCAACACTTAGAGGCGACAGTCTGTTTCATGCTATATGCAATCGTCAGGCCTGACGATTGCATATAGCATATGCACTTTTCATTAGTGAAATTTTTTTTTTTTTTTTTTTCCCCACTCATTTATAATTTTGATTTTCGTTCTGGGAGAGTGTTGACACCTCTCATATATCTGCCTGCACATTTTGGTTGTGCATATTCTATCCTGCTGTTCTCAAAATTCTTGACACCAGTAGCAATCGGATTTTTCCATGTTTGCTGATTCTTCCCAGGTCTCTTATCTCTGTGTGCATCTTTTTGAGTGTGCCCTTCAGATTGTTTTTACTGTGCTTGTGGGTCTTACACTGCAGTTGTTTTCCCTGTGTTAATTCCGCATAATGCAACTTGTTTAGGCCTTTGTGAATCTTCTAGGCGGACAAGGTGACCAGACCATCTAAGTTGGTGTTTCATAAAAATAGATTTAATACTTGTTGATTTTGCCAATTGCAGTACTCTTTATGTGTGTGTGTATACACACACACACACACACACACACACATATACATATATATATATATACACACACACACACACACACACACACATATATATATATATACATATACACACACATATATATATATATATATATATATATATATATAACCAAATGGGTAAATATAGGTAGGTATATGAGTGAGTGATTGTATACAGACGTATATAAATACTTTATTGTGTAAGAGAAAACAATGCTCAATGTTAAATGACAGAGCTATTTAATATATTAAGAAATATACATAATACCTTACATTCCAGCACTTGATAAAGGCTTTGGCATGAAACTTGGAGTTGCGCAATTAATATAAGGTATTATGTATATTTCTTATATATTTTACATACACACACAAACTCTGGATGAGACAAAGTTCAGACTGCTACTTGAGTTGAATCTGAAGTTGTGGTTTCAAATTTAGTGTTTTGGTAGGTGTTAGTCTTTTGGTTTTTTTTAGTTAGTTTCATTTTCCCTCTTTTACTTCTGTTGGTTTTTCTCTTGGTTTTATTTTGTTGGTTGTTGTGCTTATTAGTTTTTTTTTGGTTTGGCAAGCTTTGTGTTGGTTTTACCAATACTTTGTTTTTGTAGGTTTATATGCTACTAGCCCAATTATCCGCACCTTGCCGCATGTCACACTTTTTTGTTTTTTTTTTTATTTTGTAAGAAAATGATTTATATTGTCATTGTTATAATTTGTGGAGAAAAAAGATGCATTTAAGTATTACTCAATGATTTTGCTGATGTGACCTCCATCTTCTGGCTTTCTCCTCCTATATTTTCGATAAAGTTATTCCTTTGTTCAAATTTAATTTATATCAAAGGGGGAAAAAATTTTCAGTTGGGGTTTGTGCAAAAACAGCTAACCTCTTTGATATGTATTTGATGTAATACTTGAATGAATTGATGAACAGACTTCAATATTGATATGACAGTTGAATTGTAGCAACAAATCTGTATTATAAGGCACTACCCACTAATTGGTGATTTCTTGCTCAATTTGATATCCATATTGTCTCATTTTGATCTTGCTGATGTGACCTCCATCTTCTGGCTTTCTCCTCCTATATTTTGGATAGGAGTCATTACATTATTTAAATTTAATTTATATCAAAGGGAAAAAATTTCAGTAGGCATGTCCCCCGGGGCCCCTTTAATCAAAATGAAATATACTTATCCAAGTACCTTGGTTTCAGAATAAATATAGTTGGGTTTGGGGGGGTTCTATCTCCAAAACACTAGGAGGAGTTTGATAACAAGCATAGGCTACAACTTATATACTCAATATATAAGGCTAATAGTTGGTAAATAAATGACAAAATTAAAAAAAAAAACTGTTAGGTCAAGTGTTTCATCCTGAGTTGAAACATCTTCAGACAAACATTGCTCTTATTGATGGAATCTGTCATTCATATATAATATATATATATATATAGGCTGAGATTCCACCAATAAAGTCATTCTAGGCTTATTGTTATCAATAACATTTATGGTAATATATGGGAAACCATATAATAATTATCCATGTGTATTTATACATTTCCTGTCCCGTCTGTACTAGGAAGGGAGGTAAATCAACTTAAGTTAGTAAATTTAATAATTTATACAAGTAAAATATTTATCTGCATTTAGACAAAATTACTTCCGAAGCAAAATGAAGCATTGAATAAATCCGTTCGTTTACTCTTACATTTCTTAGATTTCAGTCTTATTTGTTCAAGCCTTTTCTGTGAGGCCCTCAGATACCTTTGTTTATTCAGTGATTGTCTTGCATCAACTTGGTCCTGAAATAGGCTTTGCTATCACTGTCTTTGTTGTTCTGTTGCTAGTCTTTTCGTTTCAAGAGATATTGCCATTTCACCATTATATTAAACACGTACAATGTTGCTGTAGAAGACTCTGAAGTTAGTGCACTTTCTTTACATTTTCACCTAAATAAATTACTTTCAGTTAAATGGATATCATTTTAGTCAAAATTATGGTCAGAACTATTACAATGTATGACTAATACATTGAGTGTGTTGTTTTGTAAAAGATTTCCCTTTTGACTTCATATATACTTTTATTTAATTTTGTAGATGTTTCACCTCTCTCTTTTTCTATCCCTTTCTCTTCTTTTTCTATCTCTCTTCAGTTGCAATAAAGTTTTTGATTTTATCTTTGGTAAATATAAACACTGTAATTTTTGTGTCCAGTTCCAATTTGTTTTTTGTTTTTGTTGTTTTTTTTTTCCTCTAAGCCAACAGGATTTTAGGCCAAAGTGAGCTATGCGTTCAGCTCATCTCTTCTTGCTTTCATCAAAGATAACAAACAGAAAATTTCAATAAACACCACAGGACAGCTTTTATACAGATAAAAACAAGTGGAATTTATGTTTTCCTGAATTTTTAAAATGTTCATGCTTTTTTATATTTGGAAGTGTGTATATATATATATATATATATATATATATATATATATATATATATATATATATTTGAATTGAATATGATAATTATAGAACTGAATAAAGTTATTTCTCCTTAGAAAAAAACAATTATGTAACAATGAGACTTTCACTATAAACTGGTCTCCACACGAGCAGCTTCTAAGGCCTATTTTGGTTCTTTTGCTGCCCTCCTTCCATATGCATTTTGGCCATATTTTCACTTCCAATATTACCTAAATTTTCACTGTCATTTTATTTTCAGCCTAGCCCTCATCACTAAATCTGGCCAAACATTGGAATATATATATATATATATATATATATATATATATATATATATATATATATATGAAAAGTGAATATAAATATAAATAAATATATATATATATATATAATTATTTATATATTATATCTTAATTACTTATTAAGCGCTCAATATCAGAGATAGAGCTAACATATTTGGTTGGATAGATGTGAGTTTGTGACCCTGGTTTTTTAAACATTAATCAGTTTGTCTGACGATCGCTAAAGCGTGAAACCCAGGGTCACAAACTCACATCTATCCAACCAAATATATATATATATATATATATATATATATAGAGAGAGATACACCTAGTGAGCTCACTAGGTGTATCTAGGTCTGCTCTACGGTTGTACTGAGCGCTTTTGTTAGTTGTTTACTCGTATCGGGGTTTTTTCTTTGGGCTTCAGACCTGCATCTGTGCAATTTTTTGTCGACAGAAGTTCATGTTTATAGCTCTTTCTTTTTTTTAAAACCTTTTTTCCCTCGAGATTGATTTGATTATTAGCAAATCAAAAATTCAAGGGTTTTTTCGAAGCGAGTCTAGTTATATATATATATATATATATATATATATATATATATATATATATATATATATATATATACTTGTTTTCAGATCAAGAACTTTTTTAGCACACTTCCATATGTCAATATAGAATAAAGTATATCTTTGGCTAAACAGTCATTGTATGATATCATTATCATCATGCTCAGTCCTGTGACTGGGTGTGGTTGTAAAGTCACTGTGCAACTGAGCACCTGTCCAGCTTTTTCCTTACATCTATGTGAATGAGCTTCCAGTTCACTTTGGGACATTGTCAGCCCATTTTTTCCTCTGTTTGCCTCTTTGTTGCCTAAGGTGGTATTTTGTAGGCAATGAAGGAAAGCGAAAAGAAAGGATCATCAACTGCAAGAAGACATAATGCATGGTTGTCAACAAAAGGGACAGCCCAAAGTGCAAATTACAAATTGGAGATACCAAAATCAAACAGGTACAACAATTTAAATATCTAGATGGAAAGTGCAACATTGAAATCCAAAGGGACATTGGGATAGCGAAAGATGTCTTCCAAAAGCTAAGCAAAGTATTAAGAAACAGGAAAATTTTATTAGAAACAAAGAAAAGTGTACTGAAATGTTACATAATATCAGTCCTTCTGTATGGAAGTGACTGTTGGACAATCTCTAGACAGAGGAAGAGGACACTTGAGGCAACCGAAATGTGGTTCTACAGGAGGATGCTGAGAATATTATTGATCAAACATGTGAGCAATGAGGAAGTTTTAGAGAAATTGGAAACAAAAAACAAAAAGGACCATTACACTTAATATCAGGAAGAGATAGTTGAAATTTTTAGGGCACATAATAAGGAAATAAGGCTTGGAAAATCTGATACTCACAGGGCAGATTGAAGTGAAGGCAAGTGGACAGAAGAAAACAACTCAAGTTCACTTGAGTACATGGTTGGCGGAACAGGGTTTAGGAGAAATAGCAAAAAGACAAAATTTATTAAGAGCTACAAAGGATAGGAAATTGTGGAGAGCCATGATCGCCAACGTCCTGAAGGGACATGGCACGTAGAAGAAGGTACCTTGTAAGATGGCAGTGAGATGACTATTGGCTTTTATGCTGTGTCCATACCATTTTAACTTTTTGATGGGGTCTCACACTCTGTTGTTTGTGATGCAGTCTATGTGGGGAAATGACTTGGATGGTTCTACAGCCTCTCATTTCTGTTGGATCTATACACTATCAAAAGATAGTTACATATGCTGTATGCTGTAACGAGCATGCACGAAAACGTCCTCGAACTGCTTGTGTGTGTTGTCGCTGGGCACACCTTGGAGTACCATAATGGACTCGACCGAGGACTATAAGAAGAAGATGAGCGAATCGTTTGGTGTCTTTTCTTGGGTGACAAAAGCCGTTGCGGTCAGTCGTCCATCGGCAACTGTCTTGGGTGCCGTTTTGCTCGTTGGCTGTCGTAAAGTGTTGTGTCGCAAGTAGGCGTTCTTTTTGTGTCGCATTCGTTTTTGGTTCGCAAGTAGGCATTCGTTTTTGTGTAGCATTCGTTTTTGCGTAGCATTCGTTTTTGCGTCGCAAGAAGGTGTTCGTTTTTGTGTCTGAAGAAGGCGTTCGTTTTTTGTGTCGCTAGAAGTTGTTTTTTTTTCTCGCACATATGCCAAGACAGATTGTTGGAAGTAACAGCATATCAACCCTTAATAGTCATTTAATATCAAAGATTGGTTGCATCTCTGAAAGTTATATGTATATAAGCAAACTAGGGTACTTATTTACATTTGGATGAATATTCTCATCTGTCTATATTCCTGAGATGAGGTATTATGTACACTATTTACATTATTCGGACTATTGTCCTCATCTTTGTCGCCAATTTTTATTACAGCGTTTTGGCTGTTGTATGCTCCAGCCTTCTTCAGGTGGTTGGAATATCGAACTGAACCCTATATTTTGCTGACCACATATGGAGAGAAAAGGGAGATCACCGCCCTCTGTGGGATCAGGTTGAGATCATAGACAAAGGACACTATTTGAAAATTCGTAAACTTAAGGAATCAACACATATGCTAGGCCACAAAAATCACCTGAGCCAACCAAGCATAGAAATGAATACAATATGGGAACTAGTAATAAGGTGTACTAGAGAAAAGCGATTATAACAACAAAAATTGCAATATGAGCACTGGTAAAAATGGTTGCTGAAGACATTAGGTTTATAATACCCAGAAATTTATACATAGATGTCCTCAAGGACACATGGCACAGTGGATAAAGACGTTAGTTAGATCCAGTGACAGGACCCAAAGAGTGTGAGTTCAATACCTGATGGCAGTGGAGAACTTGGAGATTAACAGGAAATAAGTGACATTCATTAAAACATGGCACATGGAACTAGAACAGTCTACTCCAGTGAGCGAAATAAAGGGTTCAACAACCTGAAGAAGGCCGGAGCATACAACGGCCGAAATGTTGTGATAAACTTGGTGACAAAGATGAGGACAATAGTCCGAATAATGTAAATCTTTGTTCTTGTTATCACACCATTTCGGTTGTTGTGTCCCTTGGCTGTATTTTAAATGAAGTTTTCAGTTTGCAAGAAGAAGTGATGACAACAACAAAGATGAGATTGATGGTTGAATGAATTAAAGTATTGCTTCATGAATTTGGTAGTATAGTAATTGTGAGTTCTAGGCAGGGTAGTACAGGCTGAGAATCACTAGTAATAGTGTAAACAATAACTGTGCAGTATCAAATAAGAAAGATGAGATATCCATAGACATGGTCAGTTGAATCAGAACAATTTACTCCCGTAGATGAAATAAAAGGTTCAGTTTGAAATTCTTTGAAGGTTATCTGGATTGGCAAGCACCCGATGAATGTTGGAGGAATCAATGGCCAGAATATAGAAATAACAAAGATGAGAAGAATCGTCTGAACCCTCATCCTAGAAAGATGAAACCTTGTGATAGTAACAACAAAGATGAGGACATTAGTCTAAATGTAAATAATGATGACCCCCACCCCTCATCCCAGAAATTCAGATAGAAATAATTAAATGGAGTAGTTAGGTTTTGAGTTACTTAAAATTGTGGTGGGTAAAATTTTATTTTATTATTGATTTTATTTTTTTATTTATTTTTTATTATTTATTTTATGTTTTACGAGCAGCATGGCCCAGCGTTGCCCATGCTCGGTTCAAAAATCGTATGACTCATACAGCAATCGCTATCACTTGACTTAAAATATTTTTGCCCTTCCTTGCTTTTAAAGGAGTGCCCTTTGCCGTGCTGATGTTGCTACATGCCTTACTTCTTGCCGATCTCACACTGCGAATTTTTTCTAAGCTCTATACTAAACATTAAATCTGTTACGAAAAAAGAACTAAACAAAATGAACACAAAATGATGAGCTTTAAAAAAGGACTCGTAACTGGAAAAACCAAATGAAAAAAGAATGTTAACAACAAATACTTTTCCTGCCTATTTGTGGCTGCCAGCTATAGGATCTCACTCTGGCCAGTACAAAATGGCCTCAAACTACATGAAAACTGCTGTAGAAGAATGAAAGAATCGATTATTTCCACTATCGATGGAAGTTGGGAAATGCAAAGTTGGTCTTGGCCTTTCCGCTAACTTGGAATACGTGCATGTAAATTTTGGTGCAAATCCGTCGAAAATTGCAGCTGTGCATTCGTTATACACACACACATACACGCACACACCCCTGCCTTTTATAGATAGATTTATTTTATATTTTTTATTTTATTTTTTATTTTATTTATTTATTTTATTTCTTTTATTATTTATTTTTCAAGCACTGTATTATTTTGTGCATCTTTAGTTATGTACAATGAATGATACACACTTAGGTAATCATGTATCTTTCGATACATAACTGATGAGGCAGATTTTTCCCGTGGTAGGTAGCCATTTTTTTCTGCGGTAGACCATTTACCATCCAAGGCTATAGAACCCAATCTGTTCTACTATTTACCGATAGCTGGCGGGTAGAATAGGATTCATACCTTTTCTAAGGGTATTAGCATGTAAGTGAGTGTAATGGATTCAATTGGAATTTGAACTTGGCTCTCTGATTCCTCAATCTGAGCCACTATCCATTACTCCACCACACCCCCTCTTCCATATTACTCCACCACACCCCCTCTTCCATATTAACTCCACCACACCCCCTCTTCCATATTACTCAATCATAAACTCAACTCACCAAGTTTTTGTTCACCAATGCAGTAGACAGGTATTGAACTCAAAACTCTGTGTCGAGTCATTTGATCTAAGCAATGCTTTTATTTGCTGGGCTATGTTTCCTTGAGTGTTTCCATCAGAATTTTGGGGACTTATAAACTTAATGTCTCAGTATTCGTTTTTACCAGCTCATATTGCAATTTATTATTGTTTTTCTCCAGCACTCTGTATTAGTGGTTCTCATATTGTATTCATTTCTATGCTTTGTCAGCTTAGGAGATTTTTGTGGCCTGGCATATGTGCTGATTCTTTAAGTTTTTGTATTTTCCAATGATCTTCTCTGCTTATTATTTCAACCTCCACCCTCTGGGCGGGGGTGTGGGGGTGATCTCCCTTTTCCCTCCATATGTCATCAGCTTCACCTGATCTATCTATCTATCTATCTATCTATACACACACAGGGTGTCCATAAGTTCGTGTGCACTTTAAAAAATTTATAACTCTATTTGTATTTGCGATAGGAATAACCTGTAAAAAATATAATAGTGTTTCAACAAGATGGAGCTCCTTGTCACTTTGCTCTGAGAAAAAAATGTGTATGCAACCAAACCTAGTTCATTAGAAGATTTGAAAGCTAAAATGACTAATGTGATTTCAGGCATTACTGTAAATCAGTTGGCAAATGTTTTCCTTGAACTGCAAAATCGTATTACCCTTTGTATTGCTTATGATGGAGGACATGTAGAAACTTAAATAAAATTTCAATAAAACCTTAAAAAAATATAGATTTAATTCTTTCTAATCCTTTTTACAAATTATTTCTATCGCAAATACAAATTTTAAAGTGCACATAAACTTTATGGACACCATATATATATATATATGTCCAGAAAAGAAGAAAATTATAAGAACACAAGAAAAATTAAATAAAAAGCATTACTGTAGTACCTAGTCAATTAATTGTTCTTTAATGAGACTTTTGTGGATATGTGTGTGTATATGTATATATACAAACATTTTGACCATTAGCCCTAGCACTATAACTTGTAACCGTCAAGACAATAACTGGCTTCTTTTATCATTAGAAAAACTTGTCACAATTAATACGAGGGAATTTTTAGACAATGTGTTTTTTTTTTTGTTTTTTTTTTTTTTTTTTGTTTTTTTTGTTTTTTTTTTTTAGCAATCCACACAGACATATGTTTGTTAAGTGTTTTTATCTTAAGTGTTTGTGCATTTAATACAAGAGATTTTCACATGAACTGTTCTTAAGTGGTACTCAACCTTTTGGGCTATCATATGAAAGGAGTGGACAAAAGTGGACAATGGACAGGCTACCCTCCTAAGGAACCACCCCTAAATTAAAAAAAAAAAAAAAAAAAATTTTTTTTCTCTCTATAATCTTATTATTCTTTTTAAACAAGATATCTGAACTATATCTCTGTTTAAATATGTCGTTAAAGAATATATTATGCACACACACACACACACACACACACGTTATGGATGGGTAAAATTCTTTTATGTCTAATTGTAGGAATTGGCAATTTTGTTTGTTATTAATGTTGTGGAACCAATCAATAGTTGCTTTTGTGTTTTTCCACTGGTTTACTCCTAACTTCTTCCTAAGTTCAGAAATAATTCTTTCTGGTATCGTTTTACTTATTTTACCTTGTTTGCTTTTGGCTGGGTTTATGAGTCTTCGTGCAGGGTTGGTTTTGAAATTTTCTTTGTGGTCTTTTAGTGTGATAAAGGCTTGCGCCTTACTGATGCAACTTATTCGGTCGTCTAGGTCTAATTTTTGGGCGATTGTTTTAGCTTTCTTATTGATATCGTGTTCTATTGTTTTGGGTGCCTTTTTGTATGTTTTGGGTATGTTGTTCTTGAGTAATTTATTGTGCATAGGGGGGCTTATTTTGTATAAATATATATGTATATAATTTTTTTTTTTTTTTAATTCTGTTCACCCCCAAGCAAGGTGATAATGCCACTAAGATGCAAGGGGTTACTAGGAGTGAAAGGGAATGAAGACTTTAGAAGGAATTAGAAACCTGATTTTAAACAGGAAACAAGAGATAAACCTCAACTCAAATTCACTCTCCTCCTCAGACTTTGTACATATCAACTCCTATGAAATTGGGTTATCCAGGTCCAAGTTCTGGTTGAGGATGATTGGGCTGCCAGTCTTGATAAAAAAATTTTTACATGTTTATGGTATAGAGTCCGAGCCTCTATGCCATAGAGAAGATTAATTAGCATAAATGCGCCACACACACACACACACACACGTGCACATATATGCACCCTGGTGCAAATTAATTGAAACAAAATGAATAATTCTATTATTATTTAGATTTTTTTTTTTTTTTTTGTATTTTTCCAGTGAAACATGACCCAGTGCACATGTTAGTACTTTGTATGTCCATTCCATGAAGTTGTTCCTTGTAGATTGACCACAGATTCTTGATTGGATTTAAATTGGGAGAGTTTCTGGGTCAGTCTATTGTACTTTGATTTGCTCACTGGTAAGACTTGTGTTCCTGCAGCATTACAATTTTTGTACACTTCCTTGGAGTAATGTCCAGGACAACTGATTGACAGTTGAAACAATAGTGTCTTGGCGTGATGAAAATCTGATGCAATCACAGATGATGCAATATTTTTTCAAGACCAAACAACTTTCATCGCACACCTCAAAAATACATTCACATTATTACAAACCACCTAATCTGAGGTAAAAATAGAAATCAATTACACCCTGTTACTCCAATGGGTCTAAAACTGACCATATTGTGGAAGAAAGGAAACTAAACAGTTGTTTCAATTAATTTGCACAAGGGTTGTGTGTGTGTGTGTATATATATATATATATATATATATATATATATATATAGTAAAAATATATATATATAGAACAGTAAGATATATAATCCGGTGTTTTTATTGATATTTTTATTTTTATAAAACAGTGCTCAATGGAAATTTACAAATTATAAATTAACTGATTTAAAAATATGGTTTGATTGCTACACAGGAATTACCATGTTTCAAAAACAGAAACCAAAAACTTCAAATTCAATTATATAATTTAATCAAAAGCATTAGTTCTGTTTCATCTTCAAGTGAATTTTGGAATAACTTATTTTGAAATTTACTGAGTTTTAATAGCATATACATTCATAATTTTTGTTTCCAAGGATACAGAGAAATCCAATCATTTAGACCAGGGTGGTAGCTTGTTCTTTTTTATTAACTATTATTGTATCAATTATGAGTTACATTCAAAAAGAGGTTAAGTCTAGGTAGGGTAGGGGTGCGTTTTTTCAACGAATTTTGACATTCGTTCAACGCATGTTGTCTGCTTTTTTTTAATCTACAACAAACAGTTTTTTGGCATTTTATTCGTTAAATTTGTGCTTATATACATACAGATTCTTTCTAAAAGGGGTGTTTAGATTAGAATATTATTTTATTATTTACTTTTAATTACTAATAGATTTTATTTCTTTTTAAAACAAATAAATGTAAAAGAATTACTTATATTTGATATATAATAATAATTTAAAAAAATTTAAGTATGTATATTACTAGCTATGCTTTTTTTTTTAAATATTATTTAAGGAAAATTTTTGACAATGTTGGCAAAGAATAGCTATTTCATGTCTATGATTCAGTAAATTTTTATTTTTTATAAACTTAGTAATATATAGTTTCTCATGTATGCACAAAGGACATGGGTCATTTAATTCTAGCTTTTCTTATTAATTTTCATTTTACCATAGGTGTTTTATTGGTTTCTTTTAAGTGCCAGAAATATTTCGTTAGGGACATCTGATTTCAGTATTTATTTATCCTAAATCAACTTTGATGTTGATTGAATTTTTTTTTTTGAACTCATGTCTTGTGCAACCTATATAGATTTTTATGGTTTCAGGATTCTCAATAGATGATTGCATTGGTATACTAATGATTTCATGCAACATTTAATTTCTAGAGGACAGTTATGAGGATTTCTACAGTTACATAATTTTTGTTTATCTTCATCTCTTTTTATTTTTATACTGTCTAAATTTCTTTGGTTTTGGTCTAAGTGTTTATTCAAGATATTGGCATTATGTTTCCTAATAGTTTTCAGTACAGTTGTAACTTAATTTTAGTGTATTTTTATTGAAAATAGTACTGAGTTTACTATCTTGAGGAAAATGTTTAATGATTAATGCAAGGAATTTTTGTCCTAATTTATTCTTTACCATTTGGTTGTATAGGGGTGTATATCAAATTATTTTTCTGCTTCTGTTTTTTCTATGCTTTCCATTTTCATTTTTTATGTAAGTTAGTTTTGGGCTTTTGTAGCCATTATCTTTTAGAGCTTTATTATATAAAAAATATGCTCATAGAAAATTTTCTCATTTGCTGAATCTGTATTTATTCTTTTTTCAATAGATAAAGGTATATGCTTGATTATAGATGGAGGATAATTAGATTTAGGGTGTATATACAAAGGATTAGTATTGGGTTTTTTATAAGGTATGTATACATTTTTCATTAAATCTAATGTCAAGGAAGTTAACTTTTTTTCAATTTAGTGCTTACCATAATTTTTAAGTTCAGGCATTTAAATTCTTTATATAATATCTTTCTAATTTTATCGATTTTAAAGTTAATAGAGTTCTTTATAACCCTAAGTCTGTCGTCCCTGTATAAACCAGTGTCAGTTATATTAATTTCATGGTACGCTGTAAGATTGTATAATATAAAAAGACCTATAAGGTCGGAAGACTCAGCTGAGTCTAGTGATCCCATTGTAATGTAAATGTGGGTGTAAGAATTTTTTATCTATTGCTCACCTTTATGTATCAGTACCGTTTTTTTTTTTTTTTTTTTTTTTGCATTTATAATAATGCTCTTTTCTTAATATCCGTGTACTGGGTAGCAAAGTCCAACGCATTCATGAACAGTTCTTTTGATATTGAGTGGTAATAATTTTCAGTATCAAACTGCATTAGTGTGCAGTTTGTTTTATCTTTAATATCAGCAAACCAGTTTATCACGTCTTTGGTATTAATCCAAAGTTTCAGCCCTATTTTTTCTTTAATTTGTTGGTTAATCTTTTCTAGGATTTTTTTTTTGTGTGTGTGTGTGTATATAATATATATATATATATATATATATATATATATATATATATATATATATATATATATAATATGTAACAAATCCATTGGTATATATTCCAAGTGGATCCTATTAATATAAAATATTAAAACTGATCCACAAAAAGAGCTCAGTGTATTTCTTATTAAAGTGCAAAAATTAATACACCAATAAAATCCCAAATCGCCTCATATGGGGAATAGCCTGTTTCTGTCAGACGAAAGGTATGAGACAGTGGTCGGGGAAGGGTAGAAGATTTTTGTCTTAAAGGGAAGAGATTTTATAAAATTAAACCTGTATATTAACCTTATGACATTAAATTGGGTTTAAATGACGAATGAAATGTTAATTTAAAACTAAGAGAGGAATAAAAAGGGTTTTAAAAAAAAACTATAGGTAGTTATATTTAAAAATACAAAGTCATACTTAAAAGTACAAAGTCATTTTCAAAAGCGAACAATTTGAATTCAGATATTCATGTAAGAATAAACAGACCAGCGTCCATTCAAAATGCTTCTAAAAGATTGAATCCTTGTTATTCCTGACTAGATATTGAATCTGTTTTATCCATTGCTAGGTCATCTGCTAAGAAAATCGGTTCACTATATTGGGTGTGACAATTTTTCCTCTCCAGAATCTATCTTACTTATCTATAATCTACCATGCCTAGAATATTGCTGCCACATATGGTTCCGTGCTCCTGCTATTTACCTTTTAGCTTCTTGATAAGATTCAAAGCAGAATCTGCAATATTAGTGGTCCTGATCTGGTGGCTTATCTACGACAAAAAGTTTTTTGGCATTTTATTCGTTAAATTTGTACTTATATACATACAGATTCTTTCTAAAAGGGGTGTTTAGATTAGAATATTATTTTATTATTTACTTTTTCATACTTTTCCCAAGGGTATTTGCAAGTAAGTGAATGTAATAAACCAGACTGGTCTCTTCTAATTTCTTATTTTGAGCTGATATGCGTTACACTGCAATACACAAAATGCACATTGGAATCAAGACGATAAATATGGATTCCTGTCCAGAAAAAATCCTCTTGTTAATGTAGACATGACTGATTTCAAAATAGAGCTGAAGTTCTTACAAACATTATATTTAAAAAGGATAAAAGCAGATTTCAGAATGAACTAAAAAAGAACGATTTACACAACATCTGAAGCTCAGATTTTTTTTCAGAACCAATAAATCTAAAAATCTATATAAATTAGACTCATCCGAATACAAAAAAAACATTGCATGATGGAGTGATGAAATTTTACAGAAAAATGTAGGCAAACAAATACTGCAGAAACTTTAAAACCAATTTTCATTGACTAAAATCCCAAAAGAATAAAACCAATAAACACCATGGACTAAATTTTGAGGATTCATTTCACAGAGACTGGGACGCTGACAGGGAAAACGGTTGAATGTTTTTAGGAGCTCCCAATGACAACAAGAAGAAACATCACTAATGTAGTATAACTTTTCATATAAGATATACCTTAGTTACATTTAATATTACGGTATTATGGATTGTGGCTTGGCACAGTTACTTGTAGTCTATGGTATCTGGTCAAATATTAGTCTACCAGATATCTCAACTTTGTATATAAGCCTTCGGAAGGAATTTGAATTTTTTTTTTTTTTTTTTTTTTTTTTTTAAGAGGTATGAAAACCTCAAACAGCAAGAAAAATCTTTTTAATTATAATATTTCTGTAATTTACCAGAGAAAATAAAAGTCCATATTTGCATATAAGACGAAGGGATATATTCTGAGTAATTTATTTAATGGAAATGATTGGTTCATCGTCTGTGCTGTCCACAGTGACACTTCATAATATTTTAGGCAAACTCCCTGTTGCATTTTAATAATAAGATTGGCAAATGACAAAGCAAATCCTTACAATATGAAAATGAATACAAACTATATGGATTTGCAAAGAGAGCATTTTAGGAGTGGTCAACATTTGGGTGGGGTAGGTGGTGGGGAGTTACAGTAATTGCTTTGTTTACAACCATAACAGTCAAAAAAATTTTTTGTGACACTTTTTGCCCTGAAGGACTTCATTGAAGTAAAGTCATGTTTATGTTGATGTGTCTACACATCTGTATGAAGGAGTGGGGGGGACACTGAATTTTAAATTTAAATTTTTATGTGTTTTTCTTATATAATCTAATCAATTACATTTCATTTCTATTTATTTATGTTTCCATCACTTTTGTTATTAAATATCTAAAATTGTGATAATAGAAGATCTGCAAAAAATGGTGAAATGTTCTAAGGACCTGAACATAAATTTACTGTGGATGATCTAGCGATTAAAGCACTTTCTATACGTTTTGCTTTTAGTGAATTGTTTTCTCTTTTAATTATAGTAGCATTTTTTAAATAAAAAATTATGCTTAGACTTATTACGGTGAGTAACTAATGTGTTTAGTGTGTTTTTGTAATTAAACAATTATATTTAAAATTCTTGGTGTCCCCTCTCCTTCATGCGCATATATAGTCATATCAACGTAAATATGAATTTTGTTTCAAGTTCTAAAGGACAAAACAAGTTATTAAAAAAATTTTCCCATTCTGATTTTTTTTCCCTTATATTAAATGCGAATGTCAGTGTGTCACACTTTTTCAACTTTACTCCTAGAAGCCATAATGTAACATATCATACCATTTTGGAATCAGGCCAACACTGTGAGCAAATTAAAAACACTGTGGGCCGGATCTGGACCCGCAATCCTGAAATTTTGGATTCTCTAGTTTTCATTACTGTGATTGTTTTCAGATTCCACCATCTTGGCTTCTACTGATAAAAACAATTAAAGGGACACAACTCTTCAACTTTCTCATGAAAAAATGAAAAAATTCTCAAATTACAGTGTTTCAAAATAAAATTGTCTGTATTTTCAACTTTATTCCTAGAGACAGTAGCCCAACATAGCCTTATTCCAAAATGGTATGTTAACTTTATAAGCAAATTAAAAACATTCTGGGCCGGATCTTGACCTGCAATTTTGGATTTCCAAGGTTTCATTACTGCAATTGTTTTTAGGAATTTTTTTTTTTTTTTTTTTTAATTTTTTTGTACAACAGTTTTTATAACTTGGAAATAAATTTTGGAATAATCAAAATTAATTGCAAAATCCAGCGAAAGTCACCCATGAAATAAAAATAATTGTTTGTATGGAAAGTAAGGACCTACATACATCAAATTGTCATTAAATTAAGTGGCGGCAAAAAAAATTATCATTTTAACTCTTAAAAGCTAAGCTTAAATATAAATTCAATACTTAAATGCAGTGAACAATTTTGAGTTCTTCTGCAGTTTATTACTGTCTATCGCATCTACTCCTCTCTACCTATTGTGATGAAGGCCCAATCAAGAGCACGCTTAAATGTCACCTGATAGGGTGATTTTTAAGCTTGTGTGTGTGTGTATATATATATATATATATATATATATATATGACAGTTTTTTGAAAGCCATTCTTAAGGGGATTTTGTTTTGGTGTTTCTGTTTCAATACTGAAAACTAAAATTGTAAATTTAGTTATAAAAATTAAACTTAAAATCCAGAGTTTCGTTCCATTGTCAAGTGATGTTAGGAATAACTTTCTAAGAAATTTGCTTAATTTATAAGTGCAGACAATCTAAATATATTGAGTTGTTATGTTTAAGGAAAATTCAATCTCTTTTGATTAGGGGTGGTTGGGTTTTAATTTCCCTAGACAACTTGTATAAGAGATTATAATAAAAACATCTTTAATCGCTACACAAAAGTACAAGAATTAAATGAGATCTTATTTTTAAAAATTTTTATTTTTGAAATACCACCAACCAATTCAGACATTCCATTGATATTTACTAAGTTTAGTCAGCTGACCAAATAAGGGTCAGGAAATTTTTTCCCCCTCACCAATCTCAATTGGGAAGGTTTCGAATACCATTAAAGTCAGCATTTGAAATCCTAGATATTTACCAGGATTGTACAGCCAAAAGTTGGTCTGGGTGCAAAATACCCAACTGCTTCAACCACCAAGCAGATTCAAGCACAGATGTAAATAGACTCAGGACCTGCTGAGAATCACGTACCTCTTTATATCAAAATTTTTACGATTTGGCTTGAAGAAGATAACAGCTTGTGTGATCTATTGACCCACAACTTGAGTTGCCTCATTAAGACAGACAATAGATAACAATTTTTTTTTTAAACAAGGGAAGAGGAAGGCAGCAGGAGAGGTCAAAGAAAAAGAAAAAAAGAATACTTCACAATATGTATAACTAATAGGACCGGTGAAAATCTTATAGGTTTTGCTATTTGAATTTTCTGACAAATCTTAATTCTTAAGTTAATGATTTAATAATTTTCTGGTAAGTTCCATGACTCCTACCCATGGAATTTCCCTTATCACATTGTTAAATATTTGAGCTTAACAACTTTAACAAGATATTTCACTAACAGTCATAAATATGAATGCTGGTCATTATTTAAAGAAGGAAGAGGGTATTAAATGAAAAAAATTTGAAATTGATAAGTTTTTCCATTTCACAGAAGCAGCTGTTAAGCACATAAGTGTTATCGCCTCTTCCGTCTTTTTGTCTTTTTCTCCCTCCCCGCTCCTCTCTCTCCCTTCTCTCTCCCTCTCCTCTCTCTCTCCCTTCTCTCTCCCTTTCCTCTCTGTCTCCCTTCTCTCTCCCTCTCCTCTCTGTCTCCTTCTCTCTCCCTCTCCTCTGTCTCTCCTCCCTCTTCTGTCTCTCCCCTTCTCTTCTCTCCTTCACTCCCTCTCCTTCACTCCCTCTCCTTCTCTCCTTCACTCCCTCTCCTTCATTCCCTCTCCTTCACTCCCTCTCCTCTCCTTCACTCCCTTCTCCCTCTCCTTCCTCCCTCTCTCCTTCCTCGCCCTCTCCCTTCACTCGCCCTCTCCCTTCACTCGCCCTCTCCCTTCACTCGCCCTCTCCTTCTCTCCCTCTCTCCTTCTCTCCCTCTCTCCTTCTCTCCCTCTCTCCTTCTCTCCCTCTCTCCTTCTCTCCCTCTCCTCCCTTCTCTCCCTCTCCTCCCTTCTCTCCCTCTCCTCCCTTCTCTCTCTCCTGTCCTTTTTCCCTTTCTCCTTGAAAAGGGGTTGTATCAACTGCTTAGATATTAACAAGAGATAAAAATAAGCTCTTAGGCGTATCATTAATATAAAGCAGGAAGAAGAAGGAGGAACTGAGAAGTGAATCTTGGGAGATGCCCCCATTGATCACATGGGCCTTGGAGGACCGGCCATCATTGAAGCTTGAGAACAATAAAAGAATAGAAATTAAGAAGGCAGAAGGTATCAATTGACATTACATTTAAATTTCTGAAGATCAAATTTAACTGGAAAGCAAGAAGCCAGAAGAGAGTTCCACTGGTGAGAAGTGCAAGAAAAGAAACTGTTAGCATAGAACTTATGGTTACATCTAGCCATTTTAACTTGTAGGTAGGTCATTATTTTACAATCTGGTACTGCACTTAAAATAAAGTTGAAATATCGCAGAGGAAAGATCATTAGAACAGTTGCCGTGAAACTATTTGTAGTGTGTGTGTGGGGGGGTGTAGGTATCTATGTATCTCTCTCTCCTGCAATACTTTCCCCACATTTGCAACCCCAGGTGCAGCTGGTATGGTATGTTAATCCATACTTGGTGGGTGGGAAGTCATTTTGGGTTAGCTTTGTATCTGGCTCTTTTGGGGGTTTGGAGTGACACACAATGTGTGCAAAGTCTATTCTGACATGATCTAGAGTGAGACACACTACAGTATGAAGTGTGTCCGGCCATTTTAAATATCTCAAGAACTAGTGCAACTTTAATGTAACCTGGCAAAATTACTAAAATGAATAAACAAAATTTTTGAAATTCATAATCTGGAGAGCTTCTTGATGTGCCGTTACCCATCAGGGCATCAGCGATCATGGCTCTCCACAACTCCCTGTCCTTTGTAGCTCTTAATAAATTTTGTCTTTTTGTTATTTCTCCTAAAGTTTCCTTGGCTATCCATTTAGTCAAGCTCACTAAGTATGTTATGCATTGTTTTCCACTATGTTTTCAATCTGTCCTGTGTGTATTAGATTTTCCAAGCCTTCTTTCCTCATTATGTGCCCGAGAGATTTCAACTGCCTCTTCCTGATCTTTGGGATAAGTGTCCTTTTTGTTTCCATTCTCTCTAAAACTTTGTTGTTCAATCGGTGAAAAAAAAAAGAACTAAACATTGAGTTTTAAAAATGTATTTTTTTTTTTTTTTTTTTTTTTACATTTTAAGGATGACGTATGAGCATGTTTTGGCTCCCATGGTGGTGGGGTGGGGGGACAATTTGTAATTTATTTACACAGCAAACTGGAAATCCCCACTTCCCACACTAACTTTTATAAAATTTAATTTTTTTTTTTATATTCATGGTGATCTCTAGATCATCACGATTATAAAAAGCAAAAAAAATATCAAAGATTTATTTCTGGTCAACTGCGCTGAATTGAGTTTCCAAAGATTGAAATACTGTCAAAATTCGGGGATTTCATTGTCTCTACTTCTGTTTATAATTTTTAAATTTTCATTATTTTATTTACATGTGCTTATCAAAATTTAATAGAAAGTATGAAGTATTTTGAGGAGCGCCTATTGAGGACTGAACTTGTAAATGCTTATAAAACAGACACTCCTCAAATTGTGTTTTTTTTTTTTTTTTTTCCAATCAACTCCCCCACCCCGTTACTTGTGGCAAAATAAATAAAAATACAATGGGCTGTTTAGCCTTGATAAAATGTATACTTTGTTCAAGTGCTTAAAAAAAAAATGTTCAAAATTAAAATCCTTTTGAGAGATTAAAATTAAATATCACTTTTTTCTTTTTCTTTTCTTTCTTTTTCTTTTCTTTCTTTTTCTTTCTTCTTTCCTTTTCTTTCTTCTTTCCTTTTCTTTCTTCTTTCCTTTTCTTTCTTCTTTCCTTTTCTTTCTTCTTTCCTTTTCTTTCTTCTTTCCTTTTCTTTCTTCTTTCCTTTTCTTTCTTTTCTATCTTTTCTATCTTTTCTTTCTTTTCTATCTTTTCCTTTTTATTGCTGAAGTTGTCATTTTTTTCTGCCTCTGCCCCTCAAACTGTTTCTTCCTTTTTCATCTTTTGTTAATAAAATGTATTTTTTTTTTCCCCAGTTTGGCCTGTCATCCTCAGCCAACGAGACACACGTACAAACAAGGACAGAGGAAAAGTAAAAAAAAAAAAAAAAAAAATACAACAGTCAAGCAACCCCCTCCCTGCCATACACACACACTGACCTCAAACATAAAGTAACAACTTTGATCAGGACGGGCTGGGTTACACATTGCCGTCACACTGTACTGACAAAGAAAAACAAAAACAAAACAAAACAAAACAAAAAAAACAGCACTTAAATATTTTTTTGTGTTTATCTCCTAACTTACCCTAATCCTCTCCACCCTAAAGAGACACACTCACACGCACACACATCAAGTGTAAGTGTCCATTATGGCTTTTATGCGGAAAAGTAAGTTTCGCCATGTCTTCGGTAAGGCATTACGGCGAGACCAGTGCTATGACAGCATCCGGATCACAAAAAGTTCTTGGGATTCCACTTTTACAGCAGTCAACCCGAAATTTGTGGCCATTATTACGGAAGCGGCCGGAGGAGGGTCATTTTTGGTTCTACCATTGTCTAAGGTCAGTCAGTGATGGTTTCTTCCTCACTTTACCTTCTCAGTTTCTCCACCTACATCCCGCAACTCTCTCGCTCACACACACACACACACACACACACACACACACACACACACACACACACTCTCTCTCTCGCTCACACACACACTCTCTCTCTCTCACACACACACACACACTCTCTCTCTCGCTCACACACACACACTCTCTCTCTCACACACACACACTCTCTCTCTCTCGCACACACACACACACTCACACACACACACACACACACACACACACACTCTCTCAGCCTCCCGACCTGCCAGGTCTCCTATTTTTTTTTTTTTTTTTTTGTCAATTTGTAACAATTTTGGACTTCAGCCGACGGTGAGGCTACAATTTCTCTTATATCCTGCTTTAAAAAAAGAGAAAATTAAATCGTTTCTGCACTCCTTATTTCTCTTTCCTTTTTTTTCTTTTCTCTACTAAAAAGAAAAAAGGATAATTTTCTCTCTCTCTAGCTCTCTCTCTTTATACCTTTAAAATGATATTACTTTTTTGCCTTAGAAAAGAATTTAGTTTTATACAAATATTTTTATAACAAATTTATTTCATGTTTGCTGGCTCAGAAACAACGTCAGAATTAAAAAAGTAACAAAAAAAAAACTGAAGAAAACAAACATGCAAGAAGATATTTGAACAGGAATGGGTGTATGGTTGAGCCCTGATGCTTGAGGCGTCCCCAAAGGAGGGGGGGATACCAACAGGGCTTAAGCAATTTTTACTCTGATTTCCATGTACACGTGACGGTGAGACTCTCACATTTTTTTTTATTCTTCATTTGGATTGGGCGTGTGGATTATTCAAGAAGCCTAATTGTCCATTAGTAAACGATCTTTTAGTCATAATACTGGCGCATTGCAAGTGCAAATAATTACAAGTATAAATAATTTCAGAGGTTTTATTTGTTTAATATTATAGAGACTGACAAATACATGGTAATTAATATTAATAAGTAATAATAATATTAATTAATATTAATAAGTAATAATATTAATTAATACAATAAAAAAAAAGACAAAGTATTTGCATCAATATTTATTTACCAAGCTTGTTTAATTTTAGCATAAGTCCACAAGGATGGGGATGTTATTTTACTTTTACCTCCACCCAAGTTACATACTTCACCCTGAACAACTGGGTGGGATTGGATGCATTGTGGAAAACAACGAATCTTTGTACAGAGAAAAATATTATAATTATTTTTGTTCTGAATTTCTGGGATGACAGGTTATCATTATTTACATTCAGTTTCCTCATTTTTGTTGTTATTATCACAGTGTTTCAGATGTGCTTTCCAGCCTTCATCAGGTGTATATCATTCTGGGAAACCTACAGGGAATTATGAACTGAATTAGGTTATGTAGGTTATCCAGATCGATATACACCTGATGAAGGCTGGAAGGCAAAAGAGCCGAAACATTGTGATAACAACAACAAAGATGAGGACAATAGTCTGTAAATAGCATAATAATTACTTTACACAGTTTATGTGGAATCAAAGATTTAAAGACTCAAGATTTTACCATTTTTGGCATCCTGCTGCCATGTATTTGTATCCTGTTTAATTGGTTCTTGAATTTGTATTAAATTGAAAACACCTTTATGTTGATTCTCTTGACTGTAAACATAAGTTTCCATATGTTGAATTAAAAAAAAAAAAAAAAAATCATTTTCCTGTTCTCCCCACATAAGGTCATGTTTTTTTTGTTTTTTTTCATGTGGAATACCTATAAACAGGCATATGGGCCAAGGACAAAAATTGCCCAGCCTACACAACCACTGTTGTTTTTATTACACTGACCCCACTTCCCAGTGTGCAATAAGGAAGGTGCTGCCACAGGGTTTAAATCCCTGGGACTGGGTGCCTCCTCGCATCTCAAATGGGAAAACAAATACTACATTTTCAAAAAGGCTGAGATGTTCAATTTATGTCTTCATACAAATTTTAAATAGTGTCAAGTAGTGGGAACCCAGTGAGGTTCAAACTCACTATTTGGTACTAATTGTTAGTCAGATGAGCATTTTAACTGTTGTAACCTAGGAAAGGTTACTGAATAAGATAATCACACGAAGGTTGGTAATGAACAATAATACTTAGGACAAGAACAACATGTATAAGATTCGTCAGTGGCGCATAGAAGTAGTAGTCAACTGCTATGAATGAGTCAAGTAAATTCCACAATGAATCTCCAACTGCAGACCAACATACAGTATTTACTATTGTTTTTATGGGAATGGGGGCATACCCATTAAAGCCTGTAGGTATGCTACAACATTAACTAATACTGGAGGATTGTTGTCATGTCAATTGCAGGTGTGTGTGGCTAAATTCAATAAATCATCTATGGCACTAAGTGGTTGGAGGATTTCAGCCTCTTTGCTTTTTGCTGAAACTTTACTAAGAACTAAACAAAAAACTAAATTTGTTTTCAGAGTATCATTTGTCTAAAATCTTTCTTCTTTAATATGCTGTGTCTCTTCAGGACTTAGGCGATTGTGGCTCTCCACAATTTCCTGTCCTTTATGGTTCTTAGTAAATTTTATCTTTTTGTTATCTTTCTTAAACTTTGTTCTGCCATCCATTTACTCAAGCTCCCTAAATAGGTTATGCGTTGTTTTCCTTTGTCCCTCTTGCTTCCAATCTGCCCTGTGAATATCAAATTTTCCAAGCCCTCTTTCCTCATTAAGTACCCCACAAATTTCAACCTTCTCTTCCTGATGTTAAGTACAATTTTCCTTTACATTATTCAGACTATTGTCCTTATCTTTGTTGCCATATTTATTGCAACTTTTCGGCTGTTGTATGCTCCAGCCTTCTTCAGGTGGTTGGAATGTTGAACTGAACCCTTTATTTCACTCACTGGGGTAGACTGTTCTAGTTCCACTTGCAATGTCTAATGAATGTCAGTTATCAGTTATTTCCTGTTAATTTCCCTCTGAAAGTTCTCCACTGCTTTAACTGGGTATTGAACTCACACTCTTTGGGTCCTGTCACTGGATCTAATTAACGCCTTTATCCATTGTGCCATGTGTCCTTGAGAATTTTCCTTTTTGTTTCCATTTTCTCTGAAACTTCATCATTGCTGAGAATACCATGGACAGAACATGTCCATAGCATTCTCAGCATCCTTCTGTAGAACCATATTTCTGTTGTTTCAAGTCTTTTCATCTGTGAGGAGAACAAATAGAACAGCTGATATTGCATAACAGTTCAGTATTATTTTCTTGGTTTCTAATGAAATTTTCTGTTTCTTTATACTTTGCTTTGCTTTTGGAAGGCATCTTTTGCTATCCCAATGCACCTTCGAATTTTGGTGTTGCACTTTCTGTCCTCTCATAAAATAGATACAGTGTAACCCGGATATAAGAGAAACCCGGATATAAGAGATTTTCTCTGGTCCCAAATTAGAGCCTGTGTTAATGTATATAAAATAGACCAAACCCGGATATAAGAGACTTCTTCTCCGGTCCCGACAACTCTCTTATATCCGGGTTACACTGTATTTAAATTGTATTTGTTTAATTTTGGTAGCTACAATTTGTAATTTGCATCTTGGGCTGTTCCTATTTTTAACAACCATGCATCCCATCTTCTTGCAATTGATGTTTAGTCCTTTCTTCTCTCTTTCCTTTGATGTCCTCTGTAAGAGTTCTCATTAATTTAAATTTTTTTTTTTTTTTTACTCCATAACATTAACTTATAAATATTTTAAGTTTATTTATGAAAAGATTCTATTAGTTTAATTTCAGAAAATAAGTACACACGAAAAACACAAATAAATTAAATTAAAAATTAAAGCAAAAATTGTTTATAGGATGTATTCTAAAAAAAAAAAAAAATTGTGGGGGTCAAATATAAAATTAGAAATAAAACTTAATATCTTATTTTTAAGTCTTACTCTTTTTTTTTTTTTTTTTTTTTAGCTAGATATTTAAGAATTAATGTAGAATTAACTTTGAAAAAAAAAAGAAAATTAATTTCGACATTTACAGAGGCCCTCACACATTTTTCTACCGGTTTCGTTTGTAAAATACACAAGTCGGGTTGGGTCTTCTTGTGAAATGTAACATCACGAAAACAGGCGAAGAATTCACACAACCATTAAAAACGTATTAAGTTATAGAAATAATCGATTCCTTTATTAAATTAATAAATGCGAGCGAGTGAAGATGCAGGGTACTGAAGCAAGGGTTTAAAAAAAAAAAAATGGGAGGCTCGAATTTGCACGACTGCAAGGTTTGAAATACTTCGCATGTTTCCGTGACGTCATACACATTTAATCACAGATTTGATTTTCTACTTTTTTTTTCTTTTCGTCTTGTTTTGTACCAGTTTTTCAGAAAGTACACGAATTAATGGGGGAATAATTTGTTAATGGGTACACTTCAGTATTTGTTATCGTATCAATAATATCCGGAAGATATTTACATTCCAGAAATAGCCGAGATGACTACGGAGCAGAGCTGGGGGCGGGGAGATTTACTGATGTTTGGAAGTTGTCGTTTTCTGCTACATACTTTTTTTAGTCACGAATGGCCAACAACAAAAATTCAAGCTTCTTCCTCATTGAATTTGAATAGAAAAAAATCCTATATATTAAGAAATTAAGAAGGATATTTTTTTAAATTGTTCATCCTCTCTTAATAAACATTCAATAGACGTTTGAGTAGACATTGCTGTTATTTTTTTGTTTTTTTAATCGGGAAATGCAGGTTCAATTTCTGTCAGGAGGTACTTTTTTATTTTTATTTTTATTTTTTTTTATTTTTTTTTTTACTATTAAAAATAGGTCTTTAGGCTAGTAGACATTATTTCACTTCTTTTTTTTAAGTAGAAATGTCTGCTAAAAACGAGTGTAGTGAAAAAAAAAAAATTAAAAAATCTCTAGGAATACTTGCAATATGCATTTGTGGCGAGAGCAAATGAAAAAAATTCCTGGAAAATGAATTTTTTTTTTCCAAAATTTATAATTAAGTTGTTTAAATTTTCTTTTTCTTTTGTTCAGATATTTTTTAAAAATAAAATTTTATGGATTAAAAATTTTTTGTAATAATTTTATTTTTAAACAATAAATGTTGCCTTTTTGGTCCACGTATTTTTAATTTTTTTACAACTTTCTAAAAAACTATTCTTGTCTAATAAAATCAAATCGTGTAATGCTTTTGTTGTCAACTTGTCAGTTCATAGGTTTTGTTTTACTTTTATTAAAAAATTCTAAAAATAACTTTTTTAAAATCCTAAAAATTACCAAGGAGGTCTCCAGTAATACCAAAGACACTTTTTTTTTTTTTTTTTTCCAAATATGTTTGTTAAACTTTTTACTTTTAAAAGAATCTTTATGAATGTAGAGGTTAAAATATTTTAAGTTCCCTCAACGAATTCTATAAGTGTTCTTGAATTCAAGTGTGTGTTTTTGTTAGTAAATATCTGTATGTGCATATATCTGTGTGTGTATGTCTTTGCATAGAAAACATTCAAATTTTCCTTCCTCTCTGCTGTGCAACGATAGAGGTAGAATCTCTGACTGGTACCAAATTGGTTGGGTTTCAAAATCCTGGCTTGTAGCAAACGAACATCTAGCGGCTAGCCACATTGAAGAGCTGTGATACAGTGAAACAGTCTATCTGTGGATGACAATTTTCTATGTGATTGCTTCAAGCTGGGATCAAAACCTGACCAATTTGGTACCAGTCAGAGATTCTAACTCTACTGTTGTATGGCAGCGAGGAAGGGAAATTTTAACGTTTTCTATGCGAAAACACACACACACACAGATATATGCACATACATACACAAACATATACTGTGTGTGTGTGTGTGTGTGTGTATATATATATATATATATATATATTGTTAAATATAACAAACAATGAATGATTATGAACCATTCTAAAGTTTGTTTGCTTTAATTTCGGGTGAAAATAAAGATTTTTTTTATAAATAATCAAAAACGTAAACCTAAACCAGTTTTAAAAAAAAATCACCTAAACTCATTGACATTTCCATCATCCGTGGCATTTGAACTATCTTCTGCAGTGTGGAATCATTCCTTGTTGAGAAGTCTCCTGATAGACTAGCCCTCTGCAAGACCAATCTTAACTTGTCAGTCCCCTCCTCTGACTTCTTAATTCCCAGCTACCTTCCTCTCAGAAAAAACCCACATGAATGGCCAGGGAGTTTATGCCCGGGACCATTTCCCACTGGCTAGGGAACTCTCTTGAATCTCTAGACCATTCATACATGTGTCTCCATCTATCTCTCCTCAATGCTGTAAGGTATCTCTTCTTTCTCTATCGCTAAAGACGCACAGTTTTGGGAGGTAAAGTCTTTGAGGCTTTAATCAACGCCAAAGTGATCAAGTACCTTACATCCCATGATTTGGTCTCTGACAAGCAATACGGTTTCTGCTTTGCCCGATTTATCACTGATGTTCTTATGGCCATAACTGAATTTGTATACCAAGCACTTCACAATAACAGAAACATCTCTAAAGCATTTGATATGGTTTGGCATGCTGGCCTTCTTTGTAAGCTTCAGGAATACGGCATTACAGTATGATTATTGACTTAATACAATCATTCCTGTCAAACTGTGAAATAAAGGTCGTACTAAATGGGTTCTCCTCCAGCTCCTTTCTCACAAATGCTGGTGTTCCTCAAGGCTCTATTCTGGGTCCTACACTGTTTCTGATCTTGATTAACGATCTTCTTGATGTTATCAGTTCCCAAGTAGGCATCTATGCAGACAACACAATTTACTCCTGCCTCAATAGCAAATCTGGTATCACTGACAAAACTAACCTGGCTGTTGGTCTTGAAATGGACCTCCAATCTGTGGTCAACTGGGATAGAAAATGGCTGGTAAACTTTAATGCCTCCAAAACAAAACTGCTTTCATTTATCCACCACAGAGAACCCTCCCTGTCTCCCATCAGAATGGCTGATGCCCAATTCCACGAGAATGTCTCTCTGAGCCTGCTTGGTCTCACACTGCCTGCTGACCTTAGATGACACAAATACATTAAATCAATAGCTTCATCTACTACAAGGAATGTTGTGTCTCTGTATTATGCCCGAAAGTTTTTCTCGTTAGAGTCCATCCTTCAAATTTATAAATCAACCATTTGTCCTTGCATGGAATACTGCTGCCATATATGGTCTGGAGCCTCCGCTTTTCATCTCAAGGCCCTTGACAAAATTCAGAGATGGATATGTAATGTGGTGGGTCCTGATCAGGCAAACTGTATGAATTTAATTGTGATACTAGGATGTTTTCTTGGTCCCACCCTTTCACTGTTGTAACGGTTAAATGTAGCTGTCTCTTCTACTCCAATAGCTTCTTGCTAAAGAGTTTAACCAAAAAAACGACTTTTTTTGGTTTCGTCTTCACACTGTGAGACAGCATTGAAATTTTTTACAAAACTGAAATCATTCGGTTTAAGTGCTACTGAGTGACCATGTGCAAAGAAACACTATTGAAAAAGACTTTCAGATGTTAAGGAAATTAAATTTTATCAACATTTATACCATTGTAAGAGAAAAGGGTTGAACAAAAATATGTTAAATACATTTAATTGACTAGTTTTAGGAAATAAATGTGGAATCTATTTGTTTACAAATGAAATGAAGAAGAAAAAAAAGGAAATATGAAATTTTTGCAGTAAAATTAAGTTAACAACAAAATAGTGAGTAAAAAAAAAAAAAAAAAAAAATAGTTGCCAGTTTCATCTTAATGTTAAATTTTATGAAGTCAGATTTTTTGTAAGGGTTTCTTAGTAAGAAGCCAGTATACCAATTGTTGTAAACAATAAAAATGAATGAATTTTTTTTTTTTTATATATATTTTTTTATTTTTTTATTTTATTTTTTTTTTAGAAATAATTTTTTTATCTAGGGAATGCTCCTTAATTAGATATTAAAATATTTCTTAATTTTCTTGTAGATGTGTATATTTCCAGATATGAGAGTCTCGTTTTCTACAAATAAAATTGTTTCTATCTAGTGAATACACCTAAAATTAGATATTAAAAAAATAAACTAAGTTTTAATCTCATTTTTAAAATGTGTATATTTTCAAAACTGCAAGTCATTTTTTTTTTTTTTTTTTTTTTAAACCCAAAGTAAAAATTTATTCTTTTTTAGATTATATTAAAATGATTAAAATAGTTTTTAATCTCAGTTTTAAAATGTGTATCTAAAAAAACAAGTGATACTTGCAGATTTGGAAATCTACACATTCTAAAAATGAAATTAAAAGCATTTAATTATTTTTAATATTTAATTTTAGGTGTATTCGCTAGATAAAAACATAAATTTATTTAGGGGGAAAATAACTCATTGATTTTCCTTGTTTAGAAGAAATTTATTTGCAAAACCCCAATAATAGTTGAATGGCGTACCAGAAAAGAATTGCCTTTTTTTTTTATACTTTTATTCATTTATTTTTTTTTTTTTTGCATACTTTATAATTTTTGAAGGAATTTTCTTCGTTGGATCAGAGAAGAAATGAACATCTTCCTGGTTTCAGTTTAAGTTGTCTTCTAATTGAGTGTACAATTTCAAGAATATTGATAAAGATTGGTCTCTTTGATTTTGCGAAACAAAGTAACTTGTAAAATTTAGTCTCCAAAAAAATCATTTTGCATTTTTGGCTGATCGAAGCAATACCATTTTAACTTGCTATAAAAAAATAATTCAATGAATAAAAGTACATACAAATTACATATTTAGAAAGATTATATTATTTTCTTTCCAGCCATATGAATATTTTTAAGATTGGACCAGAAATACACAAGAAATTGTGAGTTGAACAGACTAAGTTGCAAATTTATCAATCTCAAATGAAATCGGATCTCAACTGGAAATGCAATCATTATTAGAAAGCAAAAATACTAAATTAAAAACTGAATTGAAAACCATGGTACCAAAGAAAAATATCGGAAACTGATACCGAAACATAAATTGCCAAACCGAAAAACTGTACTTCTTGCACTTTCCATCTGTGTAACTCCCTTCTTCTTACTTGCAACCCTGATAGCTATAATATTCAAATATAATGTCAATTGACATCTTCGGATGCCTTGACCTAGTTCCCCCCCCCTGTCCTTCTCGTTATCCTTTCCTCAAACACACCTCTTTACTCTTCCTCACACTCTCTGTAATCCCTTGTGTGCTAGTCGCACTCCTGCCTTGCTTGGGATGAAATGCTTATAAAGTTGGTCCTTGATCTAAGCTTTCAGCCTTCTTCAGGTGATATTTGTTGGAATTTCGAACGAAACCTTTTATTTAGTCCACAGGTGTAGATTATTCTAATTCCATAAGGCCATGCCTTTTTTTTTTTTCTTTTGATATCTCAGTTGCAGTTAATTCCCTAGTAGACTAAATAAAGAGTTCAGTTCGAGATTCCAGTGTATATCACCTGAAGAAGGCCAGAGCATACAATGGCCGAAATGTTGTGAATATGGCAATAAAGATGAAGACAACTGTCTGAACAGTGTAAATGCATGCAAATGTGCATCTATTAAACGAATTTAGTTTGAATGTTTCCGCTAGGAAAAATTAAAAGTGGCTGTCCATTGTCATGTAAATAGGAGGGGAGCAGGTCAGCCTAAAATTAAGAGATTCTATTTGATGTTTCGTAAACAAAGAACAGGTGAACCTAAAGTCCAATGTCAAAGGCAAAATATTTCCTTTTATAATTTATGCCACTTTGGCGGGAAAAAAACTTATCTATTTGCATTCGAGTATTTCTCAAAGTCTCTTAGAATAAATAATTTTTCTCTCTGAATTAGCCTACTGGATTAAAATGATGGTTCATGAATTTGGTGACATAGTAATTGTGAGTTCAATCCCTGGGGTGGGCAGTGTATACTTGGCCTTTGTAGAAATAAGACAAGCAATAGCTGAGTAGTACTAAATAAGAATTGGACAAGATACCATGTCTCTGTATTAGATTTGTATCACAGAATAAGAATAATCTACAAGAGTAGATTATATAAAGGTTTTCGTATAATATATATATATATATATATATATAACGGACAACGAATGTCTATCATGCTTGATCATGAGCCATTCTAAGCTTTGTATAGTTGCTTTAATTTTAGGAGAAAATAATGATAAAAACTGTCCAACATTTGGATATTTTTTATTATTATATTTTTATTATTATATTTTTTATGCTCTTTCTCAATTTAAGCTTACGGCTCACATGAGCCATTATCAGAATGGTTATATGGACATTTCAACAAAGATATTAACCATGAAAAATGATATCCTGTTATGCTATGTGGAATTTCAAACTAGTCATGACACATTACATTGCATCTAAACATATCGTTCTTTTGTTAATATTTCGTTTTCTCATGTGGTACGACGTCATAGAACCGCATCACAAATTTACAACCTGTGTCTGCTATTCTGCGGCTATTATCATCGCATAGCAAACTTCTATGTATACATAACAGGATATCATCTTTGATGGTGAATATCTTTGTTGAAATGTCTATATAACCCCTCTGATGATGGCTCATGTGAGTTGAAAGTTTAGATCGTGGAACAGCATAATAAAAAAAATATTCAAATGTTGGACAGTTTTTGTTTTTATTTTCTCCCGAAATTAAAGCAACTATAAGAAGCTTAGAACGGTGCATGATCAAACATAGACATTTGTTGTCTGTTATATTTAACAATACATCTTGGAACAAACATGTATATGCACAAAAGCTGAGTATCATCTACCATGTATTCAATTGTGAAAGCAGAATATCATACTTATTATAAAACCCAGGTTGTGTGTGTGTGTGTGTCTGTTCGTTTATATAGTGGATCGCATTTCCTACACTTTTCAACCGATTTCAACAAAACTTCACTTTTTTTTTTGGCAGGTAGTGTTTCTTATTGTCTTGCACACTTTTTTCTTTATTTTTACATTCAGAATGCTTTAAAAATTCCATCTACAAGACAATTGTTTATAATAAAATTCTATTCAATCGGTAGACTCATAACGATTGAAAACAATGTTTTTGTTTGAGTTTGGGTTTGACCAATTCGCAAAAAAACAAAACAAAACAAAAAACTAATTAAGACATGCGTGTCCGTCAACCTTAAACAATAATCTTTGTCAATTTTATTTTTCAGTCTTTATGATGGTCGATACTTGATCTATCTCTTACTGTTACATCCCCGGGCAACGCCGGGCTCTACTGCTAGTATATTATATTTTTATTACTTAAACAGACAAATCAATACATATAAATTTCTCTGTGAACCCTTTAAAACTGAGTTTTTATCAAGAAATCAATAATTTATTAAAACAATAAAAAAAGTTTGTATGCATGTCTGTGAAATACCATCGACGTATGCGAGTTTAATCTTAGTGCCTCTTAAATATGCAAACACTGGGTAAGTGCATGTGTACGTTTAACAAATTACCTTTCATTCTCTGTGGAGGCTATTCTTCTTTGAACCCTCGCCCCTGCCATTCATCTAAATGAAAGCTTCTCTTGTCTGTTTCTCTTCTCATCACTGTGATGCTGATATGACAAAGGCTCCGGAGACAGGAACCAACTAACGTGAGCAGCAAACCACAGACTTAGAAAATACACAACACTTGGCTGCCTGCATATCTTATTTCAATGAATGCTACACGATGATGATGATGATGACAACAACGGCAATGTGTACTGCCAAAACTTTCCATTTATACAGAATCAATTATCTCTGGTTTAAGCATGCAGACACATGCACACGTTCTGCTAGTTAGCAAGGGACAGGCTGACACTTTATCCTTTCTGTTACACTACAAATCTATGAATGAACAGCCACACAAAAAAAGTGTCTTGCACGTATTATGAGATTGCTAACTTTCAGAACATTTCAATTTCTACTGATGGCTCCATCAGTGCAGATAGGATTTCAATGTTGCTTTCAGAAAGATAACATGTTTTTCAACTTAAAAAAACTTATAATTGTACTTGTCTTTCCCTTCATTAGTTTGCACGACCGTTACACCCTGCTGTTACCTCATAAATAATGAACCATTCTGTTTTGATCGCATGGAAAGACGAGACATGAGAAATGCTACTTGGTTTCAGTGAAAAAAAAAGAAAGAAGCGTTTGCCAATACCTCGTAAATAAGGGACTATTCGGTTTTGATTGCATGGAAAAACATATCAAAGACACTACTTGGTTTCAGTAAGAAAGGAAAAAGTGGCTGTTTCAGTGAAATGGAAAATGTTGTCAATTTCAAATTTTTCATTTGTACCCCCTTACTTCTTAAGATATCGACCAGCATTCATATTTATGATTGTTATTGCAATATTTTGTTAAAGTTAAGTTCAAATTTAATGATGTGATAGAATTTCTATGGATAAGCCATAAAAATGAATTGATCAGTCACAAAATGTTTAACATGGTCTGCCAAGAGCTCATAAATAATGGATTATTCCATTTTGATTGCTTAGAAAAACAAGACATACACTACTTGGTTTCAGTGAGAAAATGAATGAATGAAAGAAAGAAAGAAAAGGGAAGTTAGAAATGTGTAATCTTTTAATTTCTACTCACTTAAAACATTCATATTTTTGATTGTTATTGCAATATTTTGTTAAACTTGCTGTGAGCTTTTACATTATTCAGACTATTGTCCTCATTTCTGTCGCCATATTTATTACAATGTTTCGGCCGTTTTATTTATTCATTATGAAAATTAAATGATAGCATTGAAGGTGTGGGTGGGTCCACTTTGTCTCCTGGCAGTTGATGTTTTTAGATCCAGTCCACCAGTGAATATCTCAGTTTAAATTATGCAATACATATTCATTTTTAGTAATTTTAACCTGTGAAAATTTCATGGTTTTCCTATGTGAAATTTCTGATGAATCTTAATTCTTAAGTTAATGACTGAATAAGCTAATGGCAATATCTGTCTATATTTCTGAGATTAGGTATTATGTACACTATTTACATTATTCGGATTATTGTCCTCATCTTTGTCGCCATATTTATTACAATGTTTCAGCCGTTGTATGCTCCACTCGTTTTCAGGTGGTAGGAATGTCGAACTTAACCCTTTATTTCGCTTGCTGGAGCAGACTGTTCTAGTTCCATGTCTAATGGATATCAGTTATCTCCTGTTAATTCACCTCTCCAAGTTCTCAACTGCCTTAACCAGGTATTGAACTCACATTCTGCATTATATTTCTTTTCGCAGCTGCACAGGAGTGCAACTGCAGAAAGAAATATAAAGGAGAGATAGGCTGCCCCATTAAAGTATGGCTTCAAGAACACCAAAAAGCTGTAACACGAGGGGGAAGTGCAGAAATCAGGCATGGCTGACCACATAGGGAGAGAAAAGGGAGATCACCGCCCTTTGTGGGATCAGGTTGAAATCATAGACAAAGAACATCTTTGAAAAATTCGTAAACTTAAGGAATCAGCACATATCCTAGGCCACAAAAATCTCCTTAGCCGACCAAGCATAGGAATAAATACAATATGGGTACCAGTAATAAGGAGTGCCAGAGAAAAGCAATAATAACAATGAAAATTGCAATATGAGTTCTGGTAAAAAACATAAAAAGATAACAGCAAAAATTGCAATATGAGCACTGGTAAAAAAATGGTTGCCGAAGACATTAAGTTTATAAGTACCAGAAATTCATACACAGATGTCCTTAAGGACACATAGCACAGTGGATAAAGGAACTAGAACAGTCTACCCCAGTGAGTGAAATAAAGGGTTCAGTTCAACATTCCAACCACCTGAAGAAGGCCAGAGCATACAACAGTGGAAACATTGTGATAAATATGGCAACAAGGATGAGGACAATAGTTTGAATAATGTAAATAGTGTCACTGGACACGTTTAATAAAACTTTGATATTCATCTTGAATTTCTATATTTTCTTTTTGAACTCACAACTTTGGTTTAAGTTACTTTATGGATTGCTCAACCAATATATTTATCCACTCCTTGGAGACAATCTACCCCTGTGGACTAAATAAGGGGTTTGTTTTGAAATTCCAACATATATCACCTGAAGAAGGCCAGAACTTGCAATGGTAATAAAGATGAGGACAACTGTCCAAACGATGTAAATAGTGTACATAATACCTCATCTCAGAAATATAGACAGATCTTTGTTTAATGTTGTGCAAATAAGAATAAAAAATCTTGGCTTCAAATTCTTCCTGCTTCTTTTGCTTTTGCTTCTTTCTGCTTCCTGCTAATCATTCCAAGTATTTGGTTGTTCTTGAAGCAGCAGCAACGAATGTGGGGCTGGGTAGAGAAATTACACCCACATCGTCTAGGCCTGTCTTTCTTTCTTCTTTTCCTCAAAAGCAGTTCATAATTGACTTTATTTGGTCGCCTTCAAAGTGTTTTTCATCTGCTTCTTTCCCACATTTTTTATTTACTCTTTCCTTCCTTTCCTTCTTTTTCCTCTTTTTCCTCTTTTCTTCTTTTTCCTCTTTCCTTCTTTTTCCTCTTTTCTTCTTTTTCCTCTTTTCTTCTTTTTCCTCTTTTCTTCTTTTTCCTCTTTTCTTCTTTTTCCTCTTTTCTTCTTTTTCCTCTTTCCTTCTTTTTCCTCTTTCCTTCTTTTTCCTCTTTTCTTCTTTTCCTCTTTTCTTTTTTTTCCTCTTTTCTTCTTTTTTCCTCTTTTCTTCTTTTCCTTCTTTTCTTCTTTTTCTTCTTTTTTTTTCTTTTTTCTTTTTTTTTTTCTTTTTTTTTTCTTTTCCTTTTCTTTTCTTTTTTCTTTTTCTTTTCTTTTTTTTTCTTTTTCTTTTTTTTCTTTCTTTTTTTTTTTTCTTTTTCTTTTCTTTTTTCTTTTTCTTCTCTTTTTTTTCTTCTCTTTTTCTTTTCTTCTCTTTTCTTTTTCTTCTCTTTTTCTTTTTCTTCTCTTTTTCTTTTTCTTCTCTTTTTCTTTTTTTTTTCTTCTCTTTTTCTTCTCTTTTTCTTTTTCTTCTCTCTCTAACCATATAGTAGTGTATCTGTTTGGCAGCAAAAGAACAGTCTTGTTCTCCATATAGCTAGCACTGGGAAAGTATATGATAATTCTATGGCATGTATAATGATAGCAATTCATTCACTTGTTCTCTTTCCTTTCACTTTGATTTTTCATCTAATTCTATTATCAATAATTTATCTATAGCCATCTTTATCTCATTAATTTATTCAATTATGTAATAATTAAAGATTTCAGATTCCAGCTCAACTGAAAATACTTTGGTTTAAATTTTCAATAATTATTGTGAAAAAAAATGAAATAATTATAGAAATTATGCATAGGAAACATGAATATATAATTAATTTGACTGTAAGAAAAATGAATCCCAACTATTTTGATGGAATAAAATATCTGTGCCAACAACTTTACCTTCATTGCCATATTCACAATGTTTCAGCCATTGTACGCTCTGGCCTTCTTCAGGTGATTGGAATTTTGTACCAAACCCTTAGATAAAGTGGATAAAGACATTCTACAGCAGTGGTGAACCAAAAAACTTGGAGAGTTGAGTTAAAGGGAAGGTGGGTGAAATAAAGTGTTCAGTTCGAAATTCCAATCACCTGAAGAAGGCCATAGCGTACAACGGCTGAAGCATTGTGAATATGGCAATGAAGATGAAGTCCGAATGATGCAAATAATCATAATACCTATCCCAGAGATATAGACAGAACGACTTTGATGGCGTGAAAGATCTGTGTCGGTGACTTTTGACAGAAGGAAAATCCATGCCCAAGGTACACTAACATCCATGTCATTTTAAAGTTGTGCTTAAAAGCAAGTGTGTTTCTTGTTTTTAAAATATGGTTTGAAATTTTTCAAAATTGTTTTTATTTTGGTATTGAAACCAAAATGAATAAGCATAGTTCTCATTTTATTACAAACTACAAATACAAACTGAAACATTGCAATGCATAAGTCACCCACATCAACAATAGTTGGGGGTCTGGCGCTAGCTTCAGGACAGTCTATGTATTACTGCTTCCAAATATTTGCTTCTGGGGGTTTGGATCTCCAATACAAATCTGATTTATAGGCACATCAAATTGAAACACTGTATAATTACTGAAGTTAAGCAATGTCAAGCCTGGTCAGTATCTAGATGGGTGACTACTTGGGAATCCCAGGTGCTGTAAGCCTGGATGTGCAGGTGGTGTAATGAATAATGACTCAGAATTGTCAGTCGAGTTCCAATTCTAGTTGGGTTCCTTATATTCACTTATGCACACATATTCTTAGGAAAGGTATGAATCCACCTCTTCTCTCCCCAGCTATGGGTTAATTATAATTAGTAAGACATGTATCACTAAATCATTTATGTCAAAAAATAAAATTTCTTACAATCTAAAAATGTTTTCTAGCTTTAAATAACCTACAAAAGGTTGATAAGCCATAAAAAAGGAATCCATCAATCACAAAGCGTTTAACATCTCCTGCCAATAGCTCATAAATAATGAAGTATTCTATTTTGATTGCATAGAAAAACAAAAGTTAGTTTCACTGAAAAAAATGAATGAAAGAAGGGAAGATAGTGTTTAATCTTTTCATTTGTATCCCCTTACTTCTTAAAATAACAGCCAGTGTTCATATTTATGACTATTATTGCAATATTTTGTTAAGCATTTAATGATGTGATAGGAGAATTTCTATGGAAATTTTATTGTCATAGAACTTGCCATTAGCTTATTCAGTCATTAACTGAAGAATTAAGATTTATCAGAAAATTCAATTAGGAAAACTGAAATTTTCACAGGTTTTCCTAGTTATCATTATTATTTCTTTTCTTTTTTTCTTTGTTGCAATTGTATTTTTTAATTTTGGATTTATTTAAAAATATTTGTCTACAGCTACATTTATTAGATTTGCAATCTTACTGGTCATTTTGGTAACTAACAAGTCTGTTAAAGACTGTCTTTAGTGTACCTACTTTAAAGTGAGTCCCTGTGGGGTGGGGGCTTTATTGTGACAGGAGTAAATTAATTTTCTGCTTGATTTTTAGGTGATAAGAATTTTTACAACTTGTATTAAGTTGAAAGTTAATAGTTAATAATACACTAACAGTTTCCTAACCCTACCAAAATAAAAATATATTTGAAGTCGACCATACACCTATGACCCCACCAACGTCTCATTGTTCTTCATTTTAATTTTCCTTCTATTATTGATCCCTATTTTTTTTTTTTTTTTATAGAATGTCTCCACCCAAACTCCACCTAATTTTGTTTTACTTTTTATTTTTATTATTGTATTTTTCTTTATTTAAATTGTTTTTTTTTCTCCCCTCAATAGGAGTTGATAGGTTCACACTCCTCCCCAGTCCTTTTGAACAGGAGTAGAGGTTTATCCCTTGTTTCTCTGTTTAGGATTAGGTTTCCAGTTTCTTCTAAAATCTTTTCATTCTCTTTCACTCCAGTAGCACCTTAGTGGCATTATTGCCTTGCTTGGGGGTGAATTTGTAAAAAAAAAAAAAAAAAAAAAAAAAAGTCAAGATGAATCTGGTGGTAGTTGTTACTAAAGGAAAATTGAGGGCAGATGAGCAGGCCCTCCCCAAAACATTCTGTTGGGAGAAAAGCTGTGAGTAAACAAAACAAAAAATGAAAGACATCTGACATGGCAAAATGAAGAATATACCGAAGTAAATCAACTGCTGACACAGATTCTGCACTTTTTCAAATGATATATTTACCATTCAGTTGGATACTCATCCAAATTTAAATCCTACATATATATGGGTAGCAAGCCTTGTCTAATATGTTTTATTAAAAATGACTGACCGTGTACTGTTAAATATTTTTTTCTTGCATATGGACAGGAGATCTTCTTTCTTGTAGCAAGTGTGACGATAGATTTGACCAAATGATCATTTCTTCTGAGTGCTTTTCCCTAATCTATTAGTAATTTTCAAGGATTGTTATTATTATAGCAATTTTCAAGGATTATGGTTCATAGTTGAAAACGCTCTGAACATATGGACAATTTCTACACAGTACATCTATGAAAGAAATCTCTTGTTTACACACAAGAAAAATACAATAAAGAACAACAAAAGTACTTTTCTGATGACGTGACTGAGATATATGAGCCTAGATGCCTCCTTTGGGCTGACTTTAGGAGAACTCCTGCAGAGGGCTTTTGGGTCTTCAGCCTTTTATCTTCAGCATCTTGTATACATAAGAGTTATGAGAATTTAGATATAATAAAATTTTGTTTCCATTTATTTTACATGCAATTTTTATTTTCTTTTAAAATCACTGTTCTTTATTATACCTTCACGCAAAGTCCCTCTTAAAAGAGCTTATGGAACCTGAAGTATGTACAATTTTGAATACATCACAGTACATGTGCTAGAGAAAAAGAAAAAAACCTGAGCAATGTTTCATGCCCTGCTTAAGTTTTGATTATGGTTTAATTAGACAATATCAATTGCCATTTGAATTTAAAGCAAAATTAAAGTTAAACTTTTAATAAAGAATTGTCTTTTAAATCTTTCCCTCTATTTGATATTTAAATTTAACTTTAAATGAGTTATTTATTTAATGTTTAATCATGTGTAACTACAGTCACTTCAGGTTGTTTGATTCGCTGAGATGGAAAAATGGATGGACAGACACTGCACTTTATTTGTTCATATAATATATATATATATATATATATATATATATATGAAGTGGACATTGAAGTCAACATCCAGAGGCAACAGTCTGTTTCATGCTAAATGCAATCATCGTGCCATGTGTACAGATAGCCTGATGATTACTTTTAGCATGAAACAGATTGTCACCTCTGGGTGTTGACTTCAATGTCCATTTTTATATTTACATATGTTCTATTCCTTATATTGAGCACTTTAACCATGAATACAGAATACAATATTTGAATGGCAGTGTATCACACTTTTTCAACTTTACTCCTAGCACATCATATCATACCATTTTGGAATCAGGCTGACTCCATGAGCAAATTAAAAGCATTCTGGGCCGGATCCAGGATCCAGACCTGCAATCTTGAAATTTTGGATTCCCAAATTTTCATTATTGTGATTATACTTTTTTTTTATTACGTGATTCTTTTTTTTCGACAAATTTGCAGAAGAATTATCGTTGAACTTTTAAAAGGTAAGCTTAAATATTAATGCAATTCTTAAATGCAGCGCTCAATTTGGAGTTGTTCTGTAGTTTGTTGCCTATCTCATCTAATCCTCCCTACCTTTTGTGATGAAAGTCCAATCAGGATCTCTTCGCAGGAGTTTAAATACTGTCTGGTAGGGCTGCTTTTAAGCTAGTTAAAATTATATTTTATCAGACATACATACATGCACACTTTTTTTTTTTTTTTTTTTTTTTAAAAGCTTTCACTGTTTAATTTCTATTTTTGACATGAACTCAATTCATACCAGGGTTGATAAGGCACACGGCTTCTATTTTCAACTGCCGAAATAAGCTTATTCCCCATATGAGATGATTCTGGATTTTATTGTCTATTAATTATTTGCTCTGTAATAATAAATGCATTGAGCTCTTTTTGTGGACTAGTTTTAATATTTTATATTGCTAGGATCCACTTGGATTATATACCAACAAATTTGTTACCTTTACCATATATATATATATATATATATATATATATATATAAGTCATCTGCAGACTGTTTTGCTGTATCACAGTTCATCAGTGTGGCTAGACATCCAATTGTTTCAAGAAGCTGAGTTCAAAACCCAACTAATTTGGCATCAGTCAGTTTCTACCCCTAAGCTATAATCACATAGCAGTAAGTAAGGGAAATTTTATGTTTTTACTCTACAAAAGATGTCGGAGGCTAGGAGAACTCGATTCTAGTTAAAGAGCATTGCATTAGCAGCATAAATATATATATATATATATATATAATGTATGCTTTATTACTTCAAATGTTATTTTTAGTGGATACTCATATGAGTAAATGCCCCACTTTTTAAATAGTGTTTGTTTTATCTACTGACCTGTACACTCGAGAAAAATTACTGAAGAAAATGTGCCTTCTGATAGGGTCTGAATTTTCATACCCCTTTGGAGGAGAAACTAGCATCTAATTCGGCATGCTTTGATTTCTCTGGTATGGAGGTTTAGAATCTTGAGTTAAATGAGGTGGAAGAAATACATCAGCCTCCCAAGGCTTTGTCGGTTGTTTGATGATTGCCTCTTTTATACATATAAAAGTGCTAGTCACAATCAGCTTACAACTTTGTCATTGGAATATATATATATATATATATATATATATATATATATATATATATATAGGTCTGTTCTTTGATCCTTTTATCTTTCACTGTTTAGAGTTTGATTTGCTTATCTCACACAAAAGATGTCCTTCACTGACATATGCTTATCTTTAAAAAGTTTTAAATTCTGCGTCAAACTACTTTCCTGACCTGTATGCATGATCTGTACTATTTCGCTGTTTTATTTACATCATCTTCAGAATATTTTAATTCATTTCCAGGAAAAACTTTTATACAAATACAAACATTTTTTTAATGTCATGTTACTTCAGAATGGAGGTGATAAAGTCTCTCCACACATTTTTTTAATTGATTTCCAGTCAACTTTGATCTTCAAAAATTTAAATGCAATGTCAGTCTTTATCTTCTGTCTTCCTGATTACTCTTCTATTGTTCTTGCTCACTTCTCGCTTGTGGAACTCTCTTCCAACATTTTGATTTTTTAGCCAACTTTAATCTTCAAAATTTTAAATGCAATATAAATCATTATCTACTGGCTTCTTGATTACTTTTCTATTGTTCTTGCTCCTCAATAATCTTTCTGTTTTCTAATTCTTTCACACCCAGTAACTCCTTGTGTCTTAGTGGCTTTACTGCCTTGCATGGAGTGAATTTGATTAAAAAAAAAAATCTGTAAATTGGAATACATTTTTGGGAATAACTGTTTTAAATTCAGTTTTCAGTTTATTATTTTCCTTCTCTTAGACTACTTACCACCTACACTAAAGAGCCCTGTCTACTCTACTATTTAGCCCATAGCTGGTGCGAGGGAGAAAATATGGAGTAATGTCTTTCGTTGTGAATAAGTGTGTAAGTGCTTGTGTTCAAACAATTAACATGAATCACCTTTGTTAATAGAGATTTTGTTCTTGCGAATTAAGATTCTTTTTTTTTTTTTTCTGATGAAGCCTTATTATCAATGAAAAATGTCAAAGTAAAACAATTTCAAAATTGTCTGATGAAGTGATATCAGCTGTCAGCTGATATCCTGTTAAGGACACATCTGCAGGATGTTACAGAAATCATTTTGATAATTATCATCTTGATAAAACCCAAAGAAGAATCTGTAATGTTATTAGCATCTTGCCTTCAGTCACTTTTCCATTATTGTAATGTAGCTTCCCTGTGCCTTTGATATAATTGTCCTGGTAAACTTTTCTCTGTGGTACCTAGAATCTATGAATTTACGTGCAGTACTAGATTGGCAGCAAGGTCTCATCATTTTACAATCGAAATGGCTGCTAGATGGAACTGTAAGTTTCATGCTAACAGTTTCTTCCATCACACTTCTCGCTTGTGGAACTCTCTTCTGGCTTTTTGCTTACCAACATGTAATGTCAATCGTTATATTCTGTCAACTTAATTCTTGTTTTATTATTACCTTTCCTTAATAGTATTTGTTTTTCCTCGCACTCTTTAACAGTCAATAACACCTTATTGCGTCCTAGTGGCTTCATTGTCTTGTTTGTGGTGAACTTGATTTAAAAAAAAAAAAAAAAATCAATCCAAGCAGTTTTATTAATACTTCTACTGCTATGGACCTACAAGGTGCATTCAAACAGTTTTTACTTTTGTTTATAAATACATGTTGCAAAATCGTTACATTTGTCCATTAGAGGACAAACGTTGGTTATGATAAGTATTTCTTTTGTCTTTATTCATATTATCCTTTTTATAGATATACAGTAGCGTCCAAAACTAAGGGACAAAATTTTAAAACCTAATATTTGTTAGAAATAACAACTGTGAAAAGCTGAAATTTTGACAACTGGTAGTCGTTATCATCCATAATAACATACTAAAATTTGAATCATTTGCAAAGGATAGAAAAAGAATTATAACAATTATTTATTTATTTTCAAAATAGGATCGTCCAAAAGTAAGGGACAAAATTGAGAAAAACAATGTAAACAGTATGCTATATTCAAATTTTTTGATTTCCTCTAAAGAATAAGTCTTACTTAGTCATTTGTAAACGTTGCATTAGCGGCACCATGGCTAAACGCCTTTAAAAACTTGATTACTCTGTGAGACAAGCTATTGTGAAGCTACACAAGGAAAAGCACACCATTAGAGAGATTTCAGAGAAAGTGAAACGTTCAAGAGTGTTGTAGGCAGGGTTGTTAAATCCTACAATGATACTGGCAAAATAGTTAGTGCTTTTAAAAACAGCAGACCCATAAAAACTTCGGCAAGAGAAGATCGAATAATGCAGCGTATGTCATTAAAGGACTGTTTTAAGTCTTGCACAGAAATTAAAAAGGGTTATGAATAGTACCTCATGTGTTAATGTGTCAAGACAGACTGTTTGTAGACGACTGCAAGAAATAGGGCTGTTTAATCGAACCCCAGGGAAGAAACCACTTGTTAGTTCGAAGAATAAGAAGAGATTAGAGTTTGCAAACAGGTATGTAATTTGGACATATGACAATTGGGCAAAAGTATTTTTCAGTGATGAAAGCAATTTTAATTTATTTGGAAATGATGGAAAAAAACAATGTAAAGAGACGTATTGGTGAAAGATTAAGTGCAAAGTGTACTAAGAAAACTGTCAAGTTTGGGGGCGGAAGCATCATGGTATTTGGAATGTTTTCTAGCCAAGGTACAACGCCTCTTGTCCAGTTACAAACTTCGTGTAAACACATGAATCTATAAAAACATTGTTCAAGATCATGTTGTGCCAATCATACAGAATTCAGGTTTTGATAGGGCTACCTTTATGCAAGATAATGCCCCATGTCACAAGGCAAAGGTGGTAATGAGTTACCTTAGTGTAGTGAACGAGATAATCAAGTACCCCGGAAAAAAGTTCGTGTTTTGTGTGCGATCTGCCGGGGAGGGATTGCCAAAAAGAAAAGTAGTCAGCAAAACTCTTATAGCGACTTACCTCGTCAACCCAAGCGAAAAAAGAAACAAGTTAAATCGCTATAAGAGTGTATTAATATGCAAATTACGGAGCATCCTATCCCGGCTGTCGACGAATGGAAAAAATAGGTTCTGCCGATAAAAGCAGTTGGTGTTGTCGACTCGGGAGGAAAATTCGGGCAGTTTTGGCTACGGCGTTCGTGAGTTATTTTCCTGACGTGTTACAAGTGATTCTCTTTCTTTGTGTTGTGAAAGCCACAAATTTGCTTTGTGAACGCTTACTCTTAAATACTTCACTTAGTGAGCAAGATTTGGAAATTATGAATTGGCCACCGCAAAGTCCTGACTTAAATCCAATAGAAAATCTTTGGAAGACCTTAGGAGTGAAAGTTATGGAAAGAAATCCCACTAACACGGAGGATTTGTGGGTGAAGCTTCAAGAAGAATGGTCTAAAATTAGTATCGAGGATTGTCAAGAACTGATTCGTTTTTGTAGTCGAAGATGTGCAGCTGTCATTTAGAGCAAGGGCTTATTTACTAAATATTGATTGTACATGTATTTTTATTGTTTTTTTGCCGTTTACATTGTTTTTCTCAATTTTGTCCCTTACTTTTGGATGTTCCAAATTTGAAAATAAATAAATAATTGTTATAATTCTTTTTCTATCCTTTGCAAATGATGCAAATTTTAGTATGTTATTATGGATGATAACGACTACCAGTTGTCAAAATTTCAGCTTTTCACAGTTGTTATTTCTAACAAATATTAGGTTTTAAAAATTTGTTCCTTAGTTTTGGACGCTACTGTAGTTTTAGTTATATCTGAATTTTTACATATATATATATATATATATATATAGTCATCTAGTGACAGGCTATTTCACCATATGACAGCTCCTCAGCATGGCATTACATACAATTGGTTCAAGCCAGGATCATAACCCAACTGATTTGACATCAGTCAGATATCTTACCTCTAGGCCATTTATATATAATGGGTAAATTTAATAAAAACAGTGGCTGCTGCTGCTATAAATGCATTACTCTTCAAGTAGAAATTGAGTTCCCTTCGCCACTGGCATATTACGTGTAAAAAAAATGCAAAAATTTCCCTTTCTCTGTTGTGCGCCGAGGGCTTAAGGGTAGGATCTCTGACTGATGCCAAATCGGTCAAGTTTTGATCCTGGCTTGAAGCAATCAGATGTCTAGCCACACTAAAGAACTGTGATACAGCAAAACAGTTTGCCTGTGGATGACAAATATATATATATATATATATATATATATATATATATATATATATATATATATTACACACACACACATAATATTTACACACACACTACACATACATAATATATATTAGATGCATATATATATATATATATATATATATATATATATATATATATATATATATATATATATGCATATATATATATATATAAATTAGATGCATATATATATATATATAAATTAGATGTTAGCTTATATATATATATATATATATAAATTAGATGCATATATATATATATATATATATATATAGACACATATATATATATATATAGATAATATATATATATATATATACCGCTTAGATGCACATATATATATATATATATATATATGCACATATATATATATATTTAGCATGCATATATATATATATATATATATATATATAGATGCACATATATATATATATATATATTAGATTCAATGTTGGTTATATATATATATATAAACAGAAATTGCACATAAATATATATATATATATATATATACGGACATTAGATACCCTATATATATATATATAATAATAGATATGTGTATATATATATAATATATATATATAACGATGAGACATATATATATATATATATTGCATGTATATATTCCTAAGAAGAAAATATATATATATATATATATATTAAAATGTTATATATATATAGATGTATATTAGACCCCATATATATATATTTATATATATATATATATATGTATATTAGGATATATATATATATATATATGTATATATTAGACAGATATATATATATATGTATGTATAATTACAGGAATATATATATATATATATATATGTTTGATCAAATATATATATATATGTATATATTAGAAGGAAATATATATATATATGTATATATTAGACATATATATATATATATATGTATATATTAGACATATATATATATATATGTTTATAGAATATATATATATATATTATATATAATGATATATATATATATATTCGCCATATTTTTTAATATATATATATGTATGTATTAATATATATATATATATATATATATGTATATGTTCTATTTTATTTATATGTATATATTATATAATTATTAAATATATATATAATATATAAAAAATATATATATATATATATTATGTGATATATATATATATATATTATATTTTAATATATATATATATATATATATTATATGCATATATATATATATATATATATATATATATATATATATATATATATATTATATATATATGTATAATTATTCATTTTTTTTTATATATGATATTCCCCAATTCTTTTTATATTATAATACATATTAAATTAACTTTTATAGTAATTTGGAACTTTTTGTTCATCACAAGTCCCTATTTTTTTGTCAAATGTATTTAGATATATCTACTTAAAAGTTATTGTGACAGTTATATATAAAGGCTAAGTAAACAGTGACCAAAATGTGAGGATGGAAGTACAAAAGAATCATTGTAATCATTGTATGAAAATTAAATACATGGTATAATAGTTGGAAATGAGTGTATATGCTATAATGATCAAGTCTATGTCCTTTAAATGCCCTCTAAATTAAAAAAAAACAAGTTTCTTTTTGGTAAACAGTGATCAGAAAACTAAAATAAGAATATAGATCATAAGAATCTAATAAAAACATTTCAAACAAGAAAATTAAAAATATAGCAAACATGGAATGGTTCCATTATAATAACCAATTTTAATCAGTAAATTGCTTATATTCAGTTATTTTTAATTATTGATAAAATTTGATATGATGATGCATATAAAACGGCAATATAATAAGAATAATCTAAAAGATGTTTATTTATACTTTCTACTATAGTTTTTTCAATTAAAAGTTTTGATTTGGTGAAAAATATTGATCACTAAAAAAAGGATTCAAGAAAACAAAATTTGTTGAATTTAGTGCATGAAATGAATTGTGAAACCCATGCTGGTAAAGTTTAATTAAATTTTTTTTTTCCTATCTAGTTTTTAAATTAAAAAGTTTTTTATAATGATGTTAAAATCAAATTGTTCCAAGGATTACCAGTTTTGAAATAATCTGTAAAAAATCTCAGGGCATTTAGTTGATATATAAATATTCATTGGCTTTATTCATTTTAATTTCTTCTTTGCTGATTTTCCTTTTGATGATTCAATGACTACATTATAAGACTACTATTTTCAATTGTATAAAACCTGCTCCCATCACCCATTCCCTAATTTTGTTTGGATTTCAAATTTCAATTTAAATTGAAAGTAGAAGAAAGCCTGAATAGTTGATTTATGTTTTCTGTTACGTAACAAAATAAACATATTAAACTTCAAATGACGGCCACACAAAAATAATTTTAGAGTTACTAATACATGTAAATGTCTATCTTGGTATCCCTCTTCATTGAATGATTCAATCATTCAAACAGTTGAAATTATCATTATTTTATCTTCCACCATTTTTTTGCAAGTGGATCTTTGGGGTTGTTCAATACTGTTACTTGGGAACTTGTTTTTAACATTCAACATTGTCAATGATGTCCAAAGGGATTAAATAGATCCCCACCATGACATGCAGGAGCAACCAATAATATATATATATTTATTAAAGACAATTTGATGTTTAACTTCTTTTTTATTAGAATACAAGTATTTAAAGAAAATGAAAGTTTATAATAAACAGTATTAAATAACATTTACCGTTGAATGTCCAGAACAGATGAAAATGTTGACCATCTGTTAGGATTCGAACCTCATCCTTAAAAACCAAGATTTAAGTGAAGCTAACCTCAAAAGGAAATGGTAGGCAATGTAAGAAACCTCAAAACTTTGAATATTCTTTATTTACAAGTTAAATAACTTCAATCTTAATGAAAAAATACTATTTATGTAATATCAGGTAGACTATCAAATGTGCAAAAATGACGTCAGAATAAAAAATTTTGACATACAAGTTCACAATTTATTTTTATACAATTTATTTTAACATTCTTTTTTTGCAAAAATATCTTTACAGAAATAAAATGTCGGACTTTGTCAAAGAGTTGGCTATAAATATATATAATATCTGTTTATATATATTCAAGCAATCAAATTAACCTACACATGTAATTTAGGTTACAAAGAAACTATATTGTTATTTGTTTCCTAAAATTAATATAATGAAACAAAATAAAATTTAAAATTTGCTTTCCAATTTCTCAATCCAATCAAGCACACTATTATAAAACATTAACACTGTTGACTACATATATTTTTATTATTTATTTAAAAAACATGATTCCTTTATACATAAGACAATCATGTTTCATATAAATGGCAAAAACTTCAATATAATTATTTGAATTAAATTGAATTAATTATATTTGTATAGATACAATATAAGTGTATAATAATAAACAGTATTAATTATGTTTACAACCTGAATGTCAAAAAATTTTATATTTTTTAAAATTGAACCTTATCCTATACAGAAATTTCATATAACCTGGTCATGCTATACCATTTTTCTAACTATACAATGGGAAATCTGATTACAAAAACAAAAAATGCCGTTTTTAAACAAGTTTGTGCATCTCCTATATTAATAATAATAAAACAAAATGACCTGAAATTATTACATTGGCTTTCAAATAACATATAAAGTGTTTAAACATAAACATAAATATCCAGAGAAATATTTTTGAGAATAGAAGTCTTGATGGTAAACTTAAACAAGCTGCCTTTAATAATTTTCAACATAAAGGGGAGTGATGCATTACACTTCTATTCTCTTGTGATGTAACCCATTCTCTATAGGCTAAAAATAAAATTTTAAGTGAAATGGAAGCAAATAGGACATAAATCAGAAAGTTTTGTAATTTTTAATTTTGTAGAAATAATTTTAGGAAAGATGGCTTGGGTATATGATACTCACACACATTAAACACACACACACACATAGAATAAACTAAATTAACATGTTTGTTGTAAATGGTTATCAACATGGGGACTAGACATAGCAAAAATCCCTGGGTAACAGGAAAAGAATAAACGGACAGGAAGCTGTGGAGATCCATTTTATCGCCCACTTTGTATTTAATAATACATTTTATAATATTTTTAGTATTTTTCCATATAAGAACTTATCTGGGTTTAGCTTAGTCTGGCATAAGGCCATAAGTCATGGAGTATAAATATAGTTTAAAATTTCTATTGTCTTGTTTTCATGAAATAACTGTTTTGGTATATGGTAAGATGCCCTATAAAATGTAGGCACGTACACTTATAATGTTTATCAGATCAATGTTCAGTGATTGTGTGTGCAGTGATAACAAACAATAAATATTCAACCATATTTGAAAAGCTTTTTTTAACAATTAATTGAACTTTGATTGTTCTTTTCCCACCTCACCATAAACGATAAAACAATTGCTGCCTAAAAAGTGGATTAAGAAAATAGGACAGGGTTTTTTTTTTCTCTCCTCATAATTTTTTACTGTTTTTATTTTTGTTTTTTTTTTTTCTTATATTTTTTTGTTTTTATTTTTTTTCTCCATGTGTTTTTTTTTTTTTTTTATTTTTTTTTTTTTCTTATATTATATTTTTATAATTTCCTGTTGTTTTTTTTTTGTGTGTTTTTTTTTTTTGGGAAATATGTTTTATTTCCTTTTTAAGTTTTAGCAAAAAGGTTTTTTTTTTTTTTTTTCCCCTGTATTATATTTTTGCAATTTTCTTGCGTGTTTGTGTGCGCGTTGTTTTTAAAATTTTATTTAGGGGTTTGTTTCTTTTCTTTTCTTTTTTTTTCCAGTGGTTACTCTTTCTTTTTTTTTTTTTTTTTTTTTTTTTTTTTTATTATTTATTTTTTATCTTATTTTTTTTAGGGCTTTGTTTTTTTTTTTTTTTTTTGTCTGTGTAACTTGGTACAAAATTTTTTTTTTGTTTTTAATTATTCTCCCTCATTGCAACCGGCATCACCCCCAACACCACCCTCTTTGAAATCCAGATTGGAATGACTGGGGAAAGGTCCATTTCCCACGACCTTGCTGGTTTAGAAAGAATGCCCGTTTTAAAGGTTCACCAACTGAATGTAAATAAAAAGCCAAGTTGTCTAAAAAGAACTAGAAATAAAATAAAAATGAACAAATTAAACAAAATTCTTTCCTCCTAAATGTAGGATTTGTTGGGTGTGGTGCGTTATTTAAAAAGAAAGAGAAAAAAATGTAGGTAACAAGACAACAGGTGCCCAATGGTGTCAGGTGTTTTCGAATCAAGAAATAAAGTTGAATAAAAAAAAAAAAAACTTACAGTTAACAAAACAGGATTTGAACAATACACTTTGTATTAAAAAATTTAAAAAAAGTTGTGTGTTTCCCTACAAAGTTTTTAAAGAATCAAGTTTGTAATTGACACACTTAACTCAAAATAGAACTACTTTCTTGTCTCTTTTTTTCTTTTTTTTTAATATAATTTTATTTTTTATTCAAAAATCCTAGTTTATCCATGTTGCATATTTAATCTTCATTAAATTTAATTAAAATACACTGTATTTTTATCTTGCCAGATGTAAATTGTAAAAATGTGTGGTTTTAATTTGTACACTCTTTCTGGCAAGATAAAAAAAAAATAATTTAAATAGAAATACATAGGAATTTACATCTATTTCAGAAATTGTGATTTTTGTATTTTTAAAGATAATGATTTTAACAAACTAACATGATTAGAACATTGAAGGAAAGGTTTTTTAGTAAATCAAACATGGTTGCAAAAACCTGTTTTTTCTTTTTAGACTACCTCCACTTTTTCACGGAAAACAGCATAGTGTAATGAAAAAGGCCACAAACTTAATAAAAATAAAGTTTTATCCTCAAAAATGTTTATGTTATTATTAAGATGAAAGACCAAAGTATTTTTTATTTTTTTTAGAAAAATTTTAATATTTTCTAACACGTTCGAAATTTTGGTTAAAATCTTCCTTTTGTTTACATCATCATGATGATATTAAAATAACATTAACTTTTTTTTTTTTTTTGCTTTTTTTCGTTGAAAATACATTGATTTGGAAATTCTTGTAAAAAATCAAATAATTGTCCGATTTTAATGAAATTTTCAGGACTTATTCACAAATGAATGAAATTATTTTTTTTTTTCTAAAAGAATTTTGATAAAAAATATTTTTTTTTTTAAATATGTTACACCCTACTTACTTAATTGTCCTGAAATTTCGTTTCAAAACCTTTTTATTTCCTGACAATTTTTTTTTTTTAAAAAGTAAGAGTCATTAGAGATGGTAAATCACCTACTTTTTTTTTTCAAATTTGCACTAACTAAAAAATCTGCTCTGAATTGAAAAATAATGAATCCAATAAATCTATGATATTACTTAATTAGAAAAGCTTTTAATTGCTTTTGTAAATAAGTAATATTAAGGTCATTATTGCCTGAAGAAAGACATTTTTTTCTGATGAATAATTAAATTTTACAAGAATTTTTTCATTTGTTTTAATAAATGGCCATTTTTGCAATGGACACCAATGTTTATTTAGGAAATTTTTTAAATTAATGAATGTTTAAAGTAAACTTTTTTTTTTCTTTATAACCCTTTTCCTGGGTGTGGAATAAAATACATTTTTAAAGTAAGTCAATAATAATTTGAATTAGATTTATCGTGGGACTAAAGTAGAAGTTTGCTTGTTATTTAATGTCTATTTTTCTTATACTTACTTCACTTACATCATGTGTGTATATGAAATTGTAATTTATATCTGGGGTCGGGAGTTGTCTGTCGAAATCAACATTGTACAGTGATTGTCAGTTTCACGGTTCAGGAGATCAACCATCTTCTGACAATCATGCAGTCTCTCTCTGTGTTTTTGTGTGTGTGTCTTTTCTCTCTCTCTGTGTCTTTTCTCTCTCTCTCTCTCTGTGTCTTTTCTCTCTCTCTCTCTCTGTGTCTTCTCTCTCTCTGTGTCTTCTCTCTCTCTGTGTCTTCTCTCTCTCTGTGTCTTCTCTCTCTCTGTGTCTTCTCTCTCTCTCTCTCTCTGTCTCTTTTCTCTCTCTCTCTCTCTGTCTTCTCTCTCTCTCTCTGTCTTCTCTCTCGTTCTCTTTCTCTCTCGTTCTCTTTCTCTCTCGTTCTCTTTCTCTCTCGTTCTCTTTCTCTCTCGTTCTCTTTCTCTCTCGTTCTCTTTCTCTCTCTGTGTCTTTCTCTCTCTGTGTCTTTCTCTCTCTCTCTTTCTGTGTCTCTCTCTGTGTCGTTCTGTGTCTCTCTCTGTGTCGTTCTGTGTCTCTCTCTGTGTCGTTCTGTGTCTCTCTCTGTGTCGTTCTGTGTCTGTCAATCTCTCTCTCTCTATCTCTATCTCTAATGTTTGATTCTCTCTCTGATGAGAGAGAGATTTAGAGTGCATTGTGTACACGTGTTTACTACAGTACAGAGTAGTACACACATCTTTGCATAAATGCACATACATTTACTCTCCCTACGTACGCGAGTATGCAAAGTTGTAGGGTTTCTTTTTTTTTTTTTTTTTCCCCAAGTTACAATAAAATTAAATTCGATCCAAAAATTTTATATTTTTTAAAGAATTTAAAAAAAAAATTAAGGATTAATTTTAAAATGTTGATTATTTAAAATAAAAAAAAAAAAAATGTCTGAAGTAACCAGCGTTATTATTTTAAAAATAGATTTTTCTATTTATTTTCTGACTTAGAAATACATTTTTATTTTTTTAGTTTACGAATTTCAAGATTTTCAATCGAAATAAAAATGCAGTTTGTTGCAACCCCCCCCCAAAAAAAAACCGTGGTATCAGGCTAAAAGAAAATAAAAAAATTATAAAACCCCTTTCCTTGGCCAATAAGGTAAAAAAAATAAAACTGTTTTAAATGTTCAGAGGACACAAACTATAAAAAAGCAAATAAAATATCAAACTAATTAAAAAGAAAAGAAAATTCCGTTGTGAAAGACAAACAACATGTATGACTGACTCTGACATTTTTGTAAAAATGGCTTCCTTGTTTTTTGTTTGTTTTTGTTTTTAAATGACGGAAATAAAACCATTTAAAAACTATATTTCTTGCCGTATATAATTTAAGTTTATACTGAGATTAATCAAACTTTCTGTTAAGGAAGCTGTTAAATTATTATTTTTAGTTAGAAAATGTATTGTGTGACATTTACAAGGAAAGAAAATGCATTTTAATTTAATTTTAAAACGGGTTTTGTTTTTTGTTTTTTTTTCAATAGTCAATGTTTTTTTGTTGACTTATTTTTATTTTTTTTATAAAACTCATTGTGTAAAAAAATTATTCTGCCTATTTTTTTTCGCCTAAAATTGATGTAAAAGAATTTACAGAAATTGCTATGTTGTATTTTACTTAATTGAATTGCATAAAAATAAAATCTTAGCGACATTTGCAATATTTAAATATTTTAAAATGTCTTTGATCTTTATTCGGCACTGTTTAAGCAAAAAAAAAAAAAAATGGTTCACTCGTAATAAAATAAGGAAAAATGTTTTTTGGGAATAATTTTTGTTTTTTGTACACAATGTTCCAAAAGTTAAGCGACAATAATTGGCAGAAAAACAGACTTTTTTAGTCTTTATGAAATAGCAATCAGGGAAAATTTGCATCGTATCATCTTCCATAATTCGACCAAGAAAATTTCTTAATATATTGTTGTCACATGTAGAAAACATGATTACATTTGGTAAATAAATCTAAAATTTACAAGGTTATTAATAATGGCAATTCGACTTTTGGAACACCCTGTAGATTAGCATTGTTTTTAGAAACTTCCTTAGGCCATGACATTTTTTTTTTTTTTTTTTTTTTGTCAGAATCGAAAAATATTGATTTTTAGTGAAGTTATTGATCTAGAAGACAAGAGGGTCCTGTTCATAATAGAGATACAGTGTAAAATTGATCCCTGACTTTTTCTTTTTACAGAGTTATTAGAATTTAAGTGTTTATTCACAAATGTCAAGTTTGAAACTTTGCCTGCGTCATTAATTTGCATTCTGTTGGTGACTACCGTAATTTCTCAAAAATAATACACCCCCAACAAATGATCCAAAAATTAAGAAATCCATATGTCTATAAATTTTGTTTTAAAAAAAAAAAATAATAATTACAAAGACATTTTGTCGACTTTGACATAAAGAATAAAATCGAAACTAAGCGGCTAAAATAACGTTGAAAATTACCATGCGGTTTTCGCAATAAATATAACAAATGTTGTCTCACGACAGCCATTTTCTTTTTTCTTCTCTTCTTGTCTCTCTTTTTTTCTTCTCTTCTTGTCTCTCTTTTTTTCTTCTCTTCTTGTCTCTCTTTTTTTCTTCTCTTCTTGTCTCTCTTTTTTTCTTCTCTTCTTGTCTCTTTCTTTTTTTTTCCTCTTCTTGTCTCTTTCTTTTTTTTTTTTTTTTTAAATCTTTTTGAAGATGAGACAAAGTGGAATTTTTTTTATTGAGGACATGATATCAATGATGAAAGCAGAGTTTCAAACAATCCCAATAAACACTTCAAAATCAGTGATTGAGTTTTGCACTTTATTGCTATTATGGACCAGACCTCCTTCTAAATTGATAACTAATCAGTATTTTTTTTTTTATTTTATTTTGACAAGAGTGATAAGGAAGAGCTAAAATTTTGTAATCTATAAAATTTATTTTTAAAAAAATCTTTTTTATGAGTCTATTGTAGTGTAAGGCATTTTTCTGCATTACTAAAAAGATAAGAAAATTTGAATAATGAAGCTGAGGAAAAAAATTGAAAATAAGTGACAGTTTAAAAAATTAAAAATACAGTTTAACCCGGATATAAGAGAGTTGTCGGGACCGGAGAAGAAGTCTCTTATATCCGGGTTTGGTCTAATTTATATACATTAACACAGGCTCTAATTTGGGACCAGAGAAAATCTCTCTTATATCCGGGTTACACTGTAGTCAAAATTAAAAATAAATAAGTTATGTTGCAATGGGATTGGTTTAGCTAAAATGTAATTAGCATAAAGAGAGCTATAACCATAGCTCACGGGCAACTTTGAGTCAGTGGATGTAGAACATCAACTGCTACTAAGTTTGATCATTATAACACATTTATTTATTGAACAATTTATTTTTAAATTTAATTAATCATGAGCCAGAATATAATTTTTTTAACTACCTATTTAATCTCAATTATTGTGCCAAACTCAAAAAAAATATTGCTGGTAATTTTTTTTTACCAAAAATGTATTGCTGGTATATTAAAACCTATTTTTATACTTTCATAGTGTTTTGACCCCTTTTTGGGGAGTTAACTATTTGCCCATAGCTGGGACTGTAACAGGGGGTACCACCCTGGAAACACTAGCAATTAAGAGGTGGTTCCATGCTCCTCAAAACCTCCTGATCAAAAGCCTTGCGGACGGATGTAGTTTGTAGGTCAAACTCAAGCAAAAACATTGTTTTCAATCGTTATGAGTCTACCGATTGAATAGAATTTTATTATAAACAATTGTCTTGTAAATGGAATTTTTAAAGCATTCTGAATGTAAAAATAAAGAAAAAAGTGTGCAAGAGAATAAGAAACACTACCAGCCAAAAAAAATAGTGATGTTTTGTTGAAATTGGTTGAAAAAAGTAGGAAATCCGATCCCATATATAAACGAACACACACACACACACACACACACCCACCCTGGGTTTTTATGATAAGTATAACTCAATATGAGTTGTCCCCCTTTCATTCTCACAACAGTGATGCCTCTTAATCGTGTTTTCAAATTGATTTCATGCAAAAACAATTGTGCTTTTTCCAATTTTTGTCACTGTCAGAACCACCGCAAGGTAATTTTACATAGTCCTGTGAAGTTTTGTTGAAATTGGTTGAAAAATGTAGGAAATCCAATCCAATATATAAACGAACACACACACACAACCTGGGTTTTATAATAAGTATGATGATTTATGTGAAGAAATGAAAATATGCCATTTGCAATAAAATTTTCATAAGATAGTTCATTTGCATTTAATTTTAATGGTTCAAAGAATGCCAAGCAGAATGGTTGGCCCTCATGCATATTCACGTCATCAAGTCTGGCCCTCTTTCAAAAAAGTTTGGACACCTCTGGTCTAAATGCTTTCAAAAGTCTTCTTGTCCTTGATATCAAAATGTCTTCTTCTCTACTAACCTGAGTTCTAATTATGCCATTTCCACTATCCATTACTCCATGCATAAGTCCAGATAATCAAAGGAGAGGAGGCTGTGGAGAGCCATAAACCCATTATATATGGAAGAGAGATTAAATTGAACAAGGAAATCGACAAAAATAGACTTTAGTCATATTTCAGTCAGTCAATTATGTGTGATAAATGCTTAGGTGATCATGTATCTTTCGATACATGACTGACGAGGCAGATTTTTTTCTCACAGTAGGTTGCCATTTCTTTCTGCAGTAGACCAGTTGCCATCTGGCTATAGAACTTGATGTGTCCTGCTATTTAACTATAGCTAAGGGGGAGAAGAAGAGGATTCATACCTTTTCCAAGGGTATTAGCATGTAAGTGAATGTAATGGATTTGACTGGAATTTGAACTCAGCTCTCTGATTCCTCAGTCCGAGCCTCTATCCATTACTCCACCGTGAGGACACTAGTTTAATTAAATCAGTTAATTTGGACAAATTATTGAAATGTTGGCACATTTCAACAAGAGAAACAACAAGCAAACTGTTGAATGTTACGTTTAATTTAATACTTATTACTTTAATATTCTATTAATATTTAATATTTAGTGTCTGCATATGTTTGAGTAATCATAGCTGTTTTTTTAAACAGTGTAATGTCTACCGGCCTGTACATTCAAGAGTCTTAATAAAGAAAAAATGCCTTCCAGCAAGGTTTGATCATGCTTTCCCTTTGTATTTTTTAGGGTAATTAAACATTGCTAGATTATGATAGGCTTAATGTTGGTTTCCCCTACATGAGTGTTGCATGGACGAACCCTGCCAGAAGACCTATTTTAAGGCTCTCAAAGACACAGGATGGTAGACTTAAATTTAGAAATCTTCCATTATAGTGTACAACAGCCAGAATGTGAATATAACAAAGATGAGAACAACAATCCAAACAATGTAAATTGTGTAAAGACGAAAGTAAATATTAAAAACAAATTATTAATAATGGCTGATAAAGCTTCATCTAATAAAAAACAAAAATGAAAGTAAATATTAGTCAAAAATGTTTTTTTCAATGTTTTGTCTCTCAAAAAATTGTAGATGAAAGTAAATACCATCAAATAATTAAAAATAATGGCTGTCAATGCTTCATCTAATAAAAAATGAAGTCGTTATTAACAGTTGACAATGCGTTATTTAATGAAAAGAAACTATTTACAGATTAAAAATTAATAAGAGTTGAGTGTTTCCTCTCATAAAAATGAAGACAAAAGTAAATACTATAAAAAACAAATTTGTAGTAATTGTTGACAATATAATATAGGTTTTGTTTTCATACCAACAGGTATTGCAAAAGTATAGTAAAAAAAAAAAAAAAACTTATAACATAAACAAATAATTTCAGATTATAAATAAAATCCATTCATTCCTTAGAAATTATTTAAATTAATCAGTTTAATGCTTTTTAATAAAAAAAATCAAGTGAAAAAATTTTTTTATTTCATTAAGAGGATTATTACACACTTTGATTGTAACAAATCAAAATTTGGCATAGGAAAAGATATTCTTAACTAGATACCTCCACTAATTTGCTGAAAAAAGAGCATACCATGATGAAAAAATGCTCTAAAATTGTTAAAAACAGTTTTATTGTCAAAATCTTTAAGAGGAAAGACCAAAGTATTTTTCAATTATTCTATTACAGTTTTTAATCCTTTGTAGTACATTCAAAATTTTGGTTAAAAAAAATCTCGTTTTTCTTGCATCAGTGGGAGTGGTTGGGTGGATTGCCAAAGATTAGTATAGACTATGGTATGGGCCCAACGAGTTCAGGTAATTGTCTAACCAATGCCCACCTGCAAACTGTGGTATGGTCCTGATCAGTGCCCACCTATGGAATACTATTAGTTTTGATCTGGTATCTAAGAGTCAATTACATTCCCACCGCCATAACGTAGCTTTTCTGTGCCTTTTCTGTAAATACTTTCATGATAAAGTTCTTATAAACTTTCCTCTATGTTACTGAGACTTTATGAATTTAAGTGCAGTATTAGATTGGCAGCAAGGTCTCCTGATTTTACAGTTGAATTGGCTGGATGGAACCGTAAGTTCTATGCTAATAGTTTCTTCTATTGCACTTCTTGCTTGTGGAACTCTCTTCCAGCTTCTTGCTTTCCAGTCAACTTTGACATTCAAAAGCTGAAATGAAATGTCAGTCATTATCTTCTATGATAACCCTCGTATCTTAGTGACTTTATTGCCTTGCTTGGGGTGAAATGATTGAAAAAAAAAAAAAAAAAAAAAATAAAAAGCTACTTGTCCAATCACCCTGTGATACTCATGGAGGGTTAGTAATATTTTTTTCCTGTTACTGTATTAATATGCAGTAATTCTGGGGAAACGTTTATTACTTAATAACAATAGAAAATCGATCCCCCATTTTAAGTCCTATAGAATATTTTAATACTAGAATAATAATAATAATGATCTTTTGAATCCTTTTTTAATTTTTGTCATATGCTTATAATTCCCACTTATTAGGGTGATTTTCTAAGCATAGTTGTGGCACAAGGCTGAAAGTATGGAGCACTCAGTGAGGATTGAACTCACTACTCAGTTGTAATTGTTCTAGCGAGACAAGCTTGGTAACCATTACACCATATTAAGGTACTCATTCCCACAAACTAAAACCAGAAACTCCTTGTAGTTCCTGGACAGTTCGACAGTATTAACATAGGGTAAAACATTTTATGGGTTGTTTGAACACCTCCATGGTATTAACGTAGGGTAAAACATTTTACTGACTGAATCTATATTTTTGAATCTAGTTAAAACTAAATGCTATTAATAACAATAATGCTTTTTTTGGTTCATTATTGGTATTTGTATTCAGTTTTTTTTATTTTATTTTTTTTCCTGAATTAAAAATCAAAAAGGCCACACAAAAGCAGAGATACCTTCAAAGGTATAATAGGAAGGAAGCTTACATTAAGAATGTTAATTATCGTTTTGTACATCTAGAGAAAGACTGTCAAAATTTCAGTTTTCCTGAGCTCCTCCTTGTAATCAAAGCCAAGAACTATGAACTATACACCTCCACTGGCTCCAAGACAAAACCGAAACTTCACTTAGGAACTTAAAGTGATGCTACCTTAAAAGAACAACCAAAGAAAAGCTATCATAAGCCAAATAAAATTCTTTAATAAACTGGAACATTTTTCGTTCTACATCAAAAGTTTCTTGGTATGGTGGAAAAGTTTCAAGAGACTGCACATCTTTGCCACACCCGTTTGTAACAAGAAAGAAAAATTAATGCAATGACATTTTTATGAAAAAAAAAAATGTCTCACCATAGAGCTCTGGTTAGCAAGCTAGCCTTACAAACTATTATTACCATAGTAAGTTTGATCCTCACTATATGCTCCAAATCTATGGCCTTGAACCAGTCTAAGCTCATGAGAGCTACCTTGGTATACAGCTGTGGTTAGCAATCTAGCCTTATAGACCATTATTAGTGTACTACATTTGGTCCTCATTAGATGCTCCAAGACTTTGTCCTTGTGCCAGTCTAAGCTGAAAAAATATTTTCCAACTGCTTAGTGGCTGAGAGAGTTTTAAGCTACCAAATAGTATTAGTCATCACTATTTAGGCTCAGTTAAAAGAATTTTCTTTTAAAAGTGAACAGACAAACTGTCCCCACTGAGTAAATTGGTTATACTTATTATTGATTATTCTTACGCATTGGTCTTGTTTTCATAAACTTGTATGGAAGCCACACATCAAAGAGACTAACATAACCAAGTTAGTTCAAATGATTTTCAGCTTACGCCATATCGCATTGAAACATGAATTCCCATATGATCATCGAAGTTAAACAATGTTGAGCGTGGTCAGTACTTAGATGGGTAACTATTTGGGAATACTAGGTGCTGTAAGCTTGGGTGTATAGGTGGTGTAATGGATAGTGGCTCAAAATTGTTAATCAGAGCTAAATTCCATTTTCATTTGTGTTCTTATATTCACTTATGTGCAAATACCCTATTATAGGTATGTCATTGAGATCTTAATTTTCTTGTTATATATTGAGTTCTTTCTGACTTTTATAAGATTAATAAATTAAGAAAAAAAAAATACTGGTTGAATTTTTAAAAATTGAACTAAAATGCCAATATTAAAATTAAATGTGTAAGTTTTAGAAAATTCAAATCCGTTTCATTTTATCTCAACTTGTAAACATGGACTTTCCTGCCTACAATAAGACAGAATGTCAAAAGGATGTTTTTTGTTTTTTTTTTCCTTTGACACCACTATTATTTTAACTACCTTTACTCCTCGGCAATGTTTATTGTTTTAAAAAGTGATGACTAGGATTGTAATAAAACCTAAACATATGATAAAAGATTTAATATATATATATATATATATATATATATATATATATATATATATATATATATATATATATATATATTTTTTCCTGAGAAAAAATATTATAACACTATTTATTTATCAGATTGTTTAATAGAATAATTTTATATTAACAACATTCTAAAAACTAATACAATATTTATCATTTACCAATTTGTAAATAAGTAAACATGAACGTGATTTTTTATTCATCAATTTATAAACATTTACTAAATTATTAAAATATGTGAACCAACTAGAAAGAAATCCTTATTATTTACCATTTTATAAACTTCGAATCAATTGCCAATTAACCAATGTTCTGCCAGATATTCCAATAAATGATATGATAAATAATGTAAATAAACAATCTAATAAAAGGTGTTTATAATTTTTGTTGTCAATCCTCAAGAACAAAGAAAATTTATAAATTCACTTTCATACGTTTAGGTTTTATTACAATTTTAATCATTGCTTTTTTAAAATAATAAAGGAGTAAAGGTAGTTAAAAAAAGCAGTCATGAGAAAAACAGTTTTTGACAAACATTTTTTTTTTTTTTTTTTGGAAGGCACAAAGGTCCATGTTTGAAGTCTTTTTGTTTTTTATAGGATAAAAAGAAAAAGGTTTCGTTTTGAAAAGCTTTTCAATTAATACTTTCCATATCTGTCTATATTTCTGAGATGAAGTATTACGTACATTTACATTATTCGGACAATTGTCCTCATCTTTGTCGCCATATTTATTACAACGTTTCAGCCGTTGTACGCTCCGGCCTACTTCAGGTGGTTGGAATGTCAAACTGAAGTCTTTATTCCCTCAAGGACACATGGCACAGTGGATAATGGCATTGGTTAGATCCAGTGACAGGACCCAATGAGTGAGTTGAATACCCGGTTAAGACAGTGGAGAACTTTCAGAGGGAAAATTAACAGGAGATAACTGATAACTGACATCCATTAACCATGGCATTTGGAACTAGAACAGTCTACCCCAGTGAGCGAAATAAAAGGTTCAGTTCGACATTCCAACCACCTGAAGAAGGCTGGAGTGTACAACAGCTGAAACATTGAGATAAATATGGCAACAAAGATGAGGACAATAGTCAAAATAATGTAAATAATGTAATACTTTCCATTGACTGAGGGAATTATCTTTGCTTATTTTTTTGAATTATCTTTGCTTATTTTTTTGAATTATCTTTGCTTATTTTTTTGAATTATCTTTGCTTATTTTTTTTTATATTTAATTATCTTTGCTTATTTTTTTGAAGGCTGACAGATGAGTCCTCTCCACTCAATTGACACAAAATCTTACTACCTTCCTATTTCGTTTAGAAATATTTTGTTAAAAATTCTTGTTTCTACAATTTGAGTTGAAGGCAGTTTATGATCGAATAGCATGTCTGACTATCCTGTATCACAAATAGGATCATTTGTCTGCTGACCGAGTTAGCCATTGATCTGAAAATCACTTCGGAATGATTATTTCCTTGAAAACTGAAAAAGATATTTCTTGTTCAATAAGAATTATATCAAATTGATAGTGTTGTAATGACTATTTACAATACTCTAAATTCTTTTTGTCAGGCGGGGGATATAAGTCAGTTGTGCATTGTTAAATGTGAATGACATTAGGGTGAGGTACCAACTTGATTTCAGAAGTTGTTCAACACAACTAGTTTAATGTTCTGGTTTTGAACAATTCAAATGCCAAGATGAATTATGAATTACACATTTCATGGGCACATTGACTCCTATATAATGGTCATATAGTGCCAAACAAGGATTTTCAAGTAGATTCTCATAGTCTTTAATTCCATCTCCAAGGTTCTGATTCTAAATGTGGTTTTATGGCACATTGACTCCTATATAATGGTCAGACAATTGTAGTTGATTGCCTCCAAGGTTTTTCTAAATTTTAAAAAATTCTTTGAAATTATACTTTGACCTTCACTTATTTTGCAAAAAAATTGTTCAAACTGCACACTCATTTTAAAGCTAATTTTAAGATCACAGCATTTGAATTGAGTGTTTTTTTCCCTTAAATCCTAATGAAGACGTATTTTTCTCTTTAAACTGAAATTTTGGTGCAATTTACTCTTGAGGAATAATTCAATGTTTCTTCCTTCCTCTATGAAAGTTGTTTAACATTGGAATCTCTGCAAGCAATTTCACTGCATTTTTCTCATTATCAAGAATTCCTTGGCAGAAAATACCAAAAATCTTTTCTTTAAAATTGGTAGACACACAATTTTTTTTTTTTTTTTTTTTTGCAAATAATTTGGGCAATTCATTGGCTCATTGTGTTCATCAGGAGCTTAAATTTAGGCAATGTTAAAACTCACTGATCCAAACTTTGTGTTAGAACAATGAAGATCTGGATATTAGTTGGAATAATTGTTAGAATAATGGCAGTAGTTGCTTTCAGAACTTCACATAATACTCATAAAAGCTGAAGAATTTGTTGGCCAAAACTTTTCGAAACAAAAAACAAGATGAATAAGGATATTTAAATAAAGAAATAATGCCACTGAGAACTTTAGACAATATTTGAAATCTGATTTAAAATTACAAAGATGAGGATATTAGTCTAAAATGATAGAATAATCTTAATACTCAAACAAAAAGTAGTCTTTGTTGTTCCAACTTGTCAATTTTTGATAGAACCAAAACATGAAAGTGAATTTATACATTTTCTTTGTTCTTGAGAATTGACAACACTAATAATAAACTTGAAACACTACTTATTTATTAGATTGTTTACTTACACTATTATATTGTTTATTGGAATGGTTAGCAAAACATTGGATAATTGTCAATCATTTTGAACTTTTGATAAAATGGTAAATTTCCTCAGAGTTGATTCGCATATTTTCATAATTTGCTAAAAGTTTTAAAATTTGTGAAGAAAAAATTGTTTTCACATTTATTTCTTTATAAATTGGTAAATGATAAATATTGCATTAGTTTTAAATGTACAGGGGGTCTTCGACTTATGTCAGAGATCCATTCCTAGGTGTGATGTAACCTGATTTTCAATGTATGTGGGAACTCATCTACATAAGCACACCACTGATTGGACTCAAGCATGGGAGCCATAATAAAGGGCAAAAAGTTAAGAAAAAAACAAAAAAAACTACAAACGAAAGATAAGCGAATGTAGCACAATCTGATATAGCATACAGCCGGTGAAGAAACAACACTGTCTTCCTCATATAGCACGGTGTGATGACATTATTATGGGAGATTGTGCCGTAACCACAAAACCCTGTACATCAGGTCAAATGTAACCTGAGGAACTTCTGTATTAGTTTTTAGAATGTTGTAAATATAAAATTATTCTTTTAAATAAGTTTATCAGACGTTATGAAAAGAATTTACATAAAATAAATAAATAATGCTTGTCTATATTATTCAATGAAACGTGTATGAATATATATATATATATATATAAAAACGATGGGTAAATATAGGTAGATATATGAGTAAGTGATTAATCTTACATTAATTGCACAACTCTGAGTTTTCATGCCAAAGCAATTTTCAAGTGCTGGAGTAAATCCAGCACTTGAAAATTGCTTTGGCATGAAACTTGAAGTTGTGCAATTAATGTAAGATATTATGTATATATATATATATATATATATATATATATATATATATATATATATTTTTTAGTTGCATGGATATTCGTTTGTAATCCTGGGTTCCACGCTTTTGCGAACATCAGACAAAATGATGCAAGTTGCCAAAGCAGTTTGTCCGATGATTGCAAAAGCATGAAACCCTGAGTTACAAACTAATATCCATGAATATGTTAGCTCTGTCACAGATATTGAGCACTTTCCACTAAGTACTGTACATATATATATGTCATCACACATTATGAAATGGACAAAGTCCGACAATTATTTTAAGACATTTTTATGTTTATACATTCTTTTTATAGATACAAATATTTAAGTAAATGGTCTGTTTATAAAAAACAGTATTAACATTTACTGGCCTGAATGTTTGGGAAATTTTCATAGAAAATATGCATCCTCCTTTATTATAAACAGAGCATTTACTTAAATATTTGTATCTATAAAAAGAGTGTATAAAGTATGATGTCATTTGTTTACATTTGGATACGCATCGAGCAGATATGAATGTATAAGAGAAAATCATGTAGAATTGTAGTTTAAAAACAGTAAAATCAACCCTTCTAACCGAAACGCTCCTCTGCAGCTCAATGTGTAAAAGCACATCTAGCTATATGACGGTTCCATATAGTATAAAGGGTCGATTCCTGTTGGAGGACACATTTTCTATGAAAATTTCTTGAACATTCAGGCCGGTAAATGTTGTTAATACTGTTTATTATAAAACAGAGCATTTACTTAAATATTTGTATCTATAAAAAGAATGTATAAACATAAAAAATATCTTCTCCAAATGAGAGAAACAACAGGTGGAGTATGAATCATGACGCATTTGTTGCTGAAATATTTTCCACAATCGTCAATGATGGCCTGTCTATGTTCCAGTTTATCATGACATTAAAAAATAACTCGCCCATCTCCACCCTCTGAACTTACTTTTCCATTTAGCATAGATGTAACATTTAATTGGTTAATCAAGACATACCCACAAGTCTAATTTATTTCTGACCTTATGCCCCCCCCTCCACTTTAACTTTCAGGAAAGAGGTAACATTTTGTTTTTAAATTTCCTTAAAAAATCATTTAATCACCAGTTACTTATCATCACCTGAATAGGTACAATCAAAGCATTGAAACACGAAAGCTTTTGTGCAACGATTTCAACATGGTTTTTATATATATATATATATATATATATATATATATATATATATATACCTGCTTCTGACTTGCCAAATACTTCCATTCTTAACATCTATTTTTTCTCCTTCCTCAATATATACAGTTGAGAAACGGGGTGTGTAGGTAACATAAATGCTTCTCACCCTCTTCTTTCAGTCCTGCCCTCACCATCTCCACCTGAACCATTTTTAAATCACCTCTAAAACGATTTTGCCTTTTACGTTTGGCCTGTTGCAAGTTGCCAACTGCAAAACACTGAAAAACAACATAAAAATATTCTGCTAGAATATTTTCTCTCCGTCTTGGAAGGGAGTGGAAGATTCCTTACCGTTTCTTTCTTTTTTCTTTAATGAGTTTGTGAACCATGGACTGTAGTATATATGTATATTTGCTGCTATATTTACTACACACAATATCAAGCCATATAAGATTTTACAAGTATAGAAAAGCAATATGCATATTATAAGACTTTGCCTCTTGGTTTAGTTTCAGTGTTTTTTAGGCTTTAACCTGATCTCTTCTAAGATAAGCTGATGGGTTTTACTAAACAAATCTTAACACCTTTCTCTGAAATGGGAAATCATAATTTTTCGCTTTTTGTTCACACTTACTTGAAAGTAGTAGTAGTAGTAGCAGCAGAAACAAAAGCAAAAAAATAAAAAAAAGAGAAATTAATGAGTTCATTTTAAGAATTTGTTCTTATGGTCAAAACAATGTGTTCAAGTCTCACCGAATGTTATTTCCTTTTTTTTATGTGATCTCTTCTCTTTTTATTTTTTCAGACATACTTTACTAGACTGACTGCAGATACATAGGGACAACAATTAGAGGATTTATTTTAAATTGATATACCCGTATTTATTTAATACATTGTTGTTGGCTGGTCATTGATATCTGAATATGCTTGTTTACTAGGATGGCTAGCCAGTCCCTGTTGCAGATGCTTTGCTCAGGCACACTTGTCTATTTAACACCCACAGAGCCCACCTGTGGTTTATACTGCAATGCTGAGATGATCTTAATTACACTTTCTGAGAAAGAGAGTACATAATCAAGTCTGAACAAGGCCAGTGCGCTCAAACCCTCGGCCGTGATGTCTTGTGACTTTGTGGTGAGATTCAAATCCGGTTTTGTAGTTGGAAAGTGAATGTTCTGATTACCTATTATTTAATACATAATTACTCTATATACTTGCGTATCATGCAACTTTTGAGGACCTAATTTTGAAGCTAATTTTAAGGGGGTCACATCATACATGAGATATAAAATTAGTTTATATACTGCTGACCCTGGCTACACCATTAACCTAACTATATATCCATTTACTGGAGTCGAAAAGTACAGCTGTATTTAAAATAAACATGATTTTGATAAAACTGATGTTTTACTTAATTGTATCCAATAATAATGCATGTAATATTCACATATTAGTATCTTCTTATAAAATACAAACATAGCAAATATGTATCTTTTCCGTTGTTTACGTTTATAAGATGTTTAGCTGTTCTCGTTTGGTTATTCATAGCTGTATGCGTTTATACAACGAGTATAGCGTTACTAACAATACTTTTATCATTCTCTTTTACTTTTTGAACTTATTTAACTTGAAGATTGGATAAAGAGATGGAAGAAAAGAGGTTAGTCTACTGTAATTTGGTGTCATGGTGGGTCCTAGCTGGAAAGGTCTGAATTGGTGGAACTAAGGAATGGATAGCTCATCTGAACAATTGACCTGGGAACAGCGATCGGTTGCATTCTCTGCAATTTGGAATGCAAAATTTTCCTTCTCTCTTTTCTATCAAGGATATAAAAGCCTGGTCTAACCTGCTATTTAGCCAATAGCTGGGTGAAGAATAGATTACCGTATACACTCGCTTATCATGCGATTTTTGAAGCTAATTTTAAGGTGATCGCATCATACACAAGATATAAAATTAGCCTATGTACTGCTGGCCCTGACTGCACTGACCAAATTATATATCCATTTACCGTAGTCAAATTAGCTTCAAATTTAGGTCTTCAAAGGCTGCATGATATGCGAGTTTATATGGCAAATATAACCTAGAGGCATGTCAATAGATCATTCCATCTTAAATAAATCAATGTTTTACAGCAACTTTTAACATCAACTTTGAAAAAAAAAAAAAAAATTGAAGAATTTTAACACATTCAAAATTATGAATAAAAAATAGTGAATAATAACAGTGTCTTCTTTTTGAGATTTAGCACGAGCAAAACAAATTCATGGATTTGCACAAAAAAAAAAACACGACCTCAAAATGTTGTTAAAATCCACAAAAACTTTTCATCCTTTTTATAGTCAGTTGTGCTTAGTTTAATTTAAATGTATGTAAATGTAGGTAGAAGAAAAGCAAATGTTTATAATATAGCGAAGGTCACTGACCGGAGCCCCAAATCAGGCTTGTCTGATAGACAAGATATAAAACTGGCCTATGTTATGCTGGCACTGGCTACACCATTGACCAAACTGTATATCCATTAACTGTAGTCAAATTAGCTTCAAAATTAGATCTTCAAAGGTTGCATGATATGCGAGTTTATACAGTATTTATAATTTGGCCTCAAATACTTTGACAGATTGATTGATTGCAGGATGGTAGGGAAATCAACTGAAATGTTTGTTCTAAATTTATTCTTTATTAGCAATACCTATGAAAATTTTGGATTTTCTGAGGAATTTTAATTCTTAAGTTTATGATGGAATAAGCCTGAACTGAGTTCCACAACCATAACATTCCTGTGAAAATTCTTCTGTTGGATCGTAAAATATTTGAGCTTAACTTTAAGAAAATATTCCAATAACAATCATGAGTATGAATGCAGGTCATTATTTAAAAAAGTAAGAGGGTACAAATGAAAAGATTCAAAATGGACAAGGTTTCCCATTTCACTGAAGCAGACATCAAACATATGACAGCATTATCACCTTTCTTTTCTCTCTTTCTTATCACTTCCTTCAAGGTTTACAGCCACATCACGTTGAAGCACCAGTTCTTGTACTGTCACTAAAGTTAAGCAACATCAAACTTGGTACCTAGATGGGTGACTGCTTGGAAATAGTAGGTGCTGTAAATTTGGATGCACGGATGGTGTAATGGACAATGGCTCGGAATTGGAAATCAGAGAGCAAATTTCCAATTGCTGTCGGATTTGTTATATTCACTTATGCCCAAATACTTTTGGGAAAGATATGAATCCAACTCTTCTCCCCCAGCTATGAGTTAAAATAGTAGGACATGTATCAGTAAATCAGTAATTCTTACACTGTAAGAATACAATGTGTGGCAGAAATACCTCCCATATATCTTTCAAATAATGGTAAGACATTAGTGCCAATGGGTCTTCATCTAGCTAATGTCTTACCATTATGTGGGAAGTATTTCTGGGAGGTATATGTGAGAGATGTTTCTGTTGCACCCTGTATTTTCTGGCTTTAAATAACCCACAAAAGGTCAATAAGCAAATCAATCGATCATATTTAAACTGATCAATCTATTGCATATGACCTAAAGGAGATAATAAACTCGGGTGTTTTCAACTGGAATGATCCTTGTGCAAATTAATTGAAACAGCCGCTTTAGTTTCTTTTCTTTGACCATAAAGTCAGTTTTAGACCCACTGGAGTGACAGGGTGTAATTGATTTCTATTTTTTCCTCAGATTAGGTCATTTGCAGTGGTGTGCAGTAATATGAATATTTTTGAGGTGTATAATGTTTGACTTGAAAAATATTGTCATCCGTGATTGCATCAGAATTTCATCACAACTGGACACTATTTTCTTGACTATCGATTAGTTGTCCTACAGCCATTGTCTGCAATAGACATGAAGATTACAAAAATTGTAACACTTCACAAACACACTGGTAAGCCTTAACAGTGAGCAAATTAAAGTACTATCGACTAGCTGGGAAACTCTCTTGATTTAAATCTAATTGAGAATCTGTGGTCAATCTGCAAGGAATGACTTCATGGAATGGACATACAAACTACTAATATGTGCACTGGGTCATGTTTCATTGAAAAATATTAAAAAAAAAAATAACAGAATTATTAGTTTTGTTTCAATTAATTTACACAAGGGTGTAAGAAGGCTACTTGACTGATATTTAGTCATTTTACCTGAGTTGAATTTCAAATAAGTTGTAAGAATTAAAATTTATTGCAGTTTAGCAGACATTAAATCAGGGCCTCCTTTTATTTATCGATGGAGCCACCATTTATATTAAGACTATTGTCTTCATCTTTTTTGGGGGTAGGGCATTGTACCTTTCAGATTTCATTGGGTGTGTATCGCTCTAGGTAACCTACAGGGAACTCCAAACATTTTTACATTTTAATTTTTTTTTTTTTTTACTGTACAGGGCTCAAGAACCACTTGGATTACAGAGGCACAGTTTGTGAGGAAGATAATGGTTAGCCCTAGATTTAAAAAGGCTAATATTATAATGATCAGGGAAGGTATCCTTTTAGGCAGTGATGGCCTTAGGGCTGCTGGCACCCCAGGCAAGCTGAACTTTGGCACCCTTATAAGTGTCATTTTTGAAAATTTTCACAAGAAAAATTGAAAATGTAGAATAATGAATTTATTACAATATACAACACTTCATATAAGCTAATGAAAACATTCATTATCCTAACTAAAACATTTTTTTTAGCTTTTAGATCTGCAAATCTTTTCATGGCATTTTCTACACCTATCTTCTTTACAAGATCATTTTCCATTGATAGACAAATAATTTAATCTGTCTTGAGTCATGGATGACTGTATGTTTTTATAATCTTTAGTTTTGGAAGATTCCAAACACATGACATGGTGTCATGAGGGAGCCCTCAGCGTTGATGGCATACTTGGTTGACTGCCTGAGTTGCCAGAACCTTCAGCTGACCCTGCTTTTAGGAGTTGGTCCCACAAAGTATTGGGTTGATGCATAATTATCAGAAGTTTTTCTAGATGAGTTATTTGTTAATAAAAATTCCTGTTTTCTTTTTTTTTTTTTTTTTTTTTTTTTTTTTTTAATAAGAATATTATTTTATTTTCATGTTATAAAAATGCTTGTCGATAATCAGACACTCTGGAATAATCATTTAAAAATGTTATTGTTGAATTGTTATGTTTCTTTTTTCATAATGAATATTGTTTAAAAACGCCTGATAATTATGCACCAACCCAATAGCATTTGTGGGAAGAAGGTGAACTTACATCTTACCAATGAAATATGAAAGGAATAAGTGTACTTTGCTGTAATAGGCATGGCACAGCAGGTCTTAGCCATGACGGTTAGAACTGGTGGAACTAAGGAATGTAGTTTGTCTGAATACTTTCATGGAAGTAGCAATAGAGCAACAACAGGTTGAACACTTTATTTAATCTATGGGTGGAGAATGTTCTCATTCCACTGCTGATGTCTAGGGATATCTCGTCTAGTTCTTATTTTTAGTACTGCTCAGGTAGGGCTCAGTATACACTGAGTCCAAGTACACACTGCCCGTGCTCTGGATTGAACTAACAATTACTATGTCTCCAAATTCCCAAACCAACATTTTAATTCACTAACCGATTGTCTTAAGCATTGGTAAATAAAGGGTTCAGTTTGTAATTCATTCTAGGTTACCCAGATTACTATGTACCTGATGAAGCTGAGAGGGTATATCATCTGAAAGGTTGTGATAACAACAACAAAGATAAGGCCAACAATCTGAATGTAAATAGTATAAATAATGATAATTTCTCATCTCATAAATTCTGACAGAAATTAACTAACCTAATTTAAACAAAAACTTTATAGGAAGATATATCTTCAGCCTCCTCCTAATTGTCTACCTCTCCTAATGGATGGCACCACCATATCGTCTTATTTCATTCACTTATTTAAAAATGTTTATAGGAAGACTTAGTTCCAGCTTTCTAGCAATAATGCCTGTTTCTAGAAACTACTGGAACCACCATTTTATCTTATTTCATTGATTAGTGTTTATTTTAAATAAAATTAATGAACATAAAAAAGAAAACCTCACAATAAAAAGAGAATAGAAATTTTATAAGCTTGGCAGCAATGTTTTATCATTTTACAGTTGAAATGGCGAGATGGAATCGTAAGTTCCATGCCGAGTTTCTTCTCTCACCTGTGGAACTCTCTTCCAGTTCTACGCTTTCCAGTCATCTTTGATCTTTAAAAATTTAAATACAACGTCAATCATTATCTACTGTCTTCCTGATTACTCTTCTATTGTTCTTGCACAGTTCTCACTTGTGGAAGTCTTTTCCAGCTTTTTTCTTTCCTGTCAGCTTTGCATTTGAAATTTTTTAAGATCAATATTAATCGTTATTATCTTAATTCCTGTTCTTTTATTGCTCTCGCTCTTTAATAATGTTTTTTTCTGATATTCTTTCACACTCTGTAAACCCCCCCCCCCTTTGTTGCATCTTAGTGGCATTGTTGTCTTGCTTGGGATGAAATGATTAAAAAAAAAAGTTTATTTTTGAGTTGATAATTAAAATTTATCAATAAACCAAAGTGAGTTAATATTCACACATCAGAAATTTTGTTGGATTGCAGATTCATAAAATTCTTCAATTATGGGGCAATGATTTGCAAGTTAGTATCACAAACCAGTGATACTGTAGGGAATCTAATTTTTGCTAAGTACTCTACGTTTGTAGCTTTGTGCCAGACTAATGCCAGAGGTGGGGGAGATTGTATCGATCTTCCAAGCGGGGATGCCTGCCTGCTTACTCTGAAAGTCAACAGCTTTTTTTTCTAATAAGCTTATTTGTATTACAGTGTAGCCCGGATATAAGAGTTGTCGGGACCGGAGAAGAAGTCTCTTATATCCAGGTTTCTCTTATATCCGGGTCTGGTCTATTTTATATACATTAACACAGGCTCTAATTTGGGACCAGAGAAAATTTCTCTTATATCCGGGTTACACTGTATTTACATTATTCGGACTGTTATCCTCGTCTTCATTGCCATATTCACAACATTTTGGCTGTTGTACGCTTCGTCCTTCTTCAGGTGAAACATTGTGAATATGGCAATGAAGATGAGGATCGCAGTCTGAATAATGTAAATAATGCAAGTAATCATAATACCTCATCTCAGAGATATAGACAGATATATAGAGAGAGACATAGACATAAAGGCTGAGGCATACAACGGCCAAAACATTGTGAATATGGCAATGAAGATGAGAATAACAGTCTGAATAATGTAAATAATGCAAGTAATCATAATACCTCATCTCAGAGATATAGACAAATATTGAAGTTTACTCTAGTCTAGCACAAGTACAAGAGGAGCGATGGACGCTCATTTTGCGAAATTTGAACTTTGCAGGACTCACTTTGCGAAATTTGATCAAATGGCTAGGAATCAGGATTTTACTTAATTTTTTTTTTTTTTTTTACTTTTTATTTACTTTTTTATTTTTTTACTTTTTATTTGCTTTTTTATTCTTTATTTACTTTTTTATTTACTTTTTTCCATTTTTATTTATTTATTTTTATTTACTTATTTTATCTACTTTTGTCTTTATGTATAGTATATATACTTTGTTTTATTCATTTTTTTCATAGCTTCTTGTCTGGCTGAGAACTTTTCATCACCTATTTGTATATAGTACTGATGGTAGTGAAGATGGGTGCATCCAGTGTGGATTGAAATCACTGAGCAAATCTGTTTACAAGCTTTCCTATCACTGCCACTAGTTAGTCTATAGGTTTGACACAAGGCCAGATAGAGATGAGAGGTATCTGCTAAAGCCAAGGAGAATAATTTTCAAGTAATATCTTCATTAAAAAGCAAAAACCAAAAAAAAAAAAATTAACTAAAATTAATTCATAAAATTCTTTTTTCTTTTTTTTTCTTTGTCCCAAACCTAGCGATTCTTACCAGCTGAGCCATGACTAGAGATTGCCACCTCCGCTTAGGCAGACAGACTTGGGCTTTAAGAGTCTGAGCTAGATTTTTGGCACCAGTTGCTTTGCTGCGATTGGCTTGTTTGATTTTCTGCTTGCTTGTGCCATACATCTCTTGCAGGAATGCTATTTATGGAGGGGAGGGAGAAAGGAGAGATCAGCACCACCAAAACATTCGTTTGTCTCTTCCTGCTTTGCGCATGAGGAAGTGGAGGGGTACAGACAGAATGTGGAAATGCTGAACTGTGTATGTGCGTTAGTATCTGCATTCTTTCTCACTTCCTACAAGTTGCATGATTACACCGTATTTGCCCATTCACGGTGCATTTTTGCACCCCTTGTGCACAGAGCAGTGGGTGGAAGATAGCAATCACAGTTGTGTCTATACCTTACCTTCTGAGAAAGTTAACCCAACCCTGACTCGGCTTTACAAAGACACAAACAAGATGGTTGATTACTTTCTACTAGGCCAAATTTTGTATCCTTAAAACCAACCAACCAACTAATCGTCTTTATTTTTTCTTTTTTTTTTTTTTGTTTTATCATATCACTCCATACAAGGCAGCAAAGCCACTAAGACACAAAGGCTTACTGTGTATGAAAGAACAAGAAAAAAGATAAACAAGAAGAATAGAAGAGTAATCAAGACAATAGATAATGATTGATATTTCATTTGAATTTTTGAAGGTGCATCATATTCCCTTCTTTTACCACTAGTTAGTGGGGCCTTAATTTAAGGTTCACGTTTTAAATCTTGGGTATAAGACAGCTCCCTATTTTGTGGGGAGGAGCAATTTTTTTAAGCTGAACAGGTCACCTTGTATGCTAACATATACAGTATTAATAATAGTTGGCTACTCCATTTTCTTGTTAGGGCGGCTAGCCAATTCCTGTTGCAGATGTCTGCTCAGGCACATGTTTGTTCAACACCCACAGAGTTCACCTGTGGTTGATACTGCAACTAAGCTGAGCAAATCTTGAGAGTTTCTGGGAGAGAACATATAATCTTACATGATGAACAGTTTGAACAACGCCAATATACTCAAATCCTTGGACTCTTACAACCATATAATCATTGAAACATTTTATGATCAGCAAAGTTAAGCCATGTTGAGCCTGGTCAGTACTTAGATGAGTGACCACTGGGGAATACCAGCTGCTGTAAGCTAGGATATGCGGGTGATGTAATGGATGATGACCGAATTGTTAATTGGAGAGCCAAGTTCCAATTTCTGTTAGGTACACTATATTCACTTACATGTAAATACCTTTGGGAGAGTATGAATCCACCTCTTCTTTTTCCAGCTATGGGTTAATTAGTAAGACTTGTATCACTAAAACCATTACTATCTCAAAAAAATTCTTACAATCTGAAAATATTTTCTGGCTTTAAATAACCTGCAAAGGGTTGATAAACCATAGAAAATGAATCAATCAAATACTGATTAGCTACACAGGCATGTCTTTTAGATTTATTTATCTTCTCTGGAATATAAATGTATTGAAACTACCGTGGCCACAAAATGAGGGATCATTTTACATATGATTTACATTATAATTTCCTGTTGATAAATCATAGAAAATGAATCAATCAATAAAATACTGATTAGCTACACAAGCATGTGTTTTAGATTTATTTACATTCTCTGGAATATAAATTATAGAAAATATGGCCACAAAGCAAGGGATCAGTTTATATACTGAATGTAATATAGAATTGATCCCCCATTTTATATCCACATGATAATTTCTTGTTTGCTTATCAAATTCTTATTAGGTATGAATCCACATCTTCTCCCCCCAGCTATGGGTTGATTAGTAAGATTTGTATCACTAAATCATTATTATCCTCCTCCTCCCCACTGAAAAATATTCATACAATGTAAAAATGTTTGTCTCACTTTAAATAATCTGCAAATGGTTGATAAACCATAAAAAATGAATAAGCTGTAGAGAATAAATCACTCAATCATTATAAGCCTTGGTCACAGTGACTTGTGACTTCATGCTAGTGCAACCATCTATGACTTTGGAAGAGTACCATCTACCTAATTTTATTCACAAGGCTTGGGTAAACCTGTGGTATGATTTTTGGGCACACTGTGATCACCTCCCCCAGATAACATCAAGAATTCACTTTGCTGACAAATTGACCAATGCTGAGATCCTAACTTGGATCTCATGGTTGGAAAGTGTACATTCTAAGCCACGTGCCTATATATTTCATCAGACCTACCTACCTTGTTACAAGGGCTCCAGACTTACCCTTCTTTTTCCACCATTGTACTGGAACCATCTTGAAAAATGATTTTAATCCTTCTGAAAAAACTTGGAACCATCCCAACAAAATTAGACTTTGTTTTAATTTATTGTTATTAGTAGCAAAATAAAACACCATTAAAATGTTAAGAAATAAATATTTATTTTGTTCCTTTTAATCATTAAACTGTGGTCTCCATATCCTGCAACCATTATCCAGAAATTTGTTAGTTTTCAAAATGAATAGCACTATTTGTAACAGATATTCAAAAGCCTAAAATTTTTAAATAGTTGCATAATAAAAAAACAAAAACATTAAAATGTTTCAAAAAATAAAAATTTATTTTGATCCCTTTAATCTACATGCCTGCAGCAACAACATCATTACTTACTTTCCTTGGATTGTCTAGTTGCGTTTGTTACATTCAGTTTAATGCAAATACCCCTGGAAAAGGTATTGATCCATCTCCTTCCCTTCTAGATATGGGTTAAACAGTAGGACTTGTATCTGGAAAAATAATTATTATTCTCAAGACAAAAATTGTTAATGCAATATTCAGTCAAAAAAAAAAGAAAGATTATTCTTAAAATCCAAAATATTTTTTGACCTTGACTTACATTAGGTTGTTTAACTGCTTAAAAAAAAGAAAAAAAAAAAAAAAGAAAGAATTCTGAGGAAGACAGTAAATTGCATCCAACAGCAAGACTTCTGATCAGGTTTTGAGGAGCGTGCAACCACTTTTTAATTGCTGGTGTTCCCAGGTTCACCCTGACCCAGGGTGATAGCACCTGTTAGGTTCCCAGCTATGGGCAAATAGTTAACCCCCAAACTGGGGTCAAAGTATTATGAAAGTTTAAAAATATGTTTTAATACCAGCAATACATTTTTGTAAAAAAATTATTACCAGCAATGAATTTTTAAAGAAAAAGATTATTACAGGCAATACATTTTTGAAAAAAATATTACCAGCAATATATTTTTGGAAAAAATATTACCAGCAATAAAAATCTTGTCAGCATTAGTGTTGTGTATGATACACCTAATTTACATAAGTGGAGTACCGACCATATAAATATGGGTTGGTACCGGAAGACGACGGAAGATTAAGAGATCGAATCCAGAGACTCTGCCCGACTGCGACTTAGTCAACCCATTCTGCAGGAACAGTCTTCCCAAGAATATACCAAAACTACCTGTAAATATTGTGTACCTTTTTTCATTGTTTCAATACATTTTGTTACGTACATTTTGTGTTGTATTATTATTATTCCATGCTTATTCAAGCTTCAACAATTAGATAACCCATTGAGGTGTTGATATGCCACAAACCAAACCAATCAATCAATCTTTGGATCATATTACTGAACAGAACAAATTTTCAGTTTAGTTCATGAAAGGCAAAAAACATAACAAATAAATGTTGTTTGTTAATGGTTTGTTTGAGTTTTACACCAAATATCAAGAGAAAAAATATAATTTTCTTGGTTTATTTACTAAAGCAAAGCCTACGGTCAGATCACACTGAAAACGTATCTCATTTGGTTTGAAAATCCAATATGTATCAGCTGAGGAAAGCCGAAGTGTACAACAGCCAAAATGTCATGAATATGACAAAGATGAGGACAACAGTCTGAACAATGTAAATAATGAAGATAGTTATAATGCCTAAGAATAATTACATTCTCTTAGAAAAAGAGACGGATGCTGAAGAAGGCTGGAGCTTTCAACAGACGAAACATCATGAATATGACAGCAAACAGTCTGAATGATATAAATAGTTTAAATATAGACAGATGTCTGGAGTCTTTTTTTTTTTTTTTTTTTTTTTTTGACATATATTACTTTATTTGATTTTTAAATAAGGACACTAAATTATGAATTTCAAAATAATTTTCTCTTTTTTAATTTTAGAAAATCATGTGGCATGAGAATCTTTATTTTGGTTTTCATAGGGGGATCAAATTACAATGAATTTATATAGTAATCTGGACCCCCTATTAGATTTTATTAAAATTCAATGAATTTTTTTTTAATCTTTAAAATATTTGATATTTAGGGTTTAATCTATAAAATATGGAAAAAAAAAAAAATTTCTGGTTGCAGTGTCTATTGCAATATTTCTCAACTTTTCTAAGCAGCGGCATACCTAGAAGCAAATGAAAATATCATGGCATATTTAGCAAAATTTTTAAATGGTATACATTTAAATGTTATGAAATAAAACCATAGATTTAAAAAAAAAATAAAATACGCACACAAATCTGAACTTACTTTATTTCACTGTTTCTATTCAACTATTTGTGCGGCTTTAGTGTGAAACTTTTACCTTGTTTTTTTTTTCTTTTTTTGATTTCTTCAATGTTTGGTCGAATGTACGATAAGTACAAATATCAGTTATATACTTTTAAAAAATTGTAATATCAAATGCTCAGTGCTACATATCGGAAACTTTGACAATATTAATTCATAATTCAATATAACTTTATTAAAATTTTGAATTAAACAAATTTATGAAATATAATAATATATGAAAAAAAGTTCAATATTCATTTATTTAAATAAAGGAAAATTTTAAAAAGTTAAAAAATAAAAATACTTTTTAAAAAAATGAATATTAAAACAAAGTTATTGAAATAACAATCAAAGAATAGCGAAAAGAATTATTTAAAAATAAAGTTTAATATTTATTTATTTATTCAAATACTAACACTGTACCTTTACTACTCTCTCTCTCACACACACACATATATATATATATATATATATATAATGACAATATTTCACTGCACATCAACTGGTATGCTGCAAGAAGATCTTGCAGCATACCAGTTGAGAATCACTAGTTTATTGTATGACTCCAGTATGAAGTCTATAATTTTTAGTTAGTAAAACTGTTTGTTTTTTTTTGCAGAGATTGCTGGCAAAAAAAAAAAAAAAATAAATAAATGAATAAAATGTCCCTTACCCACTCCTTACATCTCTTTGATCTGAAGAAGTTTGTGTAACGTTATGATAATTACAAAAGCAATGCAAAGAATGAGTTCAGTCATCCAGACAACTCTTAGAATGATAACGATTTGCATCAGAATTATCGAAGGTCTTTACAGTCAGTCATGAGCCATATTTAGCGACAAATAACTCGGCCTTGTGCATTATTAAATATGTTTATTTTCAACCAGGTTTCTGTCTTTTTATCTTGTTTTGAGCCGAGCTCTTCTTTTTAAGGCACATGCACATGAGGAGCTTCAAATGGAGTAAAACGGGTGGCTGGAATTTTTTCTTATAATTTTCAATAATGTGATGCTTTGCCCTAGAATTCTTGAAGCTTAAATAAAAGAGGATGGCAGAAAACTTCCTGAATATTTAATAAAAGGGAAGATTGGTGGATCTGTTTGAAACTCCCTCCTAAACTACGTTTTCACACTTCCAGTCACATTTTACAATGAATTTTCTTTGTTCAAAGCTTAGTTTGACTGCCATCCTTAATTCTAATGGGTTTATCCTGGAAAGACAAAAAAAAACTATCTATCAGCTGTTAAAGTGTGTATACATTTTTTGGGACACCCTGATATATAAAACATTTAAGTACTCTTTCTTCTTTTGTGGGGGGTTGTGGATGCCCATGGTCTTCCGGAACACTTCTTGTGGATATTCTAAACAGTTTCATTGGCTTCAAACTTATCTTTAATCAGAGTGATCGTCAGTCACATTGATGGATCAGTTTGTTGGTTTCACATTGATGGATCAGTTTGTTGGTTTCACATTGATGGATCAGTTTGTTGGTTTCACATTGATGGATCAGTTTGTTGGTTTCACATTGATGGATCAGTTTGAGACACTGTCCTAAAGTATCTTTTCACTTCAACTGCATTTTGACACTTCCAAACACATTTTACAATAAATTTTCTTTGTTCAAAGCTTAGTTTGACTGCCATCCTTAATTCTAATGAGTTTAACCAGGAAAGGAAAAAAACATCAATTAAGCTATCAGCTGTTAAAGTGTGTATACATTTTTTGGGGACACCTTGGTATATCCACCCTTATTTGTGATGGCTTGTTGCCACTTATTAGGTAGCTCTTTAATAACCGGCAGATTTTGATGTGGAAAAGTTATTTAAAAATTCTTGAATCTGGTTTTCATTAAAGAGTTTTCCCTATCAAGCGTTTTGCAGCAATCAAAAAAAAGGTGATAATTGGTTGTTTCAAGGTCAAGTGAAAATTATGGATGAGGTTGAACAGATTAAACACATTCCAAAATTTGTTACTCTCTTGTTCCTACTGGATATTGCCTTGCGTTTGTCATAAAGAACATTTTTTTTTATGAGCACAGGATGCTTTTTTACCTAACATTTTATGGGCACATTGTAGATGCTGTATATATAAATGTACATTTTTTTTTCCCCTTAAATCAGTTCACTCCAAACAAAGTGATAATTCCACTAAGATGCAAGGGATTACTGGGAGTGAAAGCGAATGAGAAGACTTTAAAAGGAACTGAAGACCCAATCCTAAACGGGGGAAACAAGGTATAAAACTCTACTCCTGTTCAAAACTCCTCCCGGTTCTTTTCAACAGGAGTAGAGGTCTTTTGTGACATACAATGGCTGTTAATAATTAAGTATAACTAAAGACTTCAATGCTAAGATAAAACCGTATTTAATTACAATTGCAAATAAATACTTAACATGCACAAAGTAAAAGTCAATCAAAGATAATTAACCATTTCAGTGAATACCTTGTTAGTAGCACGGCTCAGCTTAACATCCAGTAAATCCTAAATCAAAACCAAATCATTGATGTACAATAAGTCACACTAATTCGACTGGATACTTCCACCCAATAATCACTCAATAATCACCTCCGGTCAGTAGCCTGACACCACTATTTATAGACCAGGCGGAAAACATATATTCATAAATCCAGAGTGTCACGCTCGAACCTTGTTGTTGGTAGTTACTCATCTCATTTCTTTCCTATATGACAAGGTCAAATCCTGTATTTGCTTATCCAAATCCAGCATAGACAATTCACAAATTAGAATTATGATAGATATTTACACATGAATTATACACGGGAACACTGCTTGACAAAGTTTACTTAATCAATGAAAAGCAAACACAAAAATTAAAAATGAGAGAATTTTATTTTAGAAACCATGTTAGATTTATGTTCCCAAGGCCAAGTAATCAATGTGACTTTATTCAAAATGTCTTCAGTTGTTAAAATTATAAAAAAAAACAAGTAGCAAACAAGTAAGCGCCAATATTTTTAGTGATTTAATTATTTAAATATGAAGCCCGATTAAGTTATTTCATTTAATTAAACTTTATTTAATTATCTTTATTTAATTAAACAATCTACATTGTTTGTATACATTTTTGGTAGTAATTTAAAAACCACATTTAAGTATTTCTTCATATAAATAAAGTCAGGTCTTATGGAATACTAGGAATCCCTAATTATGAAATATATTGAATACCTAACCAGAGCAGTGTTAGATACCAATTGTAGTGGTTGGCTACTTAGTGGGGGTTTGATTTGCTATTAATTTATATTTCAAGCAGAGCAGACCCCTAAACTTCTGAAGGACCTAACACAGAAAATTCTTGATAATTTTTCAGTGCAATTTTGAAAATCTTCCTGGTAGTGTTCATTACTAGAGTTTCTTTTCTTAAATAAAGACGGGTTTGAAGATTCAAATAAGATAAAGTTTAATGCTATTTTCAAGAGTGAAACTTTTTTTAATAGAATTTTAGTTTTACCTTTTAGCAACTGTTACATTATCTTTGGTATGGATGGACTAAAAGAACATAATTCTTATATCACGCATTGACTATTATTCAATATTGGAAGAGTAGTATTATATTAATCTAATTATATATCTCCTGTTTTTTCATTCATCAGTACATGTTTGTTTATTGATCTATATTTTATTCCAAATCATATATATATATATATATATATATATATATATATATAAATCCGAGAGGATAGAATCCAGGTAGCACTCAATGTCCAGGACAGAGTAAGGATATAATAAAAAGGCTTAAACACTAATATTCCATGGTTATAATTTATTACATTGGAATCGCAATTACGCACCCAATTCATCAGACCTAATTGCATTCCAATGTAATAAATTATAACCATGGAATATTAGTGTTTAAGCTTTTTATTATATATATATATATATATATATATATATTTTTTAAAAGACATATTTTTATGTTTAACGTTGTTATTTTATAGATACAAGTATTTAAGCAAATGCCTGTTTATGATAAACAAGTATTAAATAACATTTACCGCCTGAATGTCCGAGAAATTTTCATAGAAAATATTCGTTCTTTGACAGGATTCAACCTGCATCCTATAATGAACCGTTATATACGCTGACGTGCCTTACCGCTTAGGCTACAAAGAAGCGTTCGGTAGACAAGGTCGAATTTACTGCTTATAAACTCCAATTTCAGGCCGGTAAATGTTATTTAATACTATTTATCATAAACAGAGCATTTGCTTAAATACTTGTATCTATAAAATAACAACGTCAAACATAAAAAATGTCTTTAATAAATAAATTGTCGGACCTTGTCCATTTCTTTATATATATATATATATATATATATATAAAATATGAAAAGATTACTTTAAATATCAATTTTATGCCAACTTTGAAGTTTCTTGGTAAAACTTCCAGTCTTCAGGGGGTTCTGGTTTTAAACAATGCTTCCAATTTTTTTCAATTTGTTCTGCATCTTTTTTAATTTGTTTTTTTTTTACTTTGTTTTGTACATGTGCATATTCATAAACATAGTTCTTTTACACATGTGCTTATATATGTATATATAGTTTTAAGGTATGCTATATTTATGTGTTAAGGTGTTCATTATCAGGAATAGAGCATATGTAAATATAAAAGTAAATATTGAGGTGGACCCAATGGTGACAGTTGATTTCATACTTAAACACAATCTTCAGGTCATGACAATGGGGTATTTTTTTTATTTTTATTTTTTACTAATACTGACTTCCTTGTACAAATTTAGGTTTGAAAAAAAAAAAAAAGCTGCATTGTAGTACCCCAAAAAGATATCACTAGTAAAAACCATACTTGCAAAGTATTATATTGTAGCATAGCTATGGACGATAATGGGTATGTCCCCATTCATATAAATGCAGTAGTAAATACTGTATGTTGGTCTTCAGTTGGAGATTCATTGTGAAATTCACTTGACTCACTTCTCGCAGTTGACTACTACTTCTACACACCACTGGCAAATCTTATATGTGTTGTTCTTGTCCTAAGTATTATCATTCATTACCAACCTTTGTATGATTATTCTATTTAGTAACCTTCCCTAGGTTACAACACATTACTTTGTGGTAATCCCCTTAGATACTAAGTTCTAGCATAGTCTGGCACAAGGTTATAAATGTGGAGCATTTAGAACTCTCTGCCTAGCTCTTGCCAACTATTACGCTGAAAGGTTAATCTGACACAGGACGCCGTGAGGATCATCATAGATGAACCACTCTCACTCCTTCCATATTCCTATAGTAAAAAAATAATTTCCACTCAGTCCTCCCTTCCAAGAATGGCTGCTTTGTGGAAGTGACACCTGCACAGATGCTTCCTTAAATTCTAGAATTTTAACCTCTTCAAGTCAAGGGTCAATTATTACTGATCTTCCATATCCAGAGTCCTCACTTCCTTACATTCTTACTCAACAGCTCCTTCAGTAAAGCTCTACCTTGAGTGGCTCTTGAGCTTTGACTTGTGTGAATATCAGAAAGAAAAAAGTATAGTAATGAGCTACACCTACATAACTACAATTCTGTAACAAAGCACCTCTCTACTAGGCTTTGTTAGGTGCAAGGCCATCTAGTAAGGATCGAACTCACTTCAGTTGCAATGATCTGCTAGACGGCATTATAAATTTATTCCACTGTATCGATGGGGGTAAGTATTGATCCTCCAGTGCTTTCCTATACAAAAAGAAAATTGCTGACTGGTGCGAGTTGTTTGTTGTTACGAGTCTGCTAGCAGTGTCTTCAAGAAACGTCAAAAAAGGTTTCAGTTAGGAGGAATCCAGCTGTGTGCTGGGATAAGTGGCAGGGAGTGAGCGTAACTTATTCTTCTCCCCACCCTGATACGTTCTCTGGCCTTCTACTCGGGGTAAACTTCTTCTCCCCTCCCCCCAGTTCATAACACACCCACACCTGTGAACAGTTTTGTCTGTTTTCTCCTCATTACTCAAAAGGTTGTGGGAAGAGGAGGCTGCCCCACCCCAAACCTGCAAGGTTGCTTGAATGTGGGTAGGGATTGTTTCGAAAAAATTGTGTATCTATAAGCGAAATTGCGACAAAGGGGTGGCCTAACCAACCTGGGATGGCGTATATGCTTAGTAAGAGCAGAGGCATTTTAGTGGGTAGGAAAGAGAGCAAAATATGTGTGGGGGATCATGGAGCGGGGGGATAGGATGGTTATTTCTCTCCTTATGTGTTCACCCCCCCGCCTACATTCCCATATAATTGAGAAGGTCAGGATGGAGCTTTATCTTAGGGTGTCACTTCTTCCTGCCAATATTTTGTTTACTGATCCATATAGTTTCTCTTCTCACAATTTTCATCTATCTATTAATCTCTTTGTTTGGCATAAGATCATGATAACGGAGCACCCATCTACTAAGCTTAATTAAATACCTCGAGACTAGACATGACTCATTGCTTGAGGCTTGTCTATACAGACCAATTTACCAGTGTGTGTTCGATTCTCACATTAGGTGCCACAAATCTTAGGAAATATTTGGGTCCTTTGTAGTAGACTAAAACTCAGTATCTGTCTATATTTCTGAGATGAGGTATTATGTACCGAATTTACATTATTCGGACTATTGTCCTCATCTTTGTCGCCATATTTATTACGTTTCAGCCATTGTACACTCCAGCCTTTTTCAGGTGGTTGGAATGTCGAACTGAACCCTTTATTTCGCTCACTGGGGTAGACTGTTCTAGTTCCACGTGTCACGTTTAATGGATGTCAGTTGTCAGTTAACTCTTGTTAATTCCCCTCTCCAAGTTCCCCACTGCCTTAACCGGGTATTGAACTCGCATTCTTTTGACATTTCAACCACCTGAAGAAGGCCGGAGCATACAACAGCCGAAACGTAATAAATATGACGACAAAGATAAGGACAATAGTCTGAATAATGTAAATATTGTAGACTAAAACTGCTGTACAGTTTCTTTGATTCTCACTTGGGGGCTCACACTTGGG
>CAHIKZ030000904.1:102500-195000 GCA_903632075.3 Acanthosepion pharaonis | reverse complement strand
AATGCACACACTCAATTAAACTGAAAAAATAAAGTGAACCTTGATAATGTTAAACGTATAGCCAAAAGCGCTCGGAATTATAGAATATTTGGACTGTTTCTACACAATCTGTGTCCTGAAGAAAAATTAAATAAAAAGCTTAATCGCCTTACCCCTTATCTATCGTCCTTAATGAAACATAATGTAACATATATATTGCAGGAAAGATGTATGCCAACATGGAAAAAGTTCTTGTGTAATGTATTTCGTCCCTGAGGACTTTATCATACTAGGTTTGTTTAACGTTGATGTGACTACACGTTTGCATGATTTAGAAATTTTTTTTTTTTGTTTTAATGTTTTTTCTTGGGGGTATATAATCTACCCAATTTCATTTTAGATTCTTTTTTTTTTTTTCCATCATTTTTACTAAATTTCCAACAGAAGATCTGCCAAAAATGGTGAGAAAATTATAAGAACTTGGACAGAAATTTACTGTGGATGAAAAAAAAAAAAAAATTTTCTAAAATTAAAATTCCCAGTGTGTCTTGTTCTTGCACATGTGTCATTGGATCGACATAAAAACGAACCGAGGTGAAGTTAACATTTAAAAAAGTGATACAATAAAGAGTATCTTGAATTTTTTATTAAAGCGAATGAGTCAGTTGGAATAACAGATGGTTAAAAAAAAAAAAAAAAAAAAAATACAAATATTTTCTAAAAAAGAAATATTTAAAAAATAATTGAGTTCATTTGTGAGTAGGTCATAAAAGTATAAATTTAAATTCTTGCATTGATGTCAAAAAAAAGAAATAGACAAAATTTTTATAACCAAAATTTCCAAGGTTTTAAAAAGGATATAAAAAAAAATTTCTACATTAAAAACAAAAAACCTTGATCTTTCCTCTTAATAATAAAGATTTTGATGATAAAATGTTATTTTTATTAAGGTCTTTTGGACATTTCATATAGCTTCATTTTTTTAATGAATTTTTAAAGACTCAGTCTGAGTAAAAAACAAAAAAATATGTTTTTCTAACAATATTTTAAGCTGAAAGCAAGTTACATTTATTTTGTTTCATTTCAAATTAATTAATCATTAAAATCAGCTAATTTTCTTCAAATAACATTTCAAAAACATATACTTCAATTTTGAAAGATTTTTCAAAGATAATTATTTTGTTGACAGATCTGTCAATATGGACAAATTTATAGATTTTACTGATAAGAAGCAAAAAACAAAAACAAAAAAGATTCCAATCAATTTAAATTTGTTTTGAAATACACTAAAATATTTGGGTTATTGTGAATATTAAATTTATTAATTATCAGCTTGGAATTAAAACTAAAATTAAAAAGCTTTTTCATTTTTTAATTTTATTTTAAACTTAGGTATTTCTTTTTTTTTTTTTCTTGTGGGTACCAAAGTTTTTTAACTTAGTCACAGGATAACACTAACACTAGTAGTAGTGCTATCCATTTTGTTTGACTGACAAAATGTGGAGGGTGGTCAATGTGTTATTGTTTTTTAAACTGAATCCCATTATTCTGAGAGTGGGGGTGAAAAACCTACCTTATTTCCTGATATAAAAATGTTTCCCAACAAAACAAATTACTTAAAAAATCTACCCAATCAATTTTACCTCAAATATATTTGCTAACCACTATGCACACACGCCTGTTTGCCCCTAGATGACTCCAGCATGATGATGAAAAACATATGGACAGAAATGGTTAGCCAGCTAGACTCTACAAACTTCATGATAGTGTGGCAGGGATTTTTAACCGAGCCACAAACATTTTTAATGGCCATTTAATTAAAAAATTATTTAGAAGCCCAAAGCACAATAAGTAATACATATCAAATTGAAAACTCCTCTTTAAATTGATTATACAAATATATCATTATTATGAACTTATCTCCAATATCTCTTGTTAAATTATAAACGAAACAGAAGAAAATAAATAAATTTTTTTGTTTTAAAGAATTTTAATATACAAAAACAATCTATTTCTGTCTGGTACTTCATGAGTTTATGGGTCCCGCACTGTTTACTAAAGAAATTCATAGTCTTTTCCTTTATGTGCCATGTCCCCTTAGGACATAGGTGATCATGGCTCTGCACAACTTCCTATCCCTTGTAGCATTAAATATTCTTTTCTTTTTTTTTTAAACCTTCTTCTGCCATCCATTTTCTCAAGCTCACTAAGTATGTTATTTTCTTCTCTACCTTTTGCTCTCAATCTGTCCTGTGAGTATCAGATTTTCCAAGCCCTCTTTCCACATTATGTGCCCAAGAAATTTCAGCTGCCTCTTCTTGATATCAAGTATAAATTTCCTTTTCATTTCCATTTTCTCCAAAACGTCACTTGCTCACATGTTTCGGCCATGGTATCCTAATCATCTTTCTGTAGAACTAAATTTCTGTTTCTTCATCTTTGAGGAGATTGTCCAACATTCACTGCTATATAGGAGAACAGATATCACGTAATTGTTCAGTCCTCTTTTCTTTGTTTCTAACGATATTTTCCTGTCTTTTCTGCTTACCTTGTCATTGCTCACCTGTTTGGTCCATGGTAAGTCAGTTCAACCCTCTAAAAAACAGTTTCTAATAATGCTACGGTCACATATCTGATATCTTTTAATAGTTAGGGAGTCCTATATCCCATAAGATCCAATTTTATACAAAGAAGGATGTTTTTTAATGTTTGAACCAAAGCATAAACAAATCTTGGAGATTGTATATAATAATACGAATATTATACTGACTTAAAAACTAAAATTTTTATTTGCGAAATAACTTTCTTGTACATTTCTTTTTTTTGTTCTTTTTTTAAGTGTTTCACCCCAAGCAAGGCGGGAAGCCACTAGGACGCAAGGGGTTACAGAAAAATTTGGAGCAAGATAAGATAGAAGAAAGGATGAGGAGAAGGGTAGTGGATAGATCAAGGCAACTGGAGATGTCGATTGACATTACATTTGAATAGCTGGAGATTATAATTCTCAGGGAAACTGAATAGCTTAAGGAGTTCCACAGGCGAGAGGTGCGACATGAAACTATTGGAGTAGAAGAGACGGCTACATTTAGGAGTTTCGACAGTGAAGGAGTGAGAGCAGGATGCCAGCCTCATAGGGCACTTGAACTCATGAAGTCTGGGAACCAGCGAATGCAGCTCCTTGGAGCAATTGCCATGAAAGTATTTGTGAAACAGACAGAGAGAGGCGATGGCATGTCTGTGAGAAAGTGACTGTAGACGAGATGCCAGAGCAGGGCCAATTATATTGCATATCCGCCTCTGGAGCCTATCAAGAACCCTGAGGCAAACAGAAGGGGCTCCAGACCATATATGGCATGCAAGGGCGAATTATTGATTTGTAGATCTGGAGGATCGATTCCGGGAGAAAATTTCCTGGAGCGCCACACAGGGAGCCAACTTTCCTTGGGGGCAATTGACTCAATGTATTTGTTCCATCTCAGGTCAGCCATCAACGTGAGACCGAAAGCCGCAGAGAGTGGCTCTCGAGAAGTTGAGCGTCAGGACATATGTAAGAAGTGTATATAGTGGATATTATTGTCTTAGTTGGATATTAAAATTTGAATTCAAAGTTTGTTGAATTTTCAATGTCAAATTTATAAAACTTTTAGTTATTTTATGAAACTAGGATTTTGTTTACATTTTTTTTGATAAGAAGAGGGCGGGGTTTTTGTGCACTGTGATTTTGTTCGATGACCGTCTGTCACACACTCACTGTCTTCTGTATGTGACTTTGTATCTGTCTAAATGCATCTGTTTGTAAGGTGTGTAAAAAGATTTGCATTTTTTTAATTTGCTAGAAATATTTTTTGTTTGCTTGAGGTAATTTGCTTAGCAATAAAAAAAAAAAAAAAAGAATATAGATGAGTCTGTATATCATATACATTGTATAAGTGCACACGTGAGAGATATCTTGTGCATTTGTACAGGTGCAAATAAGTCAAATCTTACACACACACACACACACACATTTGATAGCTATAATGTTCAAATATTCAAATGTAATGTCAATCGACATCTTCTGATGCCTTGACCTTGATCCCTGCCCTTCTCTTTATCCTTTACCCAAACACTCCTCTTTATTCTTACCCTCACTCTCTGTAACACTTTGTGAGCTAGTGGCATAAGATCCAACTTTATACAAAGAAAGGTGTTTTTTAATGTTTGAACCAAAGCATAAACAAATCTTGGGGATTGTATATATGAAACTTAGTTATTTTATGACACTAGGATTTTGCTCACTTTTTTGTGATAAGAAGAGGGCGGGGTTTTTTGTGCACTGTGATTTTGTTCAATGACTGACTGTCACACACTCACTTGTCTTCTGTGTGTGACTTTGTGTCTAGACACATCTGTCAGTAGAGTTGTGTGTATGTGAATTGCATTTTTTTAATTTGGTAGAAATATTTTTATGTCTGTCATTGAATCCACTCCCCCACTGCAAACGAAATTGAAATGGAAATTCAGGTATTTCTTTGTCATTTTAATTTCATTTGTATGGGTGTGTCCATTTTTTTAAAAAATGAATTTAAAATGTAGGTAGAAAAAAGCAAATGTTGATATGATAGTGAGGGTCACAAAGCATTGCCCCAGGGCTGCCAATCAAGGTTGACACCCCCCATTCTGATCATGTGTAATGATGCCATGACATGAAACTTAAGTTCAAAGGTTTTTCACTGCCAGGTGTATATTCTTTTTTCAGTTAATTTCCAGTATAAGCACCAAAAGCCGACAATAATGAAAATTTCCCATTATGGTGTGAAATTGCCTGGATATTTTTTTTTTCTTTTTCTTAAGTCAAACTGGACATTTTTAATTTTGTAGAATGTTAAATTTATTTTGAAGCCATGAGAACTTTCCCTCCAACCAAATTCAATTTATGAGCCAATCGCTCAATTAGGCCTGAGGTGTACTTGTCGAAATATCGTGATGAGATTGCATCATCATTGTAATAAATAAGGTTTCTTATTCAGTTTAATCAAATGTTTTATTCAAGTTATTGTCTACCTTCAGGTAGACTGTAACAACTGAACTAGATTGAATGGTCATGCAGCAAAAATGGGGATTTATTGAAGATCTCAAAACCAGCTAATTTTTTCACTTTTGCATTATCTGCATTATTCAGATTGTTATCCTCATCTTCATTGCCATATTCACAACGTTTTGGCTGTTGTACACTCTGGCCTTCTTCAGGTGATTAGAATTTCGTCCACCAGGGTAGATTGTGTGAAATGTGGATTCTGGGCCATGTGTCTGGAAGAGGCATGTCATGTGGAACTAGAACAATCTACCCCAGTAGACAAAATAAAGGGTTTGGTTTGAGATTCCAATCACCTGAAGAAGGCCGGAGTGTACAATGGCCGAAACGTGAATATGGCAATGAAGATGAGGATAACAGTCTGAATAATGTAAATAATGCAAGTAGTCATAATACCTTATCTCTGAGATATAGACATATATAGAGAGAGAGACATAGACATAAAGGCTGGAACGTACCATGGCCGAAAGGTGAATATGGCAATGAAGATGAGGATAACAGTTTGAATAATGTAAATAATGCAAGTAATCATAATACCTCATCTTGACATTTATTATTAATATTATTATTTTGAAATTGGTTTATGTACAGGTTGCCACTGAAATACCTCCCACATTAGCTTGATTAAAACATCATTGCCAATAATCAAATGTCTTAGCATTATGTGGGAGGTATTTCTGACGCATACTAAGATATAGACTTTCCATTAAGACTGACCCACATATAAGGTATATAAAATTGTCCTGTGTTTATGTGATGGATGAATTAGTGTTGTAGAAAAGTAAAATTTAATATGACTCATCTTTAAAGATGCTGTTAAAATATTTTAAAATCGAATTCTGCAATGTGAGTCTCTTCTATATCTTCCCCATTACTTAATCTGAGAACATTGGAAAAAGAAAAGTCTTTTATTTTTTTTTTTATATCTTTCACTGAAATATGAGCTGAGACAAATAATTTGCCCCATTGAGAAAGAGATAAATAGTTCTTCCTTTTCCATTTTTTTGGTTTCCAATAGCAACAATCTCCTCCCCTCTTGTGGAGAAGTAAAGAGTAATGCTGGAAATTGAGGGAGGGGCAGAATCTGACTCATTCTCTCATTTTCTTCCATTCAAATGTTTTTGTGGTGTCATTATCAATCACAAAGACAATTAAGTTACTTTTTTTTATTTTCTCACAATATTTTAGACAATTCTACAACCTTCTTTAGGTTGGATTACTGGGCAATCTCATTATAGATGAAGAAGAGACATGAGGCAACATAAATATGGTTCTACAGAAGGATGCTACTTAAGAAAGAGTTGAAATTTCTAGGGCACATAATGAGGAAAGAAGGCTTGTTGAATCTGATGCACATAGGGTGTATTGAAGGCAAGAGGGACAGGAAAATAATGCACATGATACCTAAGGATAACAGAATGGAGTTTAGGAGATATAACTAAAAGACAAATTTTACTAAGAAGTACTATAAAGTACAGGAGTTTGTGGAGAACCGTGATTTCCCACTTCCTGAAGGGGCATGAAGAAGAAAGAGCTTGTATAAATGATTTTCAGAACAGTAATTAGGAGAGATAATAATATAAAAATAGCAAAATTTAACAATCCATTTTCTTAGCTAGAAAAAAAAATTCTTCCATTTTGTCATTCAAACAAGCCAATTGCCCACTCTAATGATGTATAGTAACAGTTCATAATTGCTTTTGAATCCTAACAAAGACAACAAAATCCTTCAAATAGTCTATTTTAGCTGTGGTGTTGAAGGCTCTTCTAGATCCAAACATGACTTTTGGAGTTTGGGATTCTTATATTCTTTGGACTACATGTTGTTTGTGTGTGTGTATATATATATATATATATATATATATATATATATATATAAGCTTAGTACAACATAAGGCTAAAGAAAAGAGTAACCTGTTTATTTATTCATTACATTACTCCAGGCACTGTTGTGTGCTTATAAAAGCTATATATCCACCTAAACATGTGTGTGTCTGTTTTTGTATATATTTCTGTATTCTCATATTCTCTCTCTCTCACACACACACACAAGGACAATTACCCATCCATTTTTCATGCCTAGAATATTTTCTCTTTGACTTTGTCATTCAAACAAGCCAATTGCTCACTGTAATGTTGCTTGGTAACGGTTTGTTCATAATAATTATCTTTGAATCCCAACCAAGGCAGCAAAAATCTTAAAATAGTTTCATTCATGCACACTCCATAGACTCCCCTTTGGAGTCTGCAGCTGCAAATCTCAACAACAACAGGCATTGTTGCTGTAGTTCCTGTAGTAGAAGGTTGTTTTTTCAGGATGAGGTTTCTAACCCCATGCCTAACTGGTTTTGACTGGTTTCCAACCATGGCTAGTGGGACCAGCCTATTAACACATAGCTGGAGAGAGAAGAGATGGATTCATACCTTTCCCAAGGGTATTTGCATATAAGTGAATGTAATGGACTTTATTGCAATTCAAATTTGGTTCTCTGATTTCTCATTCCAGTCTGCTAACCATTGTGCTCTCAGCACGTCCATAATGATAAGAGTTTATTTTGGTTGAAATGTTAAAGGCTCTTCTGGATTCAAAGATCATTTTTTGAATTTGGAGTTGTTGCGCTTTTTGGATAACATGTGTTAAATGTGTCAATATTTACTTATTTGGTTAGGGAATCTTTCATATCATCACATACAATAATAAATCCTATTCTCAAAGGTTTGAGCCAGAAAACTTAAATGTTGACATTCATACTTGACAAAAAAGAGAACAAGTTTTCAGCACCTCCTGCAGCATAACTTGTCCCATAATTGTCAATCTGGTCACAGTCTCAGTTTTTTTAAAGAACAGACATTGAGGACAGCATTAAGAAAATACTGAAAACTGTTTCTTTGTTGTTGTTAATGCCACCCCACCCCAGAATTCAGTTGGGGAGTACAGATTTTTTTTAATGTAATCCAGTCTTTGAGAGAAACCAAATAAAATGCTTTAAAATGAGGACAGACACCCTAAAACTATTGTAAATACTCTCAACAGAATATGACTAGCACTAACCCTTTGCATCTTACTGGCTTTATTACCTTGCTTGGGGTGAAATGATTGAATATATATATATATATATATAGTCATCCACAGACACACTGTTTCATTGTATCACAGCTCTTCAGTGTGACTAGACGTCCGGTTGCTAGGATCGAAACCCGGCTGAATTGTCATCAGTTGGAGATTCTACCACTAAGCTGTCAGCACACAGCAGGGATGAAGGTGAATTTTTAGCGTATTTATTTTTAGATAAACACACAGTGACTGAGAGGACTCGATTTGCTTTACCAAAGAGTCTTGCTATATTAGCCGTAATAGTCACCGTTTACAAACCCACCCTTCCTCCCCAAGAGAGCTCAACCGAAATAAATTTTTCAGGAGCCTATATATTGTGTGTGTGTAATATATATATATATATATATATATATATATATATATATAATTCCAACCCACACTCAACAAAATTACATTGCAAACTAGTCACAAAACATTGCATTGCATCTAGACATATAGTTCTATTGTTAATATTTCGGTCTCTCATGTGGTACGATGTCATAGAACCACATCATGAATTTCCAACCTGTGTCTGCTATTCTGTGACCATTATTGTTGCATCACAATCTTCTATGTCAACATAACAGAATATCATCTTTGATCGTGAATATCTTTGTTTAGATGTCCACATAATGGCTCTGAAGATAGCTCATGTTAGCTGAAAGCTTAGATCAAGGAACAGCTCAATAAAAAAATATTCAAATGTTGGACAATTTTTGTCTTTATTTTTACCCGAAATAAAAGTAAATGTACGAAGTTTTGAACGGCTCCTGATCAAACATAATAGACATTCATTGTTTGTTATATTTAACAATATATTTTTAAATTTTAATATATCACACATATATTGCTAAAACGGTGCTTGATGTAATACAACAGAGTATATTAATAAATATACATATCCCTCACCAATAGCACGGCTCGGAGCACCAATACAAACATTACAGTGTGTCTGGGTGTCAATCTGAGAACAATGTAGAGGATTCAGAAAGAGTTGGATGAGTCTAATGGTGATTACGAAGGTACAGCAGTTTGGAAAACTCGCTGATTATTCTGATAAGAAAAGAATTCCCGAATTTTTTGGTGTCTGAACATGAAGGCCTACACCAAGTGTTTTGAGGAGGTAATGCTGGCCTTGGTCAAGAGGATAGCTGCTGGGAGACATTATGTCTAGCAACAGGACTCTGCACCATGCCACACAAGCAGGAGAACCCAGTCATGGCTATCAGCTAATTTCTGTGACCACATCACCCCTTATATCTGGTCACCTACTCCCCAAACTGCAACCCCCATGATTATTATATGTGGGGTGCAGTTGAGGGAGAGACCAACAAAACTCCTTGTAACACCAAAGATGAACTGAAGGCAAGGATTATGGTAGCATTCACCAATTTAAAGAAGGAGCCTGTCCAGAAGATTTGTAGGGGATTTCAAAGTCATCTGGAGCCAATAGCCATTTTATTGAATTTATTCTAGTATTTCAAAATATTTTTGTGTAATTTTGGTAAATATATCTGTTAAAATGAGATGTCAGTGTTATTTTCATTTTAGTGTAATTTTGAAGACAATTTATCCATCACACCCTCTGTGTGTGTGTGTGTGTATATATTTTCCCACCGAATATCATTAATTTGTTTCAAAGCTGTGAATTAACCTGTTTTTTGCCGTAAACCAGATATAATGCTTTAAAAATGCCAGAAAATGGGGACAAACACCGTAGCGCAATTAATAAAATTTAATTATCGACATTGTGATTTGCCCTTAAAAATGCTGTAAACATGACAACAAACCCTTTGTAATTAGTGTTAACAACATGCAGAAGAATTTAACACTTTTTAATTCATTAAAGAATCTCTTCTTTTATTGGTTACTGTTATTATTTTTTTTCTTTTTTTACCATATTCCTACTCCGTAACCACTTATGTCAGGGGTGTCCAAACTTTTTGAAAGAGGGTGAAATTTACATTATTTACATTATTCAGCCTATTGTCCTCATCTTTGTCACCATAATTATTACAACGTTTCAGCTGTTGTACGCTTCGTCCTTCTTCAGGTGGTTGGAATGTCAAATTGAACCCTTTATTTCATTCACTGGGGTAGACTGTTCTAGTTCCATTTGCCATGTCTAATGGATGCCAGTTATCAGTTATCTCCTGTTAATTTCCATCTGAAAGTTGTCCACTGCCTTAACCGGGTATTGAACTCACACTCTTTGGGTCCTGTCTTTGGATCTAACTAATGCCTTTATCCACTGTGCCATATGTCCTTAAGGGTGAAATTTGATGAGGTGAGTCTACGTGTGGGTCAGCTATTCTGCTTAGCATTTTTTGAACCATTAAAATTTTATTGCAAATGGCATATTTTCATTTCTTCACATGTATGATAAAGAATTTTAAACAGGTCTTAACCAAAATCCCTCAGCCTGTCATAACTAAAGCCCATATAAGAAGATGAAGTAAAATATGTCTGAGAAAAGAAAAGACCTTCCAGGAAGCTATAATTTATATCGGGTTAATCTTAAGCATTACATATTATCGGTAATTAATGTTGTCTGTCAACATTTAAGTTAAAAACATGAATAGGAACATAATACCAACATTCATCTTACTAAGATGTCGAAAACAAAGTGACAAAGGATCAAATGTCCAAATATATTTATAACTGATTTTGACCAACACAAAACAACTTTAATTCACTAAGATTTTAGAATTTATTCATGTCAGATGACCAAAGCAAATCCCTTGCCTGCACTAATGTGAAGGGGGATATGGAGACCGGGACTGCAGTACGGAGGCCAAGTCTGGTTCCAAAGCAGTGATTTTAGAAATCAGAAAGAAAAGGCCGAGGTCAGTGTCACACCGCCAGAGGGTGGCTACACACTGCTGCTTCCATCTGTTTGTAAAACATGAAATTGCATTTCTTAAGTGTGTACTTTACATACTCTGATTGATAATCCTGGGAGCTGTAAGTGATACATTCTATGAAATAGGATTCGTGAAATTTAACTGTGGACCATAATTGGCCCCCAGACTGAACATTGGACATTCCTGCCTTATGTATTAGTGGCTTTATTGCCTTGTTTGTAGTGAAATGATAAAAAAAAAAAAAAATTGCTATGTTTTTTATTTATTTGAAATATATTTGTAAGGAAAAATGTATTTCATGTCTTTTTATTATGACATAAGGGACATTGCTGATTGACATAGCAACATTCCCTAAACTGAAATTTTTTCTAAAAATGTGTCATTTGCAAATTTGACATAGGACAAAATAATGTAAACCAGGTTATTACTTATATAAGTATAAAAATATAGTTTTTAAGGAATGCTATATTTATGGGTAAAATTACTCAATATCAGGGATAGAATGTATGTAAATATAAAGGTAGACACAGGTCAACACCAAGTGACAAGTCTGTTTCATGCTTGAATACCACCTTCAGGCCCTGTGTGTTACGTTTCAGCTCATCTCTATATGTTGTCAATGGTGCATTATGGGTAGTCTATTGTATTATCCTAACAGTTATTGTGTGGATGGAAACAGTTGTGTTTCAAATTATTCTTGAGACTATTGAGTGGAAATAATTGTTGATTTGAATGCAGTTATTCGTATCTGTTTTATAGTGTGGTTTAAGTTTTTTATGCCTTTATTATTACTACTTTATTATTTGTTGTTGATTATTTTAATTATTATTAATGAATCCCAATTATCCTTAGAGTTATTGGGTGGGAAATAATAGTTATGTTTCAAATTATTTTAGAGGAAAGTGAGTAGAAATAATAGATCCCTATGTGCTTATTTATAGCTATTTTATAGTTTGTTTTTTTTTAACTTTTTACTTATTATTATTATTATTATTACTACTACATGTGTTTATTTGTAGTTTCTAAATTTGTTTATATTTTTGGTTTATTCTTCTTCTTTTTTTTTTTTTTTTTTTTTTTTTTTTTTTTTTTTTTTTTAGGGTTATTTTATTTGTTTAGTTTAGAGTAATGACTTTGCCTGAAGTATATTATATTATCTGCATTGTATATAGCATATATTTGCATTTTTCATGGTGGTATTTTACAAGGTATTCATTTTCAGTTTTTTCTCTGTTATCTTCAGTTCTGTGTATATTTTTTATTTATCTGCTGTTTATACATTGGCTTGGTATATTATATTATTTTCAAGCAATGACCATTTAAGGGATATTCATTCTTTGCTCTGCAGTTACAGGTGTTTAGTTTCTGCAGATGGTTTGTTAGTTATTTTTCTGTTGTGTTGTATTTATGTTGTTCTCGGTGCAACTGTTTTGCTGATTTTTATTTTGTTTCTGTTAAATATGAGGAGTGCTTGGTGGGGGAGTTTTTGTGAATGAGTTTCATGAATATCTTTTCTATATTTGTTTTTTTTCTGATTTTGTTGTAAGTTGGGTTGAACCATATGTCTCTCTTCCTGTTGTTTTTTTTGTACTCCGTGACGTGTACATGAGTGTTGCCAAGAATCCACTATCTTTTAGGGCTAATTTCATAATCTTTCTAGGAAATCTACTTTCAGTGTAGTTTTTATGTCTGTCAAATTCCATATTTTAACATTGTTATCCTTATTTTTCTTTTTCTAATCTCTCTCCCTCTCTTCATATATTATGAAATGGACAAAGTCCGACAATTATTTTAAGACATTTTTATGTTTACACATTCTTTTTATAGATACAAATATTTAAGTAAATGCTCTGTGTATAATAAACAGTATGAAACAACATTTACCGGCCTGAATGTCCGAGAAATGTCGAAGGATGAATATTTTCTGTGAAAATTTCTCTGACATCCGGTAAATGTTGTTTAATACTGTTTATTATACACAGAGCATTTACTTAAGTATTTGTATCTATAAAAAGAATGTATAAACATAAAAATGTCTTTATATAGTGTGTGTGTGTGTGTGTGTGTGTGTGTGTGTGCAGATATATAGAAAAATAAGAAAGAACACGTTAGGTTAATAATCCGGAGTTCTTTATTATTTTTGTTTTTATTTTTAAAAAACAGTGCTCAATACATAAGTAGAGCCTAAATTGATACAATATGTTAACCCTTACTCCCCTTATTGAAATAATTGCTTCAGCCGTTTCCATAGTAATTAATATTTCGAATGAATATGCTTATAAAGATGCATAAATTTCAAGATTAGTTATTCCAAAAATTTTGCTTGAAGATGAAACAGAGCTTGATACTTTAATTCAATTTAATTTTTATAATTAAATTGAAGATTTTAGCTCCTGTTTTTGAAACATGAGAACTCTTATGTAGCGATGGAATCATATTTTTAATATATATATATATATATATATATATATATATATATATAATGTGTGTGTTGACATTTTCATCTTTCCTATGTGATGTTTATTAGACAAAGCCGCCATTATAGTGTTGCTGAATTTATATAAAGTGAGGAATTGTTGTCTTTATATCATATTTTTTCTCTTGGGGAGAAATTGGTCAGAAATTTGATGCCCAGATCCAGAAACATTTATGTCAGTGTACATGGGAGGCCAAGTTATTTTCTAAGGGAAAATATTTAAAACCTTTTGATGAAAACCTAACAAAATTAGGCTGGATAAATGGGCATGGGTGAGAACTATGGCATTAGTTGTACTAATTAAACTGGTCATACTAATTGAAGCCCGGAATGAGGGCTCCATTGGCTTGGATATGTATGCTGGATGGAAGGATTCTGAAGGTCCTTCTGTATGATGAACTGGCAACCAGCAAGAGGGTGACGTCATCTTCACTTCAAGGGTATCTGCAAAAGGGACATGAGGGTAATGGAAATGAACATTGAAAGGTGGGAAAATGTTGCCTACACTGGAGATAGGATTTACATTGAGGGTTGGAGCTAGGGAGAATCATGTTCAATGGAAAGAAAAGAACACAGTAAGATCAGGGAAGAGTATCTTCATAGGCATTGGTTGCAATCGAGACTGTCACTCCTGTGTGGGCCTGTACAGCCATAATAGAGGCAGTGTTGCCATCAGCAACTGAGGCTTAACTCTTTGGGCACAGATTCATGGTCTCGTGACACTTATGTATGTCATACATGTATACACACACACACACACATATGTGTGTGTGTATTTAGGCAGCATTTTTTCATTGATGCATGTTTCATTAAATAATATAGACAAGTTTTGTCTATTTTATGTAATTTCTTTTCATATTGTCTGATAAGCTTAACATTATCATTAAAAGACAATGTTTTGTCTGTGTATTGTTTAATATGTTGTAATGTAATTGTCATCTTTGATAATGGCTTATATAAGCTGAAAGTTTAGATAGGATTAAAAAATATGTATCAATATGGTGATTTTCTTACATCTTTTAATGATAATGTTATTAAGCTTATTAGACGATATGAAAAGAATCTACATAAAATAGACAAAACTTGTCTATATTATACATGCATTAATATATATATATATATATATATATATATATAAATATAGTCTTAAGGTGTGCTATATTTATGGAATAAAGTGCTCAATATCAGAGATAGAGCGTGTGTAAATATAAAAGTGAACATAGAAGTCAACACTTAGAGGCGACAGTCTGTTTCATGCTATATGCAATTGTCAGGCCACATATGCTGTTATTTTTCTATATATATATATATATATATATATATATATATATATATATATAGACCAAATGGGTAAATATAGGTAGGATTACGAGTGAGTGATCATATACAAATAGATATGAATACTCTATAGTGGAAGAAAAACAGTGCCCAATGTTAAGTAACAGAGCTATTTAATATATATATATTAAGAAATATATATAATACCTTACATTAAGTACACATCTGAGTTTCATGCTGAAGCAATTTTCAAGTGTTGGAATTTATATTTTTTATTTTTTTATTTTTTTTTTTTTTTTTTTTTTTTTTTTTTTAAAATAAAAATAGATATAATAATTCCAGCACTTGAAAATTGCTTCGGCATGAAACTTGGAACTGTGCAATTAATGTAAGATATTATATATATTTCTTATGTAGAGTAAAGGTAACAAATCCGTTGGTATATGATCCAAGTGGATCCAAGTAATATAAAATATTAAAACTGGTTCACAAAAGGATTTATCACAGAGCAAATAATTATAAACAATAAAATCCAAAATCAACTCATATGAGAAATAGCCTATTTCAGCAGACAAAGATATCGGTCATCTGTCTTATCAACCCTGGTGTGGACTGAATTCATGTCAGAAATAGAAATTTAACCGTGAAAGCTAAAAACAAATAAAAACAAACAAAAAATAGTCTAAAAACTAATACAGAATTTATCGATTTCAATGTTTCAGTCAGACGAAAGGCACAAGGCAGGGGTCAGGGGAGGGTGTAAGGTATTTGTCTTATAGGGAGATAGATATATACATATATGCAAGTTTCATTGAAAATGGCTGAAAAGTTGTGGTGGTTGAGTTTTTTTTTATATAATTTTCCTCTTTACAGGACATAAATTATATAAAAATTGTTCAAATGTTTTCCAAGCACTTTCAGCTATACTCCTAGCCATTATCAAAGATGAATTTTATTTTATTTTCAATTGAATATATGCATTTTTATGTATGTATCTATAGTTATAGGAATGTTTTATATTCCAATCAAGACTGTCACTCCTGTGTGGGCCTGTACAGCCATAACAGATGCTGCACTGGCATCAGCAGCTGAGGCATAAATCTTTGGTCTTCTCAAGATGTAAAAAGACTGAAAAATATTAACCTTGTATAGAACTTAATCTTGAATTTGATTAAAGGGACACGCTTGTTTTTCTCATACATGCATTAATGTTATAATTGTTTTAGTATGATTTTTGTCCTTGACATGTTTTAATTTTGATTTAATTTCTTTTTTTTTTTTTTTTTTTACTTGTCTATCCAGGTTGGACGTGTTGCCAGGGATTGTCCCCTCGTAGCTGGACATCGCGCTGCTGTTCTGGACATAGCATTTTGTCCACACAATGACAACATAATCGCGAGTGCTTCAGAAGATTGTTCGGTCAAAGTATGGCTCATACCAGATGGTGGCCTTGTGACCAACATGGTGGATCCTGTCGTAGAACTTCTCGCACATCAGAGACGTGTGGGGATTGTGGTATGGCACCCTTCAGCCCATAACATTCTTCTCAGTGCTGGTAAGAGAATTTTTCTTTTGCTACCAGATTTCGTTTCCAACATTGGTAAAGAATATGTAACAATGGTCATATTTACAAAGCTAAACTTGACCACAATACCTTGTCAGTCATCTTTAATGAAACTTGTATAAAAGAGGGAGTTGTAGCCCAAATATACACAACTGTGTACTATATATATATATATATATATATATATATATATATATATATATATATATATATATTGTGTATAAATTGTCATCTAAATGACACAAAAATGAAAATAATACTGACATCTCATTTTAACAGATATATTAACAGGTATAGGAAATAGGAGGCATGGGGGGAGTAATGGATATTGGCTCGGATTGAGGAATCAGAAAGCTGAGTTCAAATTCCAGTCGAATCCATTACATTCACTTATGTGATAATACCCTTGGGAAAGGTATGAATACTCTTCTTCTCCCCCCAGCTATGGGTAAATAGTAGGTCAGACCGGGTTCTATAGCCTTGGATGGCAACTGGCCTACCACAGAAAGAAATGGCAACCTACTGCAGGGGAAAAAATTTGCCTCATCAGTCATGTATCAAAAGATGCATGATTGCCTAAGCATGTATCACGTATGGCACATAACTGACTGATTAAGAGATATATTTAACAAAATGACACAAAAATATCTTGAAATATTAAAGAGTAAATGTATTCAATACAATCACCATTGACTTCAACTACGTTTTACAGAATATTCTGCAACTCTTTTGCACAGTCTCTTCAAGTTGGTAAATGCTGCTATAATCCTTGCCTTCAGTGGTGTTACAAGGAGTTTTGTTGGTCTCACACTCAAGTTCCAAAACAATAACACATTTCTCATAGCATTTTTTCGAATTACATCTCTATTTTCGTTGTCCTGTTATTACCGAGAAGTAAAAACAAGGACAAAATCTATTTCCATACCTGAGGATGTCTGTAGGAACAGACGAAAGCTTGTAAAAAAATTAAAGACCTTATGCAACTGTAATTTATAAACAGGGATCATATCATTCATATACAGGTTTGGGGTTGATGTATCTTAATTATATTGTTTGTGAAGATATATTCTCGCCATTTAAATCATTAACCTCTATATTTGTTTTTTGTATAAATGATTCATGAAATATATATATAGTCATCCACAGACAGACTGTTTCATTGTATCACTGCTCATCAGTGTGGCTAGACATCTGATTACCTCAAGCTTGGATCAAAAACCTGACTGATTTGGCATCAGTCGGAGGTTTTACCCCTGAGCTATCAGTGCTCGGTAGAGAGGAAGGCATATCTTTGTGTACTTATTCTTTAAATAAACACACCAATGACTGAGAGGTCTCAATTCATAGGAGAGCTTTGCAGTATTAGCATTAGTAGTCTTTATTTACAAATTTGCGCTTTCCCTCTAGAGTGCTCGACTGGGATTAAATTTTCCAGGGTCATATATATATAGCAAATATTATTAAAGACAACAGATATTTCATGTTTATTTTGTTTTGTACTTGTTTGATTTTAGCATCCCCAATTTGTAATTTGCATTTTGGGTTCACCCTTTTACTAACAACCATGCATTGTGATCTTAGGATGATTAAATAAAGTTTTTCTTAGTATTTCTATTGTTTCTTTAACAGGGAAATTAAGAAACAGATTTTCAACATCTAGCGAGGCTAGGATTCCAATGTTAGGTTTATTAGAATGTAATATGTTAATGAATTCATTGGTGGAACTAAAACTATATTCATTAGACCAATATGACTGGATCAGTTTGTATAGAGTTTTAGGTAAGTTATATATGAGAGCAGGAATATGGTAAATTATGGGATGTAAGTGGCAAGTTTGGTTTATAGATTTTAATATTTCCATATAAATAGCCAGGATGATACTCACCTACAGATTTGTTGAGTTCTGTGGATACCATTTACAGGTTATTAATTTTAATTAATCTGTTTATACTATTTACATCATTTGGACTATTGTCCTCATCTTTGTTGCCATATTTATTTTTATTTATTTTCTTATTATTTAAGGTTTTAAAAAAACCTTATGTATTTGAAAGTAGCTCTGTTTTTACAATTCATTGACAAACTCAACATTAAAAATGGAACCCCTTTTCTTGATGTTCTAGTAGATACTAATAATGATCACTTCACTTTATAAAAAAACAAGCAACTAAAAATTTGCTTCCTTAATTCTAAAAGTGAATGTTCACACAGATGTAAAATATATGTTAGAAAAAGCATAAGCCATGTGAAAATAATTTCCTCTTTGTATTAAATTATTTTATAGAACATTAAACAACATTAAATGAACACTTATCAACAATAATTTTCCAAACCATGTTGTTGGCAAAGAAATGAATTTGGCTTTCAAGAAATTTAGAAAAATAATACAGTGTAACCCGGATATAAGAGAAACCCGGATATAAGAGAAACCCGGATATAAGAGACCCTGATATAAGAGAAACCCGGATATAAGAGAGATTTTCTCTGGTCCCAAATTAGAGCCTGTGTTAGTGTATATAAAATAGACCAAACCCGGATATAAGAGATTTTCTCTGGGTCCCAAATTAGAGCCTGTGTTAGTGTATATAAAATAGACCAAACCCGGATATAAGAGAATCCCAGATATAAGAGACTTCTTCTCCGGTCCCGACAACTCTCTTATATCCGGGTTACACTGTATTAACAACCAACTTGACATAAACAAAAATAAAGATTCTATTGTTTTATCTAACCAGAGGCATCCTAATTATAAACAATACAAAAAAAAAATCAGTAAAAATATTATTTACCAATATATAACGGTTAATAATCCTAACGAATATCTCAGATTTATCATTTATCATAAAAAAAATTCATAACATCTCTATCTATAAAAGGCATGATGTGTGTGTGTGTGTGTATATGTGTGTAACAAATGCACGGCCACAATTTTCAACGGATTTCCACCAAAATTTACATGCACTTGCTCCAAGTTAGCGGGAAGGCCAAGACCGACTTTGCATTTCCCAACTCCTATTGATAGTGGAAATAATTCATTTTTTCATACTTCTATGGCAGTTTTCATGTAGTTTGTGGCCATTTTCTACTGGCCAGAGTTAGTCTCTAGCTTGGCTGCCACGAATAGGCAGGAAGATTCTATTGGCCAGCATGAGAGTCAACAGCTGACTGACATGAATGTTAACTAGCATGCAAAAAAAATCGATAGCTGCATTCGTCACAAGTGGGAAAAATTTAAATCTGCATGGCACTTTACTCCAATTGGCTCATTCGCTTGCTTAAACTCAATGTTGATTCTGATTCCGCAGAACTGGGTTGGGTGTGTGAAAAGTATTTGTTGTTGACATTCTTTTTCATTCAGTTTTCCAGTTACGAGTCCTTTTTTAAAGCTGATCATTTTGTGTTCATTTTGTTTAGTTCTTTTTTCATAACAGATTTAATGTTTAGTATAGAGCTTAGAAAAAATTTGCAGTGTGAGATAGGCAAGAAGTAAGGTATGTAGCAACATCAGCATGGCAAAGGGCACTCCTTTAAAGGCAAAGAAGGGCAAAAATATTTTAAGTCAAGTGATAGCGATTGCTGTATGAGTCGTACGATTTTTGAATCAAGCATGGGCAACACTGAGCCATGCTGCTAGTCTAAACTAATTCTTTGAAAAAGTTTATCACCTCAAAAATTCACTATTATGTATTATGCTGTGGGGTCAGTCTACACCCAGATTTTAGGAGGAAAAATAAAACCTGAGTGTCATGTCCACAAATACAACAGCGAAGAAATAATCTTTGCAAAAAAGGAAAAAGACAAAGCTAAATATGATAGTAACATTTATAGAGTCGGATAGATGTATGTAGATATAAAAATCAACGTTCTTGTGGCCATGAAGAGCAAAAGTCAGATTATTTGAAATGATTTGTCATAAATGAGTCTGTAAAGTTTTGAAGTGTTTTTTGTTACAAGTGAAGAAATTAAGTGGTATGGTACACCAATTTTTTTTTTTTTTTAAACCCTGACCTATTTCCAGTTTCCAGATCATTTGAGTTCAAGTGGTGAGTTTCAAAACTGGGCCTCATGGTTAGAAAATGAATGTTCTAACCATTCAGATACATGTCCATATATATATATATATATATATACACATACTCTCTCTCTCTCCCTGAAATGAGTAGCCAACCTTTATATAGACTGTTCCATTGTTTTCAATGTATGAGAATCCAGCAGCTCTGTTTTTAGAAATGAGGAAATGTAACTACCTTCACTCATAGTGGTGACAGCTTTTGCAGAACCACCACACTTTTCGGAAGAACTGAATGCAAAGAACTGGTACACATAGTGTGACACAAGGACACCAAAATAGCTGTCCTCAGAAATTAAAATCAGAGTAGGTTCTTCTCTTAGACTGGTTACCAACCAAGGCTAAAGGGCCCAATTTGTTGTACTGTTTTATACATACCAAGGTCATTTGCACATAAGCGAATCTAATTAACTTGACCAATATTCAAACTATTTTAATAATAAACATACATTTTTTTTCCTCATGAGTAGTACAACTGTGAGTTTTATGTGCAACACACTCTTCAGGTGCTAAATTAACAGTCAGTCTTAACTCAGCATCTGTTGATTGTGTTGTACTACCCATTAGGTGAGATATATATACACACACACACACACACACATTTTGTTGGTACCCACCTGACTTGTGGATGGAGTGATTCTCAGAGTGTCCACCTACAAAATTTTGTAGTCGGGATGCTGAAGGTAATATCAATCAGCTAAATGAAAAACCTTAGAGAGAGAATTAATTTCTCTCTCTCTTTCTATACATACACACAAATATTTAAGTAAATTCTCTTTTTATAATGAACAGTATTAACAACATTTACTGGCCTGAACATCCAAGAAATTTAATAGAAAATATGCATTCTCCGATAGGAATCAAACCTGTATCCTATACGGAACCATCACATATATATTCAAATTCAGCTCGGAATCTTCAGGATGAACGGGACTTTGCATGAATTCTGTTTCTTTAGTCTGTGTGCAGTGCCATGACTTCTTGGTGAACATAAGAGAATGGTTTCCAGTTGATCGTTTTGTCTTCTTCTAAGGCTAGGCTGACGAATCTATCTTGCTATTTAAATCCTAATTGATTTTGGTAAATATAATAAACTGGTTTCTAGTTGCCTTCTCCATAGTCTAGAATTCCAAATTATTCTTCCCTAAGACTGGTTGCTACTCAATGCTACAAAAGCCAGTTTACCTTGCTATTTTACCTATAGTTGTGCCTTTCCCAAGGGCATTTGTGTAGAAGTGAATGTAACAGATGAGGCCAGAGTCTGAAGTCAGTGTGCCAATCCCATGTCACATACCTCTGTGTGTGTGTTTGCTTGATTTCCTTTTGGCTGTAAAATAATCCCTGATCAATGACAAAAAAAAAAAAAAATTGGGAAGATTTTTGTGTTCGACTTGGTCTTATGATTACTTTTTACCAATTCCTTATTTCAAAAATGTAAGTCTTTTTATTTCAAAGATTTTCAGTTGGATAATTTCTTACAAAAAAAAAAAAAAAATGAAAAAAAAAATGCCAGAATGAAATCCTAACTACATTTGTTAATACAAGGTCAGAATTTTAGTGCTTGTATAAAGTACATATAACCTGTAGAGTTGTCTTGGTGGGAATAAAATTCATACTCCTTCTCTTGTTTCCTGTTTAGAAGTGGGGTTTCTGGTTCCTTCTAAAGTCTACTTCAACTCTATACTTCTAACGTCTTCATCTGAATCCCTGAAATTTTATTTACTAATTTTTTTTTTTCTTCAATAGAAGTAGATATGTTTGCCTATTGCCCAGTTCACACTCCTCCACAGTCTTTTGAACAGGAGAAGAGGTTTATCTTTTTTTTTTCTTTTTTTTTTTTTTTTTTTTTTTTTTTTTTTTTTTTTTTTTTTTTTTTTTTTTTTTTTTTTTTTTTTTTTTTTTTTTTTTTTTTTTTTTTTTTTTTTCTTTTCCTGTTTAGGATTAGGCTTCTGGTTCCTTCTAAAAACTTTTCATTCTCTTCCATTCCCAGTAGAAATAAATAAAAAAAAAAAAAAAAAAAAAAGATCCATGTACCAACACTAAGTTCAATCGTAAATCTGTTGTAAACAATCCAGCAGTAAAGAAAACAGGGTCAGAAATCGAACCAGCAGAAATGCACTTTCACTCACCAAGCTCAAAATCATTCACTGGCCTTTATTCACCGAGTGATTTTTCTGATTGGCCATGCCGTTCAGGGAGGAAAGAACATTAGCATAGTTTCTCTGATACGTAAAGTTGCAGGTTTTTGCTATTTTCTTTAATTTTCCTTCGGCAGACTATGCACAAAACACAAACTCTTTTTCAAGGTTGTTGATTTTTTTTTCTTTTGTTACAGTGTCTTAGTGGCATTATTGCCTTGCTTGAGGTGAATTGATATTTAAGGGGAAAAAAAAAAAAGAAATTTTCCACATTACAGAACACAACAGATTCCTGAGGAGGGCTGGTGAGTCTGTAGACAAAACATTATGACAAGGATATTAGTCCAAACCAACTTACATACGACTGCATGGTATATTTAAATGTCTTTTCAATATTTTCAGGTTCCGACAACAAGATCTTCCTGTGGAACTGTGGCACCGGTGAACCATTGGTTGAGATTGAACTTCCAGATTTGATTCTGTCAGCCAGTTTCAACATGAACGGGAGTCGAGTAGCTGTGACTACAAAGGACAAAATGCTTCGGGTCCTTGACCCCCGGACAGGAGAGGAGATTGTCGTGAGTTCTAATAAACTTTTTCTCCCACTGCCCCATTTTATGATTCTGTAATTTGCAGCCTATGAGGCAAATTTGAAATTGAACAGGATTAGAAAAACAAAGTGAGAGAAATTTTCTTAATCCAGACCCCAATCAATGAATTCTATCTCACTTCAGACTTTGTTTATAAGAGCTACAAAGGATAGGAAATTGTGGAGAGCCATAGTCATCAACATTCTGAAGGGACACAACATATAGAAATTTCAACTATCTCTTTTTGAGTACAAATGTCTGTTTTGTTTCCATTTTCATTAAAGCTTCCTTGTCACTTATGTTTACATAAGTTGCATTTACATGAATGAAAAACATGGTGAAAAAATTGAAATCAAAATGAAGTTAAATGCAAATTTTGAACACTTTTCTGCACTATATAAGATGATATTCCTAAACAGAACTATTTTTGATATAAAAGTCAAACCAAACCTCGAATAAAAGAACAGTAATGAAGGACAGTTAATTAATGAAATAAACTTTTTTAAAATCAATATGCAAATTAGTTAATCTGAAAAGTGATACTGCCTAGGAGATAATATATAACTCGTATATTAAGCTTCTAGTGTGTATTTTTGTTCCTGTCCCGAGTATACGCACTCAGGTCCCCACCTAAAAATAGACCTTGTGTCACATTTCATCCTAGTGGGGGACAGAGTAAATACCGGGTGTAATTTACTATAAAGTAGTGTTGGCACCTTTTAACCCTTGAATTTGTGGGAGAATTCAGCTCCAATTTTGCATTTATTCATGTAGAATATATTGTTAGTAATTCTACTATAAAATGTATTGTTGGTCATTTTGCCATAAAAATGTATTATTGGTAATTTTACTAGAAAAACATATAGATGATAATTTCACTACAAAAATGTATTGCTGGTATTTTTATCATAAAAATGTATTTTTATACTTTCCTAGTGTTTTGATTTTTTTGTTTGGAGGTTCGCTATTTGCCCATAGCTAGGACCCTAAAAGGTGCTACCACCCTAAGGTAATGGTGGACCTGGGAACAACAGCAATTAAAAGGAGATTTCATGCACCTCCAGTCTCCCTATCAGAGGCCTTGCTAACAGAAAACATAGGTTATATAATTATGCACAAAAATTAATTCAGTTTTTTTAAATTTAAAAATTTTTAAAGTCAAAAATTTGAATTTAGCATTCCGACATGTTCATAATTATGACCAATGTTTACGTTTATATCTCCCACGTACACATATATAATTTCATCAATAAGAACATTACTTTAGTCTGTTGAAGTTCTTTTCAATGATAATACACGCAGACACAACTTTCCAAGTTTGTCATTCAATTGCCTGACAATACAGAAGCTAAAGGTTATTTTCACAATTACAAAATACCCATAGAAATTCCCTTACTGCATTGTTAAACAAGCGAATATTGCAATAACAATTATAAGTATGAATGAAGGTTTTTATTTGAAGAAGTAAGAGGGTACAAATGTAAAGATTTAAAATGGAAAAATTTTTCATTTTATTGAAGCAGATATTAAACTCGAATGTTATATCATCTATCTTCGTTTTTTTTTGTTTTTGTATTGAACCCAAACAGCATTGCTGATATGTCTTTTCTATCTTGCTTCATGATCAAAACAGGATATTTCATTATTTATGATGTATTGGCAGGGTGTAGCATACATACTGACTAAGGAACACACGGAATTAGAATATGGTTGTTTTCTTACCAGTTTTTTTTTTATTTTATTCGGAAATCATAAAAATAAAGAAAGTTTTGATTTATTCATTTAACCAGAGTTTGTGTTTTGGCAAAAAACATTGTTTAAAAATGTTTTGCATAAAACATTGTTTTCATAAGAAGCAAATTTTACTTCTCTGACTGCACAAAAAAAAAAAAAAAAAAAAACCTTCAATCTCAAGGGAAATGCTTTTCTTGGTTTATATCAAGAAAATAGATAAAGGGAGATAACTTTGTGAAATAAATGAATTGGTTTGTACTTTAACCAAGTTATAAAAATCTAATAAATGCTGAGAATCCTTTATCCGAAATTCTTGGGACCAGAAATGATTCAGTCTTCAGATTTTTTCAGATTTTGGAATACAGGTTATTTAATTTGTATATAACATCTATAAAATGAGGAAACTTAGGAATGGAACCCAAGTATAAACATGATATCACTTTATATTTCATAATATGGCTTATACATAGACTCTGAAGGTTATATAAGATTTAATAAATTTTGTGTACATACAAATACAGGTAAGGACATTAGTCATATAATGCTCACATGGATTTTTAAATGGTGAAATTAAGATATCATGCGAAAATAATCTTTTCTACTTTCTGTACATGTACAAAAAACATGATCATATGAAGGATTTTTTGACATTTTGAATATCTTTACTGAGCACAAAACACCTGGTAAGTAATTCACAAAGGTGTTGCTGTGATGATCACTATGTAGCTGGGCTAAGGAACACCCCTACTCTGGGCAGATGAAGTCACTTATAATAGTTGCACATCACATACGAACCTTCCTAGTGCTTTCTGAAATTTTAAATTTTTGGCAAGTTATGTCAGCACCTGGAAAACTTTTGGAATTTCAGATAAAGGATACTAAACCTGTATATCTTAGATACTGAAATTCTAAATTTGTCTTTTTTTAAAAATCTATATGTTTGTGTATATATATATATATATATATATATATATATATATATGAGTCTATCTAATTTCATTTTATTTCTTTTCGTTGGTCAAGCAAGTTTCATGTGTATTCGATAAATGTTAGTATGATTTCATCATCTTTACTATTAAATATCCCTCATTGAATATCCCACATCTTTACTATTAAATATCCCACATTGTGATAAAATATCTTTCAACAAAGGTGAAATGTTTAAAAAAAAAAAAAAATGGATGCAAATTTACTGTGGATGATCTAGAGCAGGGGTCGGTAACCTTTTGCTATGTGTCGACTATACAATTGTTAATGTCCCAAAGGGATATGGCATATAAAAATTGTGCCTCCTGGATTTGAAACTACACCGCCAACTCCAACTATTTTGCCATTTGGTCAACATAAAAACTAATTGTATTTTTTCAATGTTGATATTTTCGGTTGGACTAACTTTTTGTATTTTTTTTTTCCTCTGCCAGAGTGGCCGAGGACATCAAGGTGCCAAACCAGCTCAGTGTGTTTACCTCAAAGATGGAAAGATATTCACAACAGGGTTCTCTCGCATGAGTGAAAGACAGTACGCTTTGTGGAATGAAGTAAGTTTCAATAGACTTTTATGAGGTTGGTCCAATAGGTCCCTCGACTGACATGTCGTTATTAATTAAATCTTGATCTAAAGTTTTCATTGTATAATATTTTCCCTCTTTGATTAATGGGAAAGTGTGTTTATGATGAAAAATTGAATCCTAGGCTCTTTTGTGTTTTTTCTTTTTATTCACATGCCACTGCTCCCCTATCCTATTTCCCCATGAATCTTCCCCCCTTTACTCCTCGTCTCCCCATGCAACTGCTCACCTTTCGTCGTCTCCCCATGCAACTGCTCGCCTTTCGTTGTCTCCCCATGCAACTGCCCGCCTTTCGTCATCTCTCCACGCAACTTCTCGCCTTTCGTCATCTCTCTACACCTCTGCACCCCCTTTTCCCACCTACCCTCAAGTCTTTCTCACCTCTCCTCCTCCTTTCCGTCTCTCCTCTTTTCTCTATATATCACTTCATCCTCTATTTCTTCTCTTACCATTTCTACCTTTCTCTACTCATTATTCTCCTCTTCCTCACTTGTTCATTCTCCTCTTCCTCACTAGTCCTTTCTCCTCTTCCCACTAGTCCTTTCTCCTCTTCCTCACTAGTCCTTTCTCCTCTTCCTCACCCTTTCTCCTCTTCCTCACTTCCTTTCTCCTCTTCCTCCTCAAGTCCTTTCCCTCTTCCCTCACTAGTCCTTTCACCTCTTCCTCACTAGTCCTTTCTCCTTTCACTAGTCCTTTCTCCTCTTCCTCCACTTTTTCTCCTCTATAGTCCTTTCTCCTCATCTCCACTATTTTCTCCTTTTCCTCACAAGTCTTTTCCATTTCCTCACTAGTCCTTTCTCCTTTTCCTCATTATTCTCCTCACTAGTCCTTTCCCTCTTCCTCACTAGTCTTGTTTTCTCCTCTTCCTTTTCTTTTCCTCACAAGTCCTTCTCCTCTTCCTCACTAGTCCTTTCTCCTCTTCCTCACTAGTCCTTTCTCTCTTCCTCACTTCTCCCTCTTCCTCCCTCTTTCTCCTCTTCCTCACTAGTCCTTTCTCCTCTTCCTCACTAGTCCTTTCTCCTCTTCCTCACTAGTCCTTTCTCCTCTTCCTCACTAGTCCTTTCTCCTCTTCCTCACTAGTCCTTTCTCCTCTTCCTCACTAGTCCTTTCTCCTTTTCCTCCTTTTTGTCCATTCACTTTTCTCTTCCTCTCCTTTCTTCCTTTTCCTTTCCTCACTAGTTCATTCTCCTCTTCCTTTTTTTTTCTTCCTCACTTTTGAATTCCTTCTTTTCATTGATTTTTTTTTGTTCCAATTAGATTTTTCCATTCTTCTTTTTTGGTATTCTTAGTCTGCGAATCTTCTTCTTCTCATTATTTTAACGTTTTTGAATTCCTCCCCCTCTTTCTCTCTCACTGCATCAGTGAATTTTCAGTTCCCCACCCTCTCCTCTTTATTTCAGTTTCTTCTTTTCATTTTTTTTTCTGCCCTCCTGCCACTACATCCCTCCTCTTCTTGTCCCTCCTCTATGTTCCTTCCTCTCTTCTTGTCCCTCCACTATGTTCCCCTTTTCCTCCTTGTCTTATCACTCCATTCTCTCCTCATCCCTACACTACTTCCCCCTCCACATTGTCGCTATGTCCCTCCCTCTCCTCATCCTGCCATTATTACTTTTATTTCTTATTTTTCCTTTTGTCTCTTTGCCATTTCCAATTGAGTTTTACTCATTCCATTTCCAGAAAGATCTCAGCACCCCAATGGTCATGACCGAAATTGATAACAGCAATGGTGTCATTTTCCCTTTCTATGATCCTGATACCAACATGATCTACTTATGCGGAAAGGTAAATAATTTCATTTCCATTCTTGCTTTCAACTGTCCACTTGACTTTTTTCTTAGCTTTATGATTTCAAGCTTCTATTTTTCCAATGGGTTCTCCACTTTGCACAATTTTGGAAATCCCATCTCTTGTTATTACTATACAGCATTACTCTAAAAAGATAGAGAAATACCAGGATCTCACCAGGGAGCTGAAGGAGCTATGGAACAAGACTGTAGAAGTAATTTCTGTAGTAAAGGGTGTGCTTGGAACACCACCTAGAAAACTGAAAAAATCCTTAAGGAAAATTGAGACCAAGATTGTAGACATTCATAAAACTGCTATTATTTACTCTGTGAGTATTCTCTGAATAGTTCTTGAGTTGTGAAAAATCTTGTTGACGCCATGCCTCAAGAATTTCCATTGACTAATATCATGATCCATGGTGTACCATCTTTCCAGGAAATTAAAAAAAAATAGTTCTATCAAACACAGCCTGTGAAGAGCTTTGTTCATTTAAGCTTTTTTTTGTTAATAGCTGTCTTTTGTTTAAGTGGAAACTACAAAAAAAATCCTTTCCTTTTCCCCAAGGTCATCGGTTCTGATCTGATAATAAAACAAATGCAGGTCATAAAGAATTTTTTTTTAAAATGATGATGATTATAATAATAATAATAATAATAATAATAAACTTAGCTGTGAAATTCATTAAAAAAAAAAAATGACATTTTAAAGTAATTTGTTTGCCTGTCCCCTGCTTTTTCCTTCAACTATCTTTTAACTATCTTTTGTTGAGATGTAGCAACATTTACTCCAAATTTATATTGATGAGATGTAGGTTCAAATTTGAAGAGATCACTGGATTAAGGTTCAATTTGAAAGGTTAAGGTTCAAATTTGAAAGAGATCACTGGATTAAGGTTCAAATTTGAAAGAGATCACTGGATTAAGGTTCAAATTTGAAAGAGATCACTGGATTAAGGTTCAAATTTGAAAGAGATCACTGGATTAAGGTTCAAATTTGAAAGAGATCACTGGATTAAGGTTCAAATTTGAAAGTGATCAGGATTAAGGATTTGAAAAGGTTCAAATTTCAAATTTGAAAGAGATCACTGGATTAAGGTTCAAATTTGAAAGAGATCACTGGATTAAGGTTCAAATTTGAAAGTGATCAAGGGACTCAAGTGTCAGAATCCCTTTTAGCTAGAGTGCATATCTAATGGTATAAAGATATGACATATTTTTTCTTGTACTTCTTGCAGGGTGACTGTACGATCACTTACTATGAAATTACGGACGAAGAACCTTATGTATTCTTCTTGAATGGCTACAAGTCGACTGAGCCGCAGAGAGGAATTGGCATACTACCAAAACGAGGAGTGAATGTCAATCAGTGTGAAATTGCTCGGTAAGACCAAAGTTGAAATTGTTTCTTTAAAAAATGCAATTAATATTTTTTTCTGCCTGAATTTCTGGGATGCAGGGTTATCATTATTGACATTATTTATATTCAGACTGTTGTCCGCACCTTTGTTGTTGTTATCATAACATTTCGAGCATTTTGCTTTCTGACCTTCATCAGGTATATGTCGATCTGAATAACTGACAGGCAATTCTGAACTGAACCAAAAAATGTTCAGTTCAGAATTCCCTGTAGGTTACTCAGATCGATAGACAGGGTGCGATGGATAAATTGTCGTCTAAACGACACCAAAACAAAAATAACACCGGCATCTCATTTTAACAGATAGACAAGATGCGATGGATAAATTGTCGTCTAAATGACCCCCAAAATGAAAATAACGCTGACATCTCATTATTACAGATAGACAGGATGCGATGGATAAATTGTCGTCTCAATGGCGCCAAAATGAAAATAACACTGGCATTTCATTATAACAGATATACAGGGTGCGATTGATAAATTGTCGTCTAAATTATGCCAAAATTAAAATAATGCTGACATCTCATTTTAACAGATATATTTACCAAAATTATACAAAATATCATGATATACTAAAAAGTAAATTGATTCAATAAAATCGCCATTGGCTTCAACCACAACCTCCAGACGACTTTGGAATCTCCTGCAACTCTTCTGGATGGTCTCCTTGTTTGAGTTGGTGAATGCTGTCATAATCCTTGCCTTCAATTCATACTTTGGATTAAGGAGTTCTGTTGGTTTCTTGCTCAACTGTGCCGCACACATAATAATCAAGAGGTTTGCAGTATGGGGAGTTAGGTAGCCAGATGTAAGAGGTGATGTGGTCACAGAAATTGCCTGACAGCTATTGTCAGGCATTGGGTTCTTCCAGCAGCCACCCTCTTGACCCAGGGCAGCACTACATCCTTAAGGCACCTACAAATTGGAGTTTTTTTCTTAGAACAATCAGAATGAGTTTTCCAAGCTGCCATATACCATTGTAATCATCATTAGACTACTCCAACTCTGAGGCCCTTATGGGAAGATGAATAGAGGCATAACATTGTCATCACTAGTGATCACTCTAAACACCTTCGTAATCACCATTAGACTCATCCAACTCTTTTTGGTTTGGTTGTTTTGTTTTACGGCATATCAAACTCAATGCTGACAAGATTTTTATTGTTGCTAATATGTTTTTTTCCAAAAATGTACTACTGGTAATAATGTATTGCTCATAATGATGTACTACTGGTAATAATCTTTCCAAAAAAGTATTTCTGGTATTAAAACCTATTTTTTATACTTTCATAGTGTTTTGACCCCTTTTGGTGGGGTTAACTATTTGCCCATAGCTAGGACCTTAACAGGTGCTACCACCCCGGGTCAGGGTGGACCTGGGAACACCAGCAATTAAGAGGGGGTTACACACTCCTCAAAACCTCCTGATCAGAGGCCTTGCTCTGTCCTGGGTAAGATGTTAAACTACATCTGTGTCCTGAGTAAGACAATAGACTACATCCAGTAGCAAGACCTCTGATCAGAAGGGTTTGAGGAGCATGGAACCACCTCTTAATTGCTGGTGTTCCCAGGTCCACCCTGACCTGGGGTGGTAGCACCTGTTAGGGTCCCAGCTATGGGCAAATAGTTAACTATTACCAGCAATACTTTTTTGAAAAAAATTATTACCAGCAATACAATTTTGAAAGAAAAATATTACCAGAAACAGATTTTTGACAAAACAAAATATTACCAGCAATAAAAAAATTTTCTTGACATTAAATAACTCATTGGGGTTTATATGCCATATATATATATATATATTACGTAACAGAGAAGTCTAAAATTACCTCCTGGTATTACCTGTATTCAGTGTTGGAACTACTTCTATTTGCAAGATACTTCCTGATCTTGTCAAAAAATCAATCAAAAAATATGGTTATGATGATGATTCCTAACTTGCATATTTGAACTTAATTTTTGATTTTAAAGAAAGTCAAGAGAAACTTGGAATGTCTTCATCTTCATAATTTTAATCACTCCAATGTGACTGGTGTATTCTTCAGCTTTCCTTATGTTTTCAAATACTATCGGGTAAAATACTGTCGTTATTTCATGAATTATTTAGATTAGCAGCTTCGTGTTTGTGTTTCAGTCACAATGTTTTGACCACTGCTTTCTCCTACTTTCACCAGGTGTCCCAAATTGTAATATTCAAGTCTGTAGGAAAAAATGTCAATATTTGACCTTTCAATGAGTGATGCATTTCACTATTTATTTTATACACATTCTCTTCCTTTTTGAAAATTCTTCTTTTGTTTCTTTACAGATTTTACAAGCTACAAAATAATGGTCTGTGTGAGGTCATCCCCTTTACTGTTCCAAGAAAGGTAACTGCACTTTTTACCAATTCTCATTTCTTTTTTAAAGAGTTCACATCAAGATAAATATTTCATGTTCCAATGGTGGCTGGATAAGAGAACAAATGAAAACAGCAATAAATTGCCTGTGAGGCAGAAAGATAAGAAAACAAAAATTGTTAATATAAAATTTTTTGTATTGTCAATACAGAGGATATGAATGGAATGTCTCTTTGTGGGCAAGGGAAGTGACTTAGGAGATGGAAAGAGTTGGTAGGTCCTGGATTTGATGCATGTGTTGGGGTGGTTGATTGAGGTCACTAGTTGTGACATTGACAGCTTACCCATTCACTGCAACTGACCAGTGTCATTAGCAGTGTTCTTAAAAGCAGCTGTGGTGAATCATGACTCATCATTTATTTCATGTTTTTGCTTTGGCAGCAACCTTCATGATCAGCATGTTTTATATTGTATATATTTATTTTAATATTTTTTTGAGGGGATTTGTTTTATGAGCAAGACGTGATGTTCGGGGGTGGGGGGGGCTATGTAGAGAGCAACATTTTTATTTTTTCCTTCTTACTGTTCACATCCAGCGAACATGTCAAGTGAATCAGAAAAGAGATCTAATTTGAAACAGACTATAACACAAAGATTGATCTTGAGTTGATCATCTCTCTCTGTTCATGTCTACTCACTTTTTGTTTCTCTCTCTCTCTCTCTCCCCTTTTGGTCTGTACATGTGCCTTTTTCCCTTTTTTGTCTGCCTGGCTGCCTTTCCTTCAAACCCTTTTAGGCCTATCCACATGCCTCTACCTCCCTCCCATCATGTAGGCCTCTCCCTTACTCCCTCCCACCCTTTTTAGTTCTTCTGTGTTCCTCTCCCTCCCAACCTTTCTAGTCTGTCCACTTAATCCTCCTTCCCTCCCTTTCTGGTTTGTTTCTTTTGTCCCTCACTCTCTCTCTTTGTCTCCTACCCTCTCTTTGACTTGTTGCAATGAGACAAGTTATTTATTAAACCAGTTATGAATTTGCCACATGTAGAAAAATTTCACATCTTAACTCCAACATTGTTTGCTTTGTCACATTTGCAAATATCTTTTCTCTTCCAAGGTGTCTTTCAAACAAGCCAGTTGCTCACTGTTGTATTGTCTTTTAACACTTTGTCCAGGTTCCTGTAATTCAAAATCAAGAATTCTTTTCGAATTCCTCTAAACTCAGAACTTTTTCTTTCCAGAGGTTTTCAATTTATGGTGTTGAAGGCTGTCTTTGTTTTAGAGTCTCATTATAAAATCCATGCCTACCTCATTGAAAAAAAAATTTTTTACATATCAATTAAAGGATATTTTCAGACAATCATTTAAACCATGGACTGATGTTTGTTTGTTTAAATTCATGCAGAACCCTTTTTCCTTAAGCTTGTAACAAATATATCAGTTGACCGATTTCACAAGGAATAAAGGGCTGTATATGATTAAGAAACACTTCTAAGATTTCCCTAACATTGTGAAAAAGCTGATCCTGGGAATTTTTGCATCAACTTAATATATAAAATGAAATTAAATAACTCTTTTATAGATAATAATTTTGGGATGAATTATTACATAAATTCAAATATATTATTTTGAAGTGTTGGATATAATACTGCAACTAATCCTATTTCTTTGGGGTAGAGTAACAGCTCCTTTGTCAGGCAGGGAGATTAGCATTCTGTTCAGAATGTATCTACTCATTTTGAATATCTCAGTTACATAGCCTTGACACAATCAGAGCCATATAACCAATTAGAGAAGAGCTTACTGTTTGAACAGATATTCTCCCATGAGGTTACTCAGTTGATAGATACTAAGTTTGTGTACTTTGTAACACTTTCACTCACAATGACATCATGTGCAGTTTTTTTAGCAAAACATCATATCACCCAGTTGTCTAAGTTCCCATCCAGATTTAGCTTCCTGTGGATTCTGGCTTTTCTCAAATCTAAGATCATTAAATACCATGGTCAAGATTAAGGAGAATGTGATGAAGCAGCTTATGGTGATCCCAACAGATGAATTTGCAAACTATTTTGAAAAGTGGAAAGGATATTGGGGTAAAATTTTAAGAGGAATACTTTGATAGGGACAAAGGTACTATTGCCCAGGTAGGCTACACTTTTCTTATTTTAAATAGTTGGATATTTTCTGAATAAACGTTGTATTTCCCTGCCATATGTGAATTTCTTTTTGCTTTTTGCATTACAGTCCGAACTCTACCAAGACGATCTTTATCCTGATACTGCTGATGAGGCCCCTGCTATTTCTGCAGAGGATTGGTTTAATGGCAAAGATGCAGACCCTGTTTTGGTGAATAAAAATAAATATTCTTACTTCTAGCTGTTGATTTTTCAAAGAGTTTCACTTCTTTAAATTTTTATTTTTCATTTCTTTTCTTATTACTTAAAATATTTTAATTTTTCATTTCTTTCTTACTTCTTAAAATATTTTAATTTTTCATTTCTTTCTTACTTCTTAAAATATTTTAATTTTTCATTTCTTTCTTACTTCTTAAAATATTTTAATTTTTCATTTCTTTCTTACTTCTTAAAATATTTTAATTTTTCTGGCTGTAGAAATAGAATTTTAATTTCTCTGGTTATGGAAATCAGTTTTATTATGCAAAAAAAATTCCTTCGATTACAAGGACATTTTAAAATGTACATTCATGTTACTAGGTTTGAATAACAATTCAAGGGGAATAAATCTTGTTCCCCAGTTACATATATTTATATAAGTGTCTGTTTCTAAAGAAGTAATGGATTTTTTATTTATTAATCTGACAGATTTTATCACTTTAAACGTTAATTTTAGTGGATATACATATTTGAGTAGACACACATATTTGAGTAGACACTTTATCTGTTTATTAAACAACATATTTATTTTCAACTCCTGGCCTGAATATTCAACAAAGCCAATCAAGCAAAGCTGAATAGAGACTTTAAGGCACAAATCCTTCCCAGATTCTCGAAATATCATATTTGCTTAGTTTCGTATCTGAAATGGAAACAAAACCATTTCTAGTCATCAATTTTTTTATTTATTTATTTTTTTTTTATTAATCTGACAGATTTTATCACTTTAAACATTATTTTTAGTGGATGCCCATATTTGAGTAAATGCTTTGTTTATTCATTTAAACAGTCTATTTATTTATCAGTTCTGAGTATGATGATAAACTCCATCTGGCAGCAAGGCCTCTAATAGGGAGATTGGAGGTTTTGAGGAGTGTGAAATCACCTCTTAATTGCTGTTATTTTCGAGTCTGACCCGGGGTGGTAGCACCTGTTAGGGTCCCAGCTATGGGCAAATAGTGAAAACTAAAACAAAACACTATGAAAGTATAAGTAAAATGACTGACAATACATTTTATCTCTAGTTGAAGGCATGCAAATATTTAGATTTTGGCATCAAATAACCCATAGAGATGTTGATATACCGCTAACCAAGCAACCAACATGAAAGAACATTATCCCATATAATATCCTACAATTTCTTAAACAGATCAAACTGTATTCCAAAATATAACTTCAACCAAAGTATAACATAAAACACACACATCATTGTCTCTAGTAATCATGTCCACACAAACATGTATATGTACAAAAGCTGAGTTTCATCTACCATGTATTCAATTGTGAAAGTAGAACAAGATATATTTTTATTACTTCAAAGTTCCCCAAAATATTAAATTTCAGCATTAAATTACCCATCAAGTAGTTGATGGGCTGTTAAACAATTCAAATATCTTTATATTCGCCTACCAGCATGAATATTCAAGGAATTTTATTAAAGAAAAAAAAAATGTCCTCAGCAGGATTTGAAACTGCATCCCACTTTTCAGGAGAAACCTTCATTAGATCTAATGTGCTTTAGCACTGATCAAGCAAGGCTAAATAGAGCTTTATAAGTGCAAATACCTCTCAGATTCTTGAAATCAGCATACTTATATTTTAATCGTCACTTCAGGCAGGATCACATGCCAATACAAATAAAATTTTAAAAAAAATAGTGCCATATAAGGTTAAAGAAATGCATGCTCATTTGGAAAATCAGGAACCATTAAATTTTCTTGTTCTATTTTTTGCTCTTGATATAGGTGTCACTAAAGGAAGGTTTTGTATCAACCCAGAAAGAATCGGTTAAAACTGTTCGGAGGTCCAACATCCTTGACAAAATGCCGATGAAGGCACCGAATGATAACTCCCAACCAGCTGCAGCTCATCCACCAGCCCCAACACGTGCCTCCCCTGCTGTGGCCCCAACGCCTGCTCCAGCGCCTGTGGTCCACACTCCAGCGCCTACTCCGCCGGCTCCTGTCGCTCCAGCCCCAGCTCCTACTCCAGTAGCAGCCCCAACACCAGCACCAGCAGTAAAAAGTGTCCCTGCATCAAGACAATCGGCAAACCTTTCTAATGTGGCTTCTAATGACATACCAGCAAGCCAACCAGTTCTGCCCCCCGTAAGTATTCAAAGAACAAAATAGTGAACATCTCATCATTCCAATATTTTTTCATCTTTGTTTGCAGCGTTTTATTTTAGCTCTTATATTCATCAACTATCTTGCCTTTTCTGAGGTTCTGAATGGAAGTGTATTCACTCTTTCCTTTTTATAAGTTATACCTGATCTTTTATAGGTTATTCTTGGGGATCTTTTATGTGTTTTCCTGGGAATCACTTACAGATTATTCCTGGGGATCATTTAAGGGTTATTCCTGAAAATCTTGTTGTTTCTTCCTGGGGATCTTGTATGGGTTATTCCTGGGAATCGTTTACAGGTTATCCCTGAAAATGTTTTATAAGTTATTCCTCAGGGTGTCTTATATGTTATTCCTGAGAAATTATTTATAGGTTATTCTCGTGGATGTTTTATAGGTTATTCCTGAGAACATTTTATCAGTTATTCCAGGGAATCTGTATCATTTTTAACGCTCTATTTTGCCTGTTATATTCTTCAGTTGTCAACCCACTTCCACTCAGTGCCCTTAACTGAACCAAAAACTGAATACAGGCCCCATGAAAAAGGTGAATAAATGAATTGGCTGATGATGTGCACTAAGCATAATGATCACTGGCATGCTGATTCAGACTGAGTTTGTTGCATTCACTTTTACACAAATACCCTTGGCCAAGTTATGAATCCATCTCTTGCCTTCATCCAGCTATGGGTTAAATAGCAGGACAACCTGGGCTGTATAGCTCAAGTTGTCAGCCAGTCTAAAGGAAGAACTACTCTGAATTTCAAATAAACTGGGGATGGGGTTGACAACGCCACCCCTCTGTACACAGGGCAGTAAAATGGCACCAGATAAAAAGGAGGAAGACAGTTGACGAATAAATTGGTTGAGATATATTAAAAACAATAAAGATGAAGATGCTCGTCCAGTAAAAATATACAAAATAGTGAAAAGGCTTAATTCCAGAGGTTTAGTTAAATTGAAGAATGTAGCAAAAGATGCCTTCCAAAAGCTGAGCAAAGTATTAAGGAACAGGAAAATTTTGTTAGAAATAAAGAAAAGAGTACTGAACTGTTACGTAATATTGGTCTTCCTTATATGGCAGTGAATACTGGACAACCTCCTCACAGATAAAGAAGAGACTTGAAGCAACAGAAATGTGGTTCTACAGAAGGATGCTGAGAATATTAAAAGGACACTTAATATCAAAAAGAGATAGTTGAAATTTCTAGGTTACATAATGAGGAAAGAGGGTTTGGAGAATTTGACACTCATAGGACATAGTTGAAGGCAAAATGGACAGAGGAAAACTAACCTACCTAGCAAACTTGAACAAATGAATAGCAAAACAGGGTTTAGGAAAGATAGCAAAAAGACAAAATTTACTAAGAACTACAAAGGACAGGAAATCGTGGAGAACCATGATTGATAGCATCATGAAGGGTCATGGCACATAGAAGTTTGCATTACAAACAACAAAGATGAGGATACTTGTTAAAAATGTCTGAATAGAAATAAATCTATTTTAAAAACTGAAGGAACTCTTTGAGGCCTGAAGTATGTACACCCTTGTGCAAATTAATTATGTAGGAAGATGTGGAGAGCCATGATCACCTACACTCTTGTGCAGATTGAAACAAAACGAATAATTCCATTATTATTTACTTTTTGAATTTTTCCAATAAAACATGACCCAGTGCACATGTTAGTACTTCGTATGTCCATTCCATGAAGTCTTGATTGGATTTAAATCAGGAGAGTTTTCGGGCAAGTCTATAGTATTTTGATTTGCTCACTGGTAAGGCTTACCAGTGTTTTTGTGCAGCGTTACAATTTTTGTACACTTTTTTGGGGTAATGTCCATTGCAGACAATGGCCGTAGGACAGTTGTGTCAATAATGTCTGGGCCTGATGAAAATCTGATGAAATCACGGATGACGCAATATTTTTCAAGGTGAAATAAATTTCATCATACACCCCGAAAATAGATTCACATTACTGCACACCAGTGCAAATGACCTAATCTGAGGAAAAAATAGAAATCAATTACACCCTGTCCCTCCAGTGGGTCAAAAACTGACTGTATGGTGAAAGAAAAGAAACTAAAGTGGTTGTTTCAATTAATTTGCATAAGGATGTATTTGCCGTAACCTTGTATCAAAGACAACAACAACACTGAAGATAATGTGCCAAAAATAAGAATTTCAGATAGTGCCATTTGGTCAAAGAATATATTGGCCAAAGCATTGTCTTAAAAACAACCTAGATAGACAATTAGTCTAAATGAATCATAGAAAAATGAAAATACTTAGAAAATTTTAAAAATTGTCAAGTAATTTTTATTATGCAAATCTATGTAAGGAGTGCTGGATTTACCTATAGGCTTAGCCTAGGGCCTCAATATCTAGGGCACCTCCAGCCAAGATGTATAATATTTTTGATATTGTCATAGGCCTTTCTTACATATGCTGTCATAATGCATTGTTGACTCTAGACAAACCTTCAGTAACTTTCCATTTCAGAATAATTCTGTCTTAAGCTGATAATTCTATGCCAGCATTGATTTATTTATAAAGTTTTTTAAATTTTAACATTCATGCATTTTTTTTTAGTTACATACTGTCTTTAACAATAATATCTTATTGTCCTTTAGAGGAGGAATTATCAACTGTGGAATTTTAAACACTCGTCATTATCCTTGGCTTTAAATTGTTTAATTTAACACTTCCATTTTCCTCTGCTCATGAGAATGGAGAATTTGGAGGTCCTCACAAGTGGAATAGCCTGGGGCCCCACAAGTGGAATAGCCAGGGGCCTCTCTTCATCTAAAGCTGGCACTGTGTGTATACTAAAATTGAAATATAAATTTGAAGAAAATAGTCATTTTTTTTCTTCCTTTCGTCTTTTGATTCTTAATTTTCTTGTTAAACTTAGAAAAAGAGAATGTTATATATATATATATATATATATATATATATAAAATATGTGTCTGTAATGACATTTTTGAAAATTCATTGAAATTCTTGGACATGTGTGTTGTGCGAAATCTTGTGTTGATATTCGTTGTTATTAGATGAATTATCTAAACATCCTCATCTTTGTTGTTTGAGTCATTGTTTTGGACAGTGGGTTCTCCAACATTTCTCAGGTGTACATTAAGTAATCTGTAATTATTTTTCCCCCTACAGGTCACATGACTAAAATTCATTGCCATAATTTTATTTCTATTGTCAAATGCAGCAGCAGAAAATATCTTTGATGGTTTTATATATATATATATATATATATATATTTATATCAAAAAAGTTTGGATCCGTCCTCTGGATTTAATAATTAGTAAATTCCATGCTTTCTGTGGTTTAATTAACTCCTACTAAATTAGGATGCAGAAATTATTTAACCTATTCGTGAATGGTGTCCAATTTTTTGCATAAGGGTTGGGCGGTACCTAAGCATGCCATTATCCAGCATGGCCGAGAAAGTAAAAAGTGCTTACATTTTAAGCAGTAATGGGTTAATTTAATTATTATTATTATTATTGCATATAGGAAAAAAGCCTTCAGGAATAGAAAGTCCCTTTGCCCTGAAGTGAGCTATGAAATGAGTTTTGAAAAAGGCATGAAACCTTCAATTTTTAAGCAATTCTTTGAAATACAGAAGGTTGCTCCAAACTTTTGACTTATACTCGTGTGTGTGTATATATATATATATATATATATATATATATATATATGATTAAATGGTGGAGGAGGATTACTTTTATTGATTTCCATTTGACTGAATGAAGGAAAGACTTTTTTTTCTTAGTTTGGTAATTTCATGTTGACCTGTTAATCAAATGAATGTGTGAAATTGCAATTGAATGACTAACTGGTCACTCAAAGTTTGAATCGATTGTTGACTGCCATTTTCTGAATAATTCTAATTCAAATCAGTTCTAAAGAATTTTTGTTTTACTTTTGATTATCTTGTCAATTTTGTTTATTTTTCTTTTCTTGAAATTTCATTTTTATTTTTTCAAATTATCTGTCTTCATTATCTTATGCTTCCCTTTTCATTCCTTCTCTCTCTCTCTCGCTCTCGTGCTTTCTCTCTTCCTCTTCTTATCTCACCCTTTTTCTCTATCTCTTCTCACACCTCTTTCTCTTCTTTATCTCCCTCTCCTTTCTCTCACTCTCTCTTTTTTCTCCTTCACACTCTCTCTTTTCTCTCCTTCACACTCTCTCTTTTCTCTCCTTCACACTCTCTCTTTTCTCTCCTTCACACTCTCTCTTTTCTCTCTCCCTCCCCCCACCAAACCAATAACATTTTTTCCTTTTCCAGGGGATGCCATTCTCTCCCTCCTCCCCCCTCTCTCCACTCACTGACCGTTCTATGAATGTTCTTTCTCTGTCCACACAGGCTTTTGACCCACAGGGAATTCTGGACGATATCAGAAAACTGAAACTTATCGTCAAGGCTCATGAAAGACGGATAAAATCCTTAGAGGAGAGATTAGCGCTATTGGAGGCAAACGCTTCTGAAGACGACGCTACACTTTAAAAAGTACTTGTCTAAAAACTATTCTACCTACGTGTTCGCTATTATTTTTTTTTTCTTTTTTTTTTTTTTTTTTTTTTTGGCCTGAATTCTTTTACCCTTAAAAAAAAATTGCTACCTATATCTTACCTAGTTTTTATGCTTGCATGTTATTCCTACATGGCAGTTGATTGGTGATGGTGGTGGTGGTGGCTGATAAGGCTGCCTGCTGGGGCATAGGGAAGGGCGGTGGACATTTGCATATCTATAATTCTTTCACCGGATTGTTTATCATAGAACATGTTCAAATGAATAAATTCCTTAGTCCATGCCTGGAGGACTTTATTTTAAAATCCCTTACTAGCAGTTCAATAATATCTAGAATCTTTTGTTAATAAACTGAAATTTGTATGGATGAAACTTTAAAATTTGGGGAGATTTGTTTGCGTTTTTTATTTTTTTCATATTAGGCATTTGATATTTTTCTGATCTTCTCCCATTGTACCCAATCATTTTTGTCCTTTTCATTACTTTAGATCTCCAATGTCTTCCAAATATTGATACCCTGCAAATCCCTCTCAGATTCTCGAAATTAAAAAAAAAACTGTCCCATCCCTGGGTTTCTTTTTTTTTTTTTTTCATATTTCAAGAGATTTCCATATATTTGTCGATAATCCTAAGATGAGGTATTGTAATCATTTACACTATTTACATTGACCCAGTGGATAAAAACGTTGATAATCCAGTGACTTGACCCAAAGAATTGTGAGTTCAATACTTGGTTATAGCAGAGGTGAACAAAAACTTGTAGATTTGAGTTAAAAGGAGATAACTGGTACAGAGATATCTGGAAGAGGCATGGCACATGGAACTAGAACAATCTACCCTGATGGATGAAATAAAGGGTTCAGTTTGAAATTCCAATCAGCTTGAAGAATCCTGAGCATACAATGGCTGAAACATTGTGAATGCAGCAACAAAGATGAGGACAAAAGTTTGAACATTGTAAATAGTGTAAATAGATTTTCCTACCTCAGTCTCTGACAAAGATTTAATAAAAGTGAAACTTGGTAGATTGATAAACATTTCCGATTTGTTCTTTATCTTATTTCAAGGTTAGTAGGAAGCCAATTTTTCACCTGATCTACAGGTAGACTGTTGTGTGTTTTTTTTTTTTTTTTTTTTTTTTTGACAATTTATTGCTAAAGACCTGGAAAAATGGTCAGTTCCTTCCACTGCTCCAGTAGGTATCTGAACCCCCCCCCCGTATACTCAAGGGACAGATCAGACCAAAAATGGGATATTGCTGCCATATTTGGGTTGGAGCTGCACAGTCTTCACTCTCTAGTCTTGATAGAATTCAAATGCATCTCCACGTCCCTGTGGGGGATGAATTATTTTCCACTCTACAATACAGACAAAACATTGGGAGCCTCTCACTGCTCTATTTCCATGGCATGTGTTCTAGCTAGCTACATTCCTCAGTCCCATCAGCCCTGGGCTTTACAATTGGGATATACCATGCCGCATACATTACTCACGTACAACAACTTCCCAAAAACTGTTGCTTTGTGGAACAGACTCCCATTGGGATGTTTTCTCAATCACTATAATCTTGACCTCTTTGAGTCTAGGGTTAACCATTATAGGGATAGCCCCATGAACTTTTTACCCCTTTCTTATGCTCATCCAACACTGCATAGTAACCTTCTACTTTGAGTGGCTCTTGGGCCTTGTAATGATTGAACATTAGTATAAAAAAATATTTTAAGACATTTTTATGTTTATACATTCTTTTTCATGTCTTAAAATAATTGCCGGACTTTGTCCATTTCATAAAAAAATATGTGAATTGGCTTCTTGTCTTTTTTTTTTTTTTCTACTCAATATGACCAAAGCTTTTCAACTAATCTTAGGTACCAAATAGAAGTTAAGGATTTTTTGTTTTTCTGCCACTGCCCCCGAGCTTATTAAGGTCACCCTGTTCATTAATTTTGCACTTTCTAACCTTTTAAACAATTTTTCTGTATGTGTAGGTGGTGTAATAGTGGCTCAGAATAAGATGGCAGATTTTTTAAACTTGAAAACACACACAGTAATTTGTTTTAACTAATTATTAAACAAATAAACTGAAGCTGACTTCAATAGACAGACCGTTCAATAGAATACCAAGGTATAAAAAAAAGTTCGATAAAAGATAAGGGTATGTAATTTGATTTTATTCTGATGAACTTCCCCCCCCTCATACACACACTGCATTAGACATAAGTGCAAGACTATGCACAATTGTCAATCTTATTGCATTACATGAAGAGTGCAACATATGCAAAATTTCAAACTGCTGGGTTAAAAACCTTGTAAATTTGGGAGCATCAACTCCTGTGAAGGCCTTGCACAGTTTTATATTATAAATTAATATTTCAAGTTTCCACTGTTGAATGCTCTTCATGGTTAAACCTAAGAATTCTTCTTAGACTTTCTCTTTTTGTGTGGATCTCAACCTCACCAAAAAGTGAAACACAATTAATCCCCTAAATGTTTGTCTTTCTGAGTTGGTCTTAAAGGCACAATTCATATCCAAGAAGCCACATTGCAAATATCAGGGAATATTACAATTGTGATGGAAAAAACCTGTTGCTCCATGCATACGTTACTAATTTTGTTTTGTCAGGTACAAAGACAGATAAAAAATGGAAGATTGTGTTGTGCCATTCAGCAAATGTGGGGTGGGAACGGTTTGTCTTGAAAATCGAGATACAGAAGAGGTTGTTGATATCCAGAAATATATTTGGTACAGGTTGTGTAGGCAAAAAAAAAGTTTCACACTATGAACTGGTGGTTTTAATCCTCACCCATCTCTTGCTATAGTGGCCTTGTACCAGACTAAGCTCAGTCGTGATTGCTAAATTAGAATGTTATGGCCTTGTACCAACTTTGCCTATGATAAAGTCTTTTCATGGCAAATAACAAACGTAATGTATAAAGTTAACATTTATAATAGTAAATTTGTCGGTTAACTTGTGCCTTCATTCATGGTGGTTTAAGAACTTGTCCGTGTTCCTTTAAGATGGACAAATCTTAGAATGTAGGGGTGGCACAATAGATATTTGTGCAGAAAGTGCAATTAGTGAGCTCAGTTCAGATTCCAACCTAGCCTCTTGCGTCACTTTTTGGAAAAGTATGAATTCATCTCCTCTCACTCTAGCTATGGGTTAAATAGTAAGGCAGACTGGTAAGTAGTCTAGGAGAATGAAAACTGAATTCTAGACCATTGGGAAGACAACAGGAAAACCACTCCAATATTTTTACCAAGAAGTCCCAATTCACTAATAAAATAAAGAAAAGGAACTTGTGGAGAGCCATGATCACTTACATCCAGAAGGGACAAGGCATTAAAATTGTATAAGTCATTTGTGACATCTCTATCAGATTGTTTGATGCTGCGTAATTATTCTCTGAGACAGGTAATATTGAGCTTCATGGTACCAATAAAAGAAAATTGACATCCTGACTGCACCCTTCCATATTTCTTGGCAGTGCCCACCTCCTCTCCCAGTCACATGAAAGAAGTATTATTGACTGACGTATATTAAAGTTAGTTTAACCTGGCACAATGCTACAGGAAATTGAACTCTCGACACCCGGAGGGAGAACTCTTCTGCAATGTACTTCTTTCTCCCTCCTTCTCTTCCTGGCTGGCGAAAATGTGTCGGTGGGCAGCTGAGGACGTGGGCTAGCACAATCAAGGATGACTTAGCAGTACTATTGGGTCCACAAGTAGTTGGTCTTTGACGGTGGAATCGCGATTGGCTCGCCATTTCGTGTGACCTGGCACAGGATTGGCGAGCGTGGGCAACGATGGTCCGTGATGCTGTACTTGCTCAGGAGGAAGCCGCATCAACCCGACCAGGGTGAAAACCAATACAAGTCAAGTCAAGCCAGTGTTAATTATAGAAATAAAAAATCCAGTATTAATTATTGGTTTATTTTTATATTAAAAAAAATGAGTTATTATTTAAAACATGGCAACATTCTTCTTTTTTTAACAAGTAAACTCAAAGTTGTCTTGAAAAATAAAAATTAGAACTTAAACATTGACTTGGAACAAAGGACAGAAGAGAGGTAAATCCAAAATGGAGATGATAAAATTAAAAAATTAAAGTTTTAATAGATGTAAATCTGGAGCTAAATGAAAACTATGTTTCTCATTGGCTAAAAATGATAACCACCATTTTTGAATGAGTAATTTGTATAACGGTTAAAAGGCAAAACAGAATCCGCCCTTCTGATTTGCCAAAATATCAATATTTAAAAGAAAAAAAACCAAAAAAACTCCCTCTCATGGTCCAATGGATAAAAACGTTTGTTGAATCCAGTGACTTGAAAACAGTTGTGAGTTCAATACCTGGCTACAGCAATGGCCAACACAAACTAGGAGAGTTGAGTTAAAGGGCGATAACTGAGACATCCTGAAGAAGGCATGTGGAACTACAACAATCTACCCCGGTGGATGACATAAAGGGTTCAGTTCAAAAGGTCAGAGCATACAATGGTTGAAACATTGTGAACAGTTCAAACAATGTAAATAATTACAATACCTCATTTCAGAAATGTAGACAAAGGTTTCTCAGCCTTTCTTCTTTACACGAGGAGAGGGGCTATGTTTAGTGGGTTGAGGGGAACAAGCAATTTCTAGAAGAGCCACAGGTAAATCAATCTTGAGTTGTATTCACCAGCAAGTGAAGAAATGGATTCCTCTGTCTGAATACTGTTATTGTATGAGATTTGGTTGCGTGTAGTAAATAAACCTCCATGGTCTACCCAGCAACATTGACCAAATTAAACACTATTGAGAGAGGAAGAAAAAAAAATTATTATTGTGCTTGCCCGTTTGTTTGTTGCGTGGAAAGAGGAGAAAAAGGAGGTGAAGATAGAAATGGAGAGAGAATAAAGCAGAAACTACCTTATTCAAAAGGCTGAGATGTGATAATGGCCACAATAATTGCCCCGTTTTTCAGACACATAGTATCGAAAGGCAGAAACCAACTAAGACAATCGCTAAGAATTCAATTACCATAAATTGAATAACATCAAATACCTAGTTGTCTGAATGGCTGCCTGAGTTAAACGGCGCTTCAGTCAGTGTTTACATTTAGTCTATCAGCGATTGGGCACGATAAGGGTTGTAGTATTTATAGAATACTGAATTCATGTTACTAATTTATTATCCTATAATAATTGTACTTGTCTTTCCTTTATTAGTTTGTACAACTGTTATGTCCTACCAATATCTCATAAATAATTAACAATTCCGTTTTGATCACAAAAAAGGGAAGAGACACTACTTGGTTTCAGTGAGAGAAAGAAAGAAGCGCAGATAGAAGTGTTTCACAGCTGTTTCAGCCAAATAGAAAAAGTTGGCAAATTCAAGTCTTTTCATTTGTACCCCCTTACTTCTTAAACTAACGACCAGCATTGATATTTATGATTGTTATTACAATATTTTGTTAAAGTTCTTAAGCTCAAATATTTAATGACGCAATTGGGGAATTTCTATGGATATTGTCATGCAACTCGCCATGGGCTTATTCAATCATTAACTTAAGATTTATCAGAAAATTCAAATTGGAAAAGCATCAAATTCTAACGGGGGCTAAAATTAGCAACAATTAAAGCATGAAATATTGATGATTCAATTAATTAATGAACATATTAATTCAATTTTGTTGACCATAATTTTTCCTTTTGGTGAAATACTAAATTAGATTAGGGTGTTAGAAATTTTATTATAGCTTTAAAAGTAATATATATATATATATATATATATATTAAAACAAAGTGGAGAGAAAGAGCAGGGATGAGAAAAAAAATATTACCATAAATTGTGAATAAAAAAAATATAGCAAAAAGAAACCAAAAAAAAAAACTAACTGGTTATTGGTCCTGATTCTTCAGAGCCCAATTGATAAAAAGACATGAGGAGTGATAACCAGTTAACGTTTTTTTGTTATATTTTTTAAATTTGATTCACAGTATATATTTTTTCTTGTCCTTGCACTTCTCCCACCCCTCTTTTCTTTTTATATATAAAACTTCCGCCAACACCTGCAGCCAAGCCCAAAAACTTGGCCTAGAAGAGAGCAATGTGGTCTGGGCAGTGCATGCCCTTTTATATCATCACCCAGGCCTATGATTTGGAAAGGTTTCTCAATTTTGGCGCTACAATCACTGTGAATATATGCTCCTGTTAAAATGTCCATTTTTGAAGACGTAATCAATCAGTTGCCGTGTAATTTGCAGAGTTTTGGACCATGCTGTGTTTCAGGCGACTTGTTGCCTTTTTTGGTTGATTGACTTTCCTAGTAACCTAATTTTGATTTTTGAATTTGATTTGTGATTTTGTTGATGATTGGCCGATGGCTTGAATTGTGTGCAAGATTTTGTTTTCATCTAATGACTAACCTTAAATGCATTTGTAGAAAGATCGAATCTGAGATTGAACGATTTCTATTGATTTTCTTCTTCTTCTTCTTCTTGCTTGCGTTGTGTTACTTCTCTTTACTTAACAATATCTACAAATTCTTTTTTGCTAGTTTAGACATCAACTTATGAATTGAACCTTTTTTTTTGTTTTTTGTTTGCAAAGCTTTTTTGAATTTACTAACCTAAAGATTATTTAGAAAATTAACTTGCATTCTGCTGTCATGCTTTAAGGGTTTTTGGCAAACAAGATTTGCCTTTTGGAATAATGGTTTATTACTAACAAATTTTTTCAAGTGTTTTTATTACTTCGGTAATTGTCTTAACGATTTTAATGTTTATTATTATTATTATTATATTGTGATGATGACTATTATTATGATCTGCTGGTTAAAAATGTTTACTTTTTGTTTTATGATTACTCACTTAAAAGCCTCCATTGGTGGCCATTAAAGTCAAAGCTCAAGTTGTATTCATAGAATGTTCATTATAATTATTTGAACATTTTTATTATAAGAATACTTATATTGTATATAAGAATACTTATATTGCATATAGAAGAAGAATGTAAAGTAAGAAGTAAATGCATATGTCCCTGGCACACACACAGTTTGGCTAGGTTTTAAGTAAGACATTGGAATACTATATCCCCCCCTTACACTCAGTCTGGGCAACTCCTACCCTGGGCTGAGCAGTAAAATCATAAAATTGGAGGCAAAAAAAAAAAAAAGTTGGTAAGGCATTTTAACTGTCTTGTGCTAACAAAAACATCTCAGTAAAATGTGTTTGAAATAAGACATTGGAATAATATATTCTCCTCTCACTCAGTCTGGACCACTTCTACCTTTGGCTGAGCAATGAAATCATGAAGTTGGAGAGAAAAAATAACATCTAATTTTTTAAAATTGAAAAATATCAGATAGTTACATGTTTCTTGAACTTTTAGGAAATTCTTTATTAATAGAATTATTTTTTTAAACTTTCTAATTTTGTAGGAATACAATGGTATTAACACACACACACACACACACACACACATATATATATATATATATATATATATATATATATATATATATATAAATATACTCTTATGGTGTGCTATATTTATGGGATAAAGTGCTCAATATCACATAGTGTGTGTAAATATAAAAGTGAACATTGAAGTCAACGGGCTGTTTCATGCTAGACACAATCAGGCCTGACAATTGCATCTAGCATGAAACAGCCTGTCACCTCTAAGTGTTGACTTCAATGTTCACTTTATTATATATATATATATATATATATATATATATATTATAATATATTGTTGTAGAGTAGTTTCACAATGGAGGCTTGTATTTCACTAAGTCGGTCCTAAAATAAGTTTGACATACAAAACATTAGGAACTTGATATAATAGGTAATGACACAGAGAAATCTAGTGGTGGTCGCTGATACTTTTAGTATCCGACTAATGGTTGTCCGACATCGACTGACTGACCAACTCACTGAGCGACTGCTACTACTCCTACTTATTATACGTGGGAAAGTCTATTAACAATAGAATAGGTGTGTTCCACTATAACATATATATATATATATATATATATATATATATATATATATATGAAGTAGCTATTTTTGCCGTAAAGAAAAAGATTTTACTTAAAAAATATTTAAATATAAAATTTTAAAAATCGTAATATAAATATACTTGATATAGAAAAATAATTTTACTGTTAGTAACTGTGATACATTTCACTTCTATTAAATGAAATATAGTCTATAAAAACTAATAATGAAAAATATTTTAAAGTTGTAATTAAAATTGTAGTTAATTAAAATGAATTCTAACCTAAACTTCTTTTTAAATTGTAATTAAATAAATAAATAAAGTTTACTAAATTAGAGAAATGAAGTAGCTATTTTTGCTGTAAAGATAAAAAATTTTACTTAAAAAATATTTAAATATAAAATTTTTAAAAATCGTAATATAAATATACTTGATATAGAAAAATAATTTTACTGTTAGTAACTGTGATACATTTCACTTCTATTAAATGAAATATAGTCTATAAAAACTAATAATGAAAATATTTTAAAGTTGTAATTAAAACTGTAGTTAATTAAAATGAATTCTAACCTAAACTTCTTTTAAATTGTAATTAAATAAATAAATAAAGTCTACTAAATCAGAGAAATGAAAATTTTACTTTAGTAATGTTTAAATATAAAATTTAAAAAAAATCATAATATACTTGATGTGATAATTATTCTACAACCTGGAAGGGATTCTAATTACATTTAATTGTTTTTGAAAGAAATATAGTATATTAACAATTAAAAGTAAAAATATTTCAAATCATACTTAAATAAAATGTATTCTTACCTAAACAACCCCCCGCCCCCCAAAAGAACTCTTTAAATATACGAAAGAAAAAAATGCCGTAAGAATTTTAGCCATTAACAATATAATTTTAAAAAAATCTAGACGACAGGCTTTTAACGGAAGTTAGATTTCATTGAAAAATAGATCCCTTCCCATGACCCAAACGTAGCAATAACTGATACATTAAATTATAGACATATTGGAAACCCAGTCACCCCTGTCTAGAAAAATAGATTTATCTGTAACCTTGGAAACATGAATTTTGTTTTAGCTCTGTATTTAAAACCCAGTAATTTTAAAAAGTTACTCCAAAATTCACTTGAGGATGAAATGGAACTAATGTCTTTAATTTAATCACAAAATTAAATTCGGCGCTTTTAGCTTCCATTTTTGAAACATGGTTAGAACTGTGTAGCAAAAAAAAACATATTTTAAATCAATTAATTTATAATATTAATGCTCTGTAAATTTACATTGAGCACTATTTTGTAAAAATAAAAATATCTATAAGAATACCGGATTATATATCTTGCTGTTCTTTTTTTTTTATATATATATATATATATATATATATATATATATATATATATAATGAGAGGGTATGCTTCTTCAGGTTAAAATGAAAGAAAGACAAACCTGTGTGTGAGAAAAATGCCTTGGGATCTGAGGATAAGTGGGAATCAGAAATCAAATTAAATTATATTATCATATCACATCCCAATGTCCAGACTCAAGAGAGTATATACCCGTCAGTTTGTCTGCTTTATCTATATCTGTATTAGTCATTTGGTATTGTTGAAACATTTTCTTATTTTTTGTTATATACATGCACATACATTTTTTTTTTTGTATATTTGTAAATACATGTACACATACCCACTGATATATACCTGTACATATATATATATATATATGTGTGAAAAGTGTATATAAATATAAATAAATATATATATGTATAATTATTTATATATTATATGCGCGGTAAAATTTTCATAATATGACATGGATACATTCACGAGACATTAACGAGACATTTCCGCCACACTTCCAATGTTTAAATTTCAACATTTCAACATACAAATGCGTATGTATAGACATAACACCACCCATATACATACATGTGTCATAGCCGAAACTGTCTACATATGTTTATATATGTATGAGTCCCGACAGACGACCAAGTATGTATATGTGTCTGCATACATCGATGTTTGCGTTAGTATGATGAATGACAAAAAAACAAAATTTCCCCACCACTTCAAATAACACCAATACACGCAATCTACATAAACCCAAATTTTTAAAACATTAATCAGTTTGTCTGACGATCGCTAAAGCGTGAAACCCAGGGTCACAAACTCACATCTATCCAACCAAATATATATATATATATATATATATATATAAAACATTGTGAATATGGCAATGAAGATGAGGATAACATTCTGAATAATGTAAATAATGCAAGTAATCATAATACATCATCTCGGTGATCCAATCACCTGAAGAAGGCTGGAGTATGCAACGGCCGAAATGTTGTGAATATGGCAATGAAGATGAGGATAACAGTCTGAATAATGTAAATAATGCAAGTAACTATTTATAAGATTGTTTGCTTACAAGAATACATTTTAAAAACTAATACAATATTTATCATTTACCAAGTTATAAAGAAATAAATATGAAAACAAATTTTTATTCATAAATTTATTAAAATATGTGAACTAACTATAAGGAAATCCCTATTTAGCATTTAATAAAGTTTAAAACAATTGGCACTTAGCTGATGCTTTGACAACCATTCTAATTAACAATACAATAAATAAGTAATGTTTGATATTTTTTGTTGTAAATTCTCAAGAGGAAAGAAAATTTATCAATTCATTTTCATATGTTTAGGTTTTATTACAATTCTAATCATTGCTTTTTAAAACAATAAAAATTGCCAACGAGTGAAGGTTAAAGGTTAAATAGGAAAAAAACATTTTTAATTCTGTAATTTTGTGTGAACGAAGCTCCATGTTTGCCAAAGTTTTAGCCAATCCTAAAGTTTAAAGCAAATAGAATTTTCCCACTTTGGCAACTCTTTTAGCAGATCATAACAGATCTACTAAACAAAACAGCATTTAAGCCACAAATGTTCATTATGATTTGCTAATGGCGGTGGTCCCTTGGTCTTGACAAATTATGGCCATGTAGCTACACATAAACACAAGAATGGTTCAGCTGGCCAAGTCTGAACCTACAGTGCTGCACATAGATGAAATAATGGAAGTCCACTGATATTTCAAGGACAGATGTTTCTCTGTGGCTACATTCGCTAAATACCTTTACCTGTTTGGGATGCTTCACTTATAATGTATTTGGTTCTTTCATATGTAAATTTCTCAACTAACCTGTAGAAAAGACAATATTTATAAATATAAATGACAATAGGAAAACTGTAGTAGTTGCTGACGTGTTTCATCCAATGTGGACTTTCTCAAAGCAAAAAACGAAATGAATTTATTTAAACAAAGTAACTAATAATAACAAAAACCAAATTTCCAGTTTCTTATATGTAAGAGGGCATACAGTTTCTGTCAAAATGCTTCATTAATGAATGTTCCGCTTTATCTGATCATCTTCGTTTTGGTTTTGAATACTATTATGCACCCCCCCTCCACACACACACACACGGTGCGATGGGTAAATTGTCGCCATTTCATATTTTTAATTTCAGACATGCACATTGTTTTTGTCAACTGCACAGTATAGTAGGGTCAGTTGGGCACCATCTGTGGAAAAAAAAAAAAAAAAAGAGCACCCTGATGCAATTCACTCCGCCAGAAATTTGGAAACTGCATGCCGTACTGTTTGCCATTTGTACCAGAAGCTCCAATACGAACATTTCCAAGTATTTGGGTGTCAATCTGAGGACAGATTTGGAAAGAGTTGGATGAGTCTAATGGTGATTACGAAGATACAGTAGCTTGGAAAACTCATTCTGATCATTCTGATAATAGAAGAACTCCCAAATTTGTTGGTGGGGGCCTCAGACTCAATACAGAAGCCTACGTCAAGTGCCTTGAAGAGGTAGTGCTGCCCTGAACCAAGAGGGTGGCTGCTGAAAGACACCATGTCTAGCAACAGGACTCTGCACCATGCCACACAAGCAGGCGAACCCAGTCATGGATATTGGATAATTTCTGTGATCACATCACCCCTTACATCTGGCAACCTGAATCCCCAGACTGCAACCCCCTTGATTATTGTGTGTGGAGCGCAGTTGATTGGGAAAACCAAGATGAACTGAAGGTAAGGATTATGGCAGCATTCACCAATATAACAAGGAAACAGTCTTACAGAGTTACAGGAGATTCCAAAATTGTCTAGATGCCGTGGTTGAAGCCAATGGTGATTTATTGAAAAATTTAATCTTTTTGTGTAATTTTGGTGAATATATCTGTTAAAATGTTATTTTAATTTTTGTCTAATTTATACGACAATTTATCCATCGCACCCAACACACACATTTACAACACACACACACACATATATGTTCTGTTATAATAAATATATTGAGCTCTTTTTGTGGATCAGTTTTAATATTTTATATTAAATATATTATTAGGATTCACTTGGATTATATACCAATGGATTATTACACACTCACACTATTTACGTTGTTCGGACAGTTGTCCTCATCTTTATTGTCATATTTGTAACATTTCAGCTGTTGTTTGCTCTGGCCTTCTTCAGGTGACATATGGTGGAATTTCAAACCAAACCCTTTATTTCTTCCACTGAAGTAGGTTGTTCTAGTTCCACATGCCATGCCTTTTCTGGATATCTCAGTTTCAGTTATTTCCCTTTAGCAACTCAACTCTCCAAGTTTCTGTTCACCTCTGCTGTGGCCAGGGATTGAACTCACGACTCTTTGGGTCACGTCACTGGATTACTTTAACCAACATTTTTATCCACTGAGTCATGTGAAGAAAGGCAGAACATACAACAGTCGGAACGTTTTGAATATGACAATAAAGATGAGGACCCCCCCCCCCTCCGATTGGCTGGGATTTCAGAATATGCTGACTGAACCTTTGCAGTTTGGTAAGCTCCCCCACCTCAACCCAAAGAGGGCATCCAGCAGCAAGGTTTCTGATCTGAAGGTTTTGAGTAGCATGGATGGAACTAGCTCTTAATTGCTGTTGTTCCCAGGTCCACCCTGACCTGGTGTGGTAGCACCTGTTAGGGTCCCAGCTATGGGCAAATAGTAAGGCTATGAAAGTATAAAAATAGATTTTTATAGTAAAAATTCCAGCAAAACATTTTTGAAAAAAAAACAAAAAATATTACCAGCAATACATTTGACTCTCAACAAAATCCCTCTTTACAAATTTTGTAAAAAAAATAAAAATGTTACCAAATTGTTACATTTTTGAAAAGAAAAAATATATATACATATTCTATTCATATGAACCTATCCTAAAAGTCTTTTCAGTATTAAATAACCCACTGAGGTTGATATGCCGTAAAACAGAATAGACCCCAAAATAAACCAAAGATGAGAATAACAGTCTGAACTATGTAAATAGTTACAATACCTCACTAAGATATATATATATATATAGTGTATCACAAAAGTGAGTACACCCCTCACATTTCTTCAAATATTTAAGTATATCTCTTCATGGGACAACACTGACAAAATGACACTTTGACACAATGAAAAGTAGCCTGTCTGCAGCATATATAACAGAGTTAATTTATTTTCCCTCAAAATAACTCAAAATATAGCCATTAAAAGCTAAATCCCTGGCAACAAAAGTGAGTACACCCCTTAGGAAAAGTTGTCAATATTAACATACAACATGTCAACTGTCAATATTTTGTGTGGCCACCATCATTATCTAAAACTGCCTTTACTCTCCTGGGCGTGGAGTTTACCAGAGCTTCACAGGTAGTCACTGGAATGCTCTTCCACTCCTCAATGACGACGTCACGGAGCTGGCGGATATTTGAGACTCTGCATACCTCCACCTTCTGCTTGAGGATGGCCCAAAGATGTTCTATTGGGTTCAAGTCTGGAGACATGCTTGGCCAGTCCATCACCTTTACCCTCAGCCTCTTCAGTAAAGCAGTGGTTGTCTTGGATGTGTGTTTGGGGTCATTGTCATGCTGGAACACTGCTCTGCGAGCCAATTTCTGGAGGGAGGGGATCATGCTCTGCTGCAGTATTTCACAGTACATGTTGGAGTTCATGTTTCCCTCAATGAAATGTAACTTTCCAATACCTGCAGCACTCATGCAGCCCCAGACCATGACATTCCTACCACCATGCTTGACTGTAGGCATGACACACTTATCTTTGTACTCCTCACCTGGTCGCCGCCGCCACACATGCTTAAGGCCATCAGAACCAAACAAATTAAATTTCGTCTCATCAGACCATAGGACATGGTTCCAGTAATCTATGGGCTTTGTTGACATGTCTTCAGCAAACTGTTTGCGGGCTTTCTTGTGTATTGCCTTCAGAAGATGCTTCCTCCTGGGGTGACAGCCATGCACACCAATTTGATGTAGTGTGCAGCATATAGTCTGAACACTAACAGGCTGAATCCCAATCTCTTTAATCTCTGCAGCAATGCTAACAGCACTCCTACGCTGATCTTTCAAAGAAAGCATTTGGATGTGATGCTCAGCACGTGCGCTCAGCTTCTTTGGACGACCTACCCGAGGCTTGTTCTGAGTGGACCCTGCTCTTTTAAAATGCTGGATGATCCTCGCCACTGTGCTGCAGCTCAGTTTCAGGGTGTTGGCAATCTTCTTGTAGCCTTGGCCATCTTTATGTAGTGCAACAATATGTTTTTTAAGATCCTCAGAGAGTTCTTTGCCATGTGGTGCCATGTTGGAACTTTCAGTGACCGGTAAGAGAGTGTTAGAGCTGCACTACAAATTTGAATACACCTGCTCCCCATGAACACATGGGCATAGTTACACTAATGAGTCACATGACATTTTGGAGGGAAAATGAAAAGCAGTACTCAATTTAGACATTTAGGGGTGTAGTTTCTTAGGGGTGTACTCACTTTTTAGGGGTGTACTCACTTTTGTTGCCAGGGATTTAGCTTTTAATGGCTATATTTTGAGGGGAAAATAAATTAACTCTGTTATATATGCTGCAGACAGACTACTTTTCATTGTGTCAAAAGGTAATTTTTTCAGTGCTGTCCCATGAAGAGATATACTTAAATATTTGAAGAAATGTGAGGGTGTACTCACTTTTGTGATACACTGTATATATATATATATATATATATATATATATATATATATATATATATATATATATATATGTGTGTAAAGCTAGATACATACACAATTTGAATGAAATTGAGATGAACGTCCTTGTCTTATGTAATCTAATTTCTCTATCTCTCTGGCAACAACCCATGGGTAACAGGAAAAGGGTTTAAACTGAACGTGTTTTCTAATAAATGTAATATTTTATATGGACAAACAATTTAGATTTGACATTTGATCATCTGGTCATCAGCAAAGTGATATTGATTTGGTTGCTTTTGCTTAGTGACATATCAACATCTCTACAGGTTATTTCATGCTAAAATCTAAATATTTAGAACCCAATTTTTTATGGCTTCACCAACAGATATTTTGTACCTCATTTTATACTTTCAGGGTAAAGGTATTTTTTATCGATATATAGTTTGTAGACGATCTATTGTAAGTCATGTTTTAGTATAAACCTATTTCTTTAAGGTGAGACATGCAGGGAATATGTACTGAATTAGTAATAGTAGTAATAATAATAATGAAACTAGCATTTAATATACCTGTAATTATCTCCCTTGAGATATTGGATCATTCAGGATGAGTACAAATGCAGACCCCCACCCACCCATTAGTTTTTTTTTCTTTATGATACTATGGCATCTTAATTTTGTACTAACAAAAAAAAAGAAAGAAAATCATATAATAATGTGCCATTACAGTAACACACACACAAAAATTGGTTCTTAATAAGAACAACAATAATTTGCTAGTAAATGAAGGAAACTATACCTTATGATTTTTCATTTGATATACCTAGATTTGTCTCCTTTGAGATACATTACTGGGGTGAGTAAGAATGCAGACCCCCAACTATTAAGTTGCAACAACTTGAAGCTGTGGTTGTTGCGTCTTCAAAGGCTAACAAAAGTAACACTCTTACAGCTACCCCCTGCAATATGAAGGTAAGACTGTTCAAAGAAAATGAAGATGCCATTATCTTTGCTGCACAGAACAGTCAAAAACATGAAAACTATACGTTAAAAAGAAAATATCTAAAAGAACCAGAAAGTTATGAAGAGAGAGCGACTGTTTTCCAATAATGTGAGTTCACAGATTGATAGAGTTCTTGTACTGATTTTCTTAGTGAAACTGAAAAACCAAATCTAGAAATTATAAACAGTTTATTTTCAGAGTTTCTAAGTCTCTCAGGAAGCAATTCCACATTCTGATAGAATATTGAATTCTTTCTTGAGTTCCACTTCAATATTTTATGAAGAATTGTTTATTTTCTTTTTTTAATCATCCTGTTTATATTATTAACTCATTCTTTGTCACAAGACAATGACCCTCAGTATTTCTTCTGGGGTAGTTATTTTAATAACGTTACTGTAACACATTTAAAGTATTCTCTTAGAATCTATTTAAATGATGAACCAGGTTGACTTTTTAAAGATGACAATATTACTTTCATTTGTAGACTTTTGTTAATTAGTTTCTAATTTAAACAGTTTTTTTTTTTAAATTGAAATCAGAAAAATCTTAGTAGGAATTTGAATTTTTAATAATTTTTTTTAATCCTAGTAGGAGCTTAAGTTTAACTTTTTAACATCTTATTAGGAGTTTGTTACCTTAAAAATCTCAATAGGAGTGTAATTTTAATACATTTTTTTAAAAAGTTGATACAAGAAAAATTATATTTTTTTTTTTTTGTTTTAGAAATCTTAATGGGTATAATTTCTCAAATATTTAGTCCAGTAAACAAAAATAAATATACCAATGGTGTCTATTCAAATATGGATAAGAATAATGTTTAAAGTGATTTTTTATATATATATATATATATATATATATATATATATATATATATATATATATATATATATGAAGAAAAATATACAGAAAAATAAACAAAAAATCCTAATATGCAATTACGTCTGATGTTGACATTATATTAACATTAAAACAGCATAATTGCATATTAGGATTTTTGTTTTTTTCCAATATTTTTTCTTTATATTTTCTTTATATTTGTTGGATATATATCCATATATTTATATATATATATATATATATATATATATATATATATATATATATATATATTTATTTTATGTTTATACATTCTTTTTTATAGAGACAAATATTTAAGTAAATGCTCTGTTTATAATAAACAGTATTAAACTACATTTACCAGCCTGAATGTCCGATAAATTTTCATAGAAAATATTCATCCTCAGACAGGAATCAAACCTGTATCCTATACGGAACCATCATATAGCCTGATGTGCCTTTAACCAATTTTGCCACAGAGGAGCATTTCAGTTTTAAAGTACAATATTCCATGATTCTCCCATGTACATTCATATCTGCTCAAAACGTATCCAAATGTAAACAAATGAAGTCACACATTATGAAATGGACAAAGTCCGACAATTATTTTAAGACATGTTTATATATTCTTTTTATAGATACAAATATTTAAGTAAATGCTCTGTTTATAATAAACAGTATTAAACATTTGTCCATTTCATAATATATATATATATATATAAAAGAGAGTGTGTGTGTGTGTATATATATATATATATATATATATATATATATATATATATATATATTATATCATAAAAGAGGTAATCATACAAAGAATTAATTAGTAGTCTTAATGCAATTAATGATGAAATCTCTTCACTAACAAGACTTAATAAGGCATTAACTTATTAACAATCAATTAAATAATGCAATCCTTATGTTTAAATTGTTATCAGATGGATTTGTTGTTGCTGGGCTGAGTTCTTTCGAAAATTTAACATTTTCATCCTCGGCATAATTTTTCCATTTACAGGTAAACTCCAAGACAAAATAAATGTATTGTAGACTGAAAGATGTTTTTTTTCAAAAACATTTTATTTATTGACAGTTATATAATTATGGAATGTGCAATGTCGCAACGCTAAGGTTCTAGTTTAAATATTTCAAGTGAGAATTTTGTTTGAATTTAGTAATGTGGTAAATCCACAAATTGTTTTGATGTTGTATATGTTTTTCAGTTAAAGTGACATGGATTAAGTATATAGTCCAATTAATAGAGTAAAATATCTTAGAGGTTTTTCCTTCACAGAATTTTGTACTACAGATTTGTATGATTACCTCTTTATTATATATATATATATATATATATATATATATATATATATATATATACTTGACTCCCCATCAAATTCGATGTATGAGGTCAAGCAGATCAGTTCAAGGTAACTAACAGCCTGACTCCAGCACATGAGATTTGATTATAGTGCTGAAAGTTTTGTGCAGAACCATCCACACTTTTTGAAGGGTTGAATACAGAGACTTTGTGCACTACATACCACAGGATCCCCAAACGACCCTTCGCAGGTTTTAAATTCAGAGTTGACCTTCTCCTAGGCCAGTTGCCATCCAAGGCTATAGAACCCAGTCTGTCCTGCTATTACTCCATTGTGCCTCCTTTTATATATATATATATATATATATATATATAGTCTTTACAAATTTGGTAATGATTCATGAAGATTAAATGAAGCGAATTAATTGTTGGAGATTTTTCATTTATTGCCATTGGACATTAAATCAAATTGAAAGATCAAAGAAAACCATAATAAAATTTCTTTTACAGATGACAGATTTTAGATCATGTTGTAATGCCAAAAGGCTATGTTGCAGTGCTGACACATGGGCTTTATATAAGGCTCACAAGATTTTAGGCCTTGTAGCAGGCCTAACAGATTTTAAATATTGTCATAGGACAGACACGATTTAGGCCTTGTAGCAGGCCTAACAGATTTTAAATATTGTTGTAGGCCAGACATGCTTTAGGCCTTGTAGCAGACCCAACAGGTTTTAGATATTGTCGTAAGCCAGACATAATTAGCTCATGTTGCAGTCCTGACACATGGGCTTTATATAAGGCTCACAAGATTTTAGGCCTTGTAGCAGGCCTAACAGATTTTAAATATTGTTGTAGGCCAGACATGCTTTAGGCCTTGTAGCAGACCCAACAGGTTTTAGATATTGGCTTTAGACATAATTAGCTCATGTTGCAGTCCTGACACATGGGCTTTGTATCAAACTCACAAGATTTTTAGGCCTTGTAGCAGGTCCAACAGATTTTATATATTGTCATAATTTATTGATTTTAAATATTGTTGTAGGCCAGACATGCTTTAGGCCTTGTAGCAGACCCAACAGGTTTTAGATATTGTCGTAAGCCAGACATAATTAGCTCATGTTGCAGTCCTGACACATGGGCTTTGTATCAGGCTCACAAGATTTTAGGCCTTGTAGCAGGTCCAACAGATTTTATATATTGTCATAGGACAGACACGATTTAGGCCTTGTAGCAGGCCTAACAGATTTTAAATATTGTTGTAGGCCAGACATGCTTTAGGCCTTGTAGCAGACCCAACAGGTTTTAGATATTGTCGTAAGCCAGACATAATTTAGCTCATGTTGCAGTCCTGACACATGGGCTTTGTATCAGGCTCACAAGATTTTAGGCCTTGTAGCAGGCCCAACAGATTTTAGATATTGTCGTAGGCCAGACATGATTTAGGCCTTGTAGCAAGCCCAACAGATTTTAGATATTGTCAAAGGCCAGGCACGATTTAGGCCTTGTAGCAGGCCCAACACAGTTGCTTTTCTTCCAACTTATCCCACTCTGTTGATTATTTTGTCAAAATCCTTCAAGTAATCCTTCTTAGATGAAGTAAGAGCTTAGGCCATAACAAACTGGCAACTTGTACCAGTGGAGCTTGCTAAGCATTGTACCAAAAGCCTGTTACCCAGCTGAAATTTGTAAACTTGCGAAAAACCCATAAAAAGTTAAAGTTCTCATCAAAGTTTTCTTACTTCTCTCAATTTTCTGTATAAATACCATTTTCAGCAAGACGTGTATTTACTAAAGTTCTTTTAGTCATTTTGTTTAGTCCACTTGGATATACTATTCTGGACATAACTATACCGAGCTGACCATGAGAAAAGCATTTGAAGAAATTTCTACCTTAATAATAAAATTCAGCAAACTTATTATCTTATCATTTGTTTAATTAATTCTAAGAAAATCTAATTAAACAGATTTTTTGACATTTAGATAATTCCATAGATTTTATTTTTGGTTCTGCCCACCTAATTTGTAGCAATGTGAAATGTCAGATGAAAACAATGGTTACTATAAACGCTGCAGTAAAGAAGATTGTAACTAACGTTGTCAGGCCTAAAATTATAGAATTCTATAAAGATGTTCATCATTATCTTCATTTCTCCCATGATAGGGTGTGGTCGCTCCACAGCTGAACACCTGACCAGTTCTCACCATATATCTGAATAGAGAAACTAAAGTTTATATGTCTGGTCATCTGATAAGTGTCTCAACCTTAAGAACTGTTTGAACTGCTAGGTAAGCTTTACATATTTGGGAAGGATATTAGAATAACCTAGAATCTGTACTGGTAGCAAACTGCCTGCATATGCATAGAAACCAAATTGAGTAAATGTACAAAAATAGAAAAGGGTGTAAAACAAGGAGGTGTCTTCTTACTGGACTTGTTCAACTTCTACAGCGAGGCAATTCTGAGAGAATTAGAAGTCCTACCAAGATTTATTATTGGCGGCCACAATCTTAACAACATAAGATATACAGATGACATAGTGTTGATAGCAGACATAGAAAAGAAACTACAAAAACTCCTACAGAAGTAGTGAAAGAAAGCAAGAAGAAAGGACTAAACACCAATTGCAAGAGGATAGAATGCATAGTTGTTAGCAAAATGAACAGTTCCACATGCAAATTACAAATTGAAGATACACTGAAATCCAAAAGGGCATTAGGATAGTGAAAGATGTTTTCCAAAAGCTAAGCAAAGTATCAAGAAACAAGAAAATTTTGATAGAAACAAAGAAAAGTAGACTGAACTGTTACATAAAATGAGTCATCCTATATGGCAATGAATGCTGGACAATCTCCTCCCAGATGAAGAAGAGACTTGAAGCAATAGAAATGTGGTTCTACAGGAGGATGCTGAGAATACCATGGACCAAACAATATAATTCCATAATTTTGTTTTCGGTTCTGCTTCACTAATTTATAGTAACATAACAACAGTGGTTACTATGAACACTGCAAGAAATAAGGCTTTAACATTGCTAGGCACAAAATTATAGAATTTTATAAAACATCTGAATCTTTTTTTTTAATCATTGTTTACTTCTATAACAAAAATATCAACAAAATGATGTTATTTTTAGAAACCAAGAGGATATTGAAACAATGGTTCTTGAATGATCATCGAATTTAATTAGTGTCAAGTCTGGTCAGTACATAGAGGGATGACTGCTTTGGGTATGGCAAGTGCTATTTTTTTCTTAATCATTTCTCCCCAAGCAAGGCAATAAAGTCACTAAGATACAAGGATGGCTATTGAGTGTGAAATAATATTTTTAAAAAATTATTAGGGAGAGAGAAAAATAAAAAAGCAGGAATTAAGAAGACAAGATAACGATTGACACTGTATTTAAATTTTGGAGTCTCAGAGTCGACTGGAAAGTTTGAAGACAGTTCCACAAGTGAGACATGTGATAAAAAGAAACTGGAAGCATAGAACTTAGGGTTACAATTAGTCATTTCCACTATAAATTGATGAGACCTATCTACCAATCTAGTACTGCACTTTAAATTCATAAAAGCTAGGTACCATTGAGGAAAGTTTCTCAAAAATTACCATGAAAGTATTTATAGAAAAGGCACTGGGAAGCTACATTACAGTGAAGGGAAAAGCTGGTAGTATAGTGGATAATAACTCAGAAATTGGAGAGTCGAGTTGCAACTCCAGTTGGGTTTGGGAAGAGGAGAGTGACTCTTCCCTTGTTACTTTGTCTGGTAACTTAGATATTTCATCTTTCAAGCATTCCAGTATTGGCATCAATTGGTTCCAAACACTGAAACTGCTTTACATCTTGAAAGAAAAACTCTGTTTTCCAAATTGTGGGAAGTCATGATCACCTATATCCTGAATGGATATAGCATTTAATAATAATCCTGTCTCCAAAATGCCGCCATTACTGGTTTCAGGAATGAGGCTTTTGGTGAGAACCCTCTCATGATAGGCAGTGGTTAGTACAACAAAGAAGTTATTCCAAGGACTGAAGGAAACAATTCTACCTGTTCTTCTCTATTTTGGATTCAATTAAGGAGGTGACTTAAATGACTTTGTAGCACCGTATCTGAATTTCTGGGAAGAGGAGTTAGCATTATTTACATGTGGACTATTGTCCTCAACTTGGTGGTTCTTAACAGGACTAGATAGCTATTTACATTATTCAAACTGTTATCCTCATCTTCATTGCCATATTCACAATGTTTCGACTGTTATACACTCCGGCCTTCTTCAGGTGATTGGAATTTTTGTTCTATACCTATCTATATCATTGAGATGAGGTATTATGATTACTTGCATTATTTATATTATTCCAACTGTTATCCTCATCTTCATTGCCATATTCACAACGTTTCAGCTGTTGTATGCTCCAGCTCTCTTCAGGTGATTGGAATTTCGAACTGAACCTATTATTTCATCCACTTGGGTAGATTGTTCTAGTTGCATGTGCCATGCCTCTTCCAGATGTCTCAGTTATTTCTCTTTCACTCAACTCTCCAATCTACCCTGGTGGACAAAATAAAGGATTTGATTTGAAATTCTAATCACCTGAAGAAGGCTGAAGCGTACAACAGCCGAAACATTGTGAATATGGCAGTGAAGTTGAGGATAACAGTCTGAATAATGTAAGTAATCATAATACCTCATCTCAGATAGACAGATATTGAAGGACTAGATAGGTTTGTCTATCATCCTATGTCACACTCCACTTTGGTCTTTTGAGGAAGAGTAGAGATTTATCCTTTGTTTCCTTTTCAGGATTAGGTTTCCAGTTCCTTCTAAACTCTCCAACTCTATATTTCTAACATCTCCCAACCTAAACTCTGAATTTATTTTTTTCCACAATAAGAGTAGGTAGGTTCTCCTATTGTCCTGTTCATACTCCTCCTCGGTCTTTTGAACAGGTGTAGAGGTTTATCTCTTGTTCCTTGTTTAGGATTGGTTTTCTGGTTCCTTTTAAAGTCTACTTCAACTCTATACTGCTAACATATTTGCCTAAACTTTGAAATTTCATTTACTGCTTATTTATTTATTTTTTTTCCTCAATAGGAGTAGATAGGTTTGCATATCACCCAGTTCACACTCATCCTCAGTCTTTTGAACAGGAGCAAAAGCATATCCCTTGGGTTTCTGGTTGCTTCTAAAATCTTTTTTATTCTCTTTCAGTCTCAGTAGCCACTTGCATCTTAGTGGTTTTATCGCCTTGCTTGTGGGGTGAGCGTTTTGGCTGTTGTGCCCTCCAATCTTTGTCAGGCATTTGTTGATTCAAGTTTCAGTGGAAATGATGCAAACAAAAACCGGGTGGTACTAAATAAGATTTGGAAAAGATAATCCATCGACAGCAGAACGAGAAGAAATCTACTGGAGTTAACATTATTTACATGTGAATTAGTGTCCTCATCTTTGTTGTTATTATCACAATGTTTAGCTGAGTGGATTAAAGCGATAGTTCATGAATTTGGTGACATAGTAATTGTGAGTTCAATCCCTGGGTTGGGCAGTTTGTATTTGGACTCTGGGAGTGGAGTGAGCAATAAGTGAGTAGTACTTAATATTTTTCTTGTAAATTCTCCCCTCCTCCCAATCTATAAATTCACTTTCATCATATGTTTAGGTTTTATTACAATTCTAATCATCACTTTTTAAAATAATAAACATCACCGAGGTGTGAAGGTAGTTATAATAATAGCGGTATCAAGGGAAAAAAAAATGTTCTTTTGGGACTGTTGTTTGTAGGTATGAAGGCCCAAGTTTGCCAGTGTTTTTGTCCCAATCAAGGTCACCCCCCTGCCCTACTTTAAGTGTCGCAGATATTTATCTTAACATTAGTGGTTTTCTTTTGGGATTACCATCAGCTGAATCATTGCATACTCGTTAATTACATCCATAATATTTTAATGGTAATTTTCATGTCCAGGAAAAGCCAAAGCAAAATAAATCTGGATGGCGACCATGCAACTTTTTGCCAAAGAGGAAACGTAAAGAATCTACTCATTGTAAATGTTAGTCATACGGTACACAAGCTTACGCAATAGTGTCTCGTTACTGACTGAGCAATCCAATGGAAGATTGCCTGTTCATATATGCGTCGTAATGTCCCCTTTAGATTGTTAAACTTAAGGTAAGGCTGTGCAACCAGTTCTAGAAATATTCAGACAGGTTGCATTCTTTTTTTAATAAAACCTATACATATGATGAGAGTGAATTGGGCACCTTGACATGGTGTAATGGTTAACAAGCTTGTCTCACTAAAACAATTACAACTGAGTAGTGAGTTTGACCATCAATGGATGCCCTATACTCTTGGCCTTGTTCCACATCTAAGATACGCTTAGAAAATCACCATATGAATGTCTATATTTCTGATATGAGGTATTATATAACTATTTACATTATTTGGGCTATTGTCCTCATCTTAGTTACCATATTTATCACAACGTTTCAGCTGATGTACGCTCCAGGCTTCTTCAGATGGTTGAAATGTCAAACTGAACCCTTTATTTTGCTCACTGGGGTAGACTGTTCTAGTTCCATGTGCCATGTTTAATGGATGTCAGTTATCAGTTATCTCCACTGCTTTAACCAGGTATTAAACTCACAACACTTTTTGGTCCTGTCACTGGATCTAACCAACGCCTTTATCCACTGTGCCACGTGTCCTTGAGGACTAGAACAGTCTACCCTAGTGAGTGAAATAAAGGGTTCAGTTCAACATTCCAACCACTTGAAGAAGGCCGGAGCGTACATCGGCCAAAACATTGTGATAAATATGGCAACAAAGATGAGGATATTAGTCCAAATAATGTAAATAGTGGATGAAAGTGAATTTATACATTTATTTTTTTTTTTTTTTTTTCTCCTTGAGAATTTACAACAAAAAACATTAAACACTATTTATTTATTAGATTGTTTATTTAAAAGAATAATTTTATATTTATAAAACTAATGCAATGCAAAATATTTATTATTTATCAATTTATGAAGAAATAAGTATGAAAACAATTTTTTCTTCATAAATTTTTAAACTTTTTAGCAAATTATGAAAATATATGAACTATAAAAAACAAAATCCTTGTTTACCATTTAATCAAAAGTTCAAAATGACTAGCAATTATCTAATGTTTTACTAACCATTCCAATAAATAATCTAATAAATAAATAAATAGTTCCAAGTTTATTATTTTTGTTGTCAATTCTCAAGAACAAGGAAAATGTATAATTCATTTTCATCGTAAGACAATACTAATCATCACTTTTTAAAACAAACATTACCAAAGAGTGAAGGTAGTTAAAAAAAAAAACAATGTAATGGGGGGGGGGTCCTTTTTAACACACTGCAAGCACATTTATCCATGTTTGTTCTATTTTTATATTGTTGGGAGTGCCATTTTATTTAGTCTGTGCTATTGAGTATCTGATCAAAGCTAAAAACCAGTGCCCATGACAAGTTTTATAGTCATTTATTTAAAGTAAATGGTGATTCCTTGTTTTTTTTTTCTCAAAATTGGCCAGCATAGACAGGTAACAATTCTGCAGAGTGTGTAAAATAATTTCCTGTTAAAAATTTTGTATGACCTGAATTTGATTTTACAAGCCCAAAATTTTTCTTGGGCAGTTTTTTTCTTTCCTTGGTGGGATTATCAAGGGCCAAAATACACAAAAGACATCATTTTTTACAGGGTCTGATGGATAAATTGTCATCTAAATTACACAAAAATGAAAATAACACTGACAACTCATTTTAACAGATATATTTACCAAAATTACACAAAAATATCTTGAAATACTAAAGAGTAAATCTATTCAATATAATTGCTATTGGCTTCAACAACAGCCTCCAGATGTTTTTGGAATCTCCTGCAACTCTTCTGAACGTTCTCCTTGGTGAATGCTGTCATAATCCTTGTCTTCAGTTTATGTTTGGTGTTACAAGGAGTTTTGTTGGATTCTCTTTCAACTGCGCCCCACATATAATAATCAAGGGGGTTGTAGTATAAGGAGTTAGATAGCCAGGTGTAAAGTGTGATATGGTTTCAGAAATTGTCTGAGTCCTGTTGCCAGACACAGGGTCTTTCAGCAGCCATCCTCTTGACCCAGGGCAGCACTATTTCCCAAAGGCACTTGATGTAGGCCTCTATGTTGAGTCCAATGTCCTGTGGAAAGATGAATGGAGGTATAACATCGCCGTCACTACCGATCAGGCCAAACACCATGACATTGACTGGATATATCATCCAACCTTTTCTGTACTGTCCTCAGATTGACACCCGAACACTCTGAAATGTTCGTATTGGAGCTTCCAGCATGAATACCAAGCACTACAGCATGCCATTTCCAAATTTCCGGTGGAGTGAATTGCATCATGGTGCTCTTTTTCTCACAGATGGAACCCAACTGACCCTACCATACTGTGCAGTTGACAAAATCAAAAACAAATGACACACATGCGCAAAATTAAAAATATAAAATGGTGTTAATTTACCCATCGCACCCTGTATATACAATCCTTGGATTTTTTTCTTTCTTTTCCCCATGAACTGACAGACCTTTGAGTCGTCATCACCACTGCCATCGATTTGTAAATTGTCTCTCACCTGCTTTAGTTCCCACCTGTTTTTCTTCCCCTCCTTTTATTTTATTTTTCTATTTTTTTTTTCCTGAATTTTCACAGCAGTTTGTGGATTCACCTGTCGGCTGGCTACACAATATATGCACCATTCCAGACCTCAGCATATCTGGAGATCTATTGATGTAGACACAAATGTTCTCACCTGAACACAGATGCACACACTAATACTTAGTATTTAAAAAGAAATGTATGGATGTGTAACAATCTGCATTTTCAAATGTGTGTGTGTATGTAAGATTTGACTTATCTGCACCTGTACAAATGCACAAGATACCTCTCACGTGTGCACTTATACAATGTATATGATATACAGACTCATCTATGTTCTTTTTTTTTTATTGCTAAGCAAATCACCCCAAGCAAGACGTAAAAATATTTCTAGCAAATTAAAAAATGCAAATCACGCACACACACCTTACAAACAGATGCATTTAGACAGATACAAAGTCACATACAGAAGACAGTGAGTGTGTGACAGACGGTCATCAAACAAAATCACAGTGCACAAAAACCCTGCCATCTTCTTATAAAAAAAAATGTAAACAAAATCCTAGTTTCATAAAATAACTAAAAGTTTTATAAATTTGACATTGAAAATTCAACAAACTTTGAATTCAAATTTTAATATCCAATTAAGACAATAATATCCAATATACACACTTCTTACATATGTACAAGAAAGTTATTTCACAAATAAAAACATTAGATTTTAAGTTCATAATTCAGCATAATATTCATATTATTATATATAATCCCCAACATTTGTTTATGCTTTGGTTCAAACATTAAAAAACACCTTTCTTTGTATAAAGTTGGATCTTATGCCACTAGCTCACAAAGTGTTACAGAGAGTGAGGGTAAGAATAAAGAGGAGTGTTTGGGGTAAAGGATAAAGAGAAGGGCAGGGATCAAGGTCAAGGCATTAGAAGATGTCGATTGACATTACATTTGAATATTTGAACATTATAGCTATCAAGGAAGCAAGCAAGAGGGAGGGAGTTCCACTGCCGGGAAGTGCAAGATAAGAAGCTGTTGGAGCAGAAGAGATGGCTACATTTAGCCGTTTTGATAGTGAAAGGGTGGAACCAAGATGCCAACCTAGTAGCAAACGTATAAGTAAAAATGCAAAAAAAAAAAAAAAAAAATAGACGAGTAATTGTTTAATTTTTGTCTTAAGCACATAATTGTTTGTATGTTTGTGCTCCACTTCCCTGCACACTGTTCTCCAAATCCAGAAAATCTTTAAAAACAACTTGAATGTCTTTTTTCAAATAAAGATGATTATAGTGCTGACACACACTTTACTAAAACAAAAATGTATAGAAAGTGCTTTAATCGCTAGATCATCCACAGTAAATTTACATCCAGATTCTTATAATATTTCACCTTTCTTGGCAGATCTATTATCACAACATGGGATATTTAATAACAAAAGTGATAAAAACATTAAAAAAAAGAAGCTAAATAAAATCATATACACTATATAACAGATAAAGAATAAAAAAAATTAAATTTTAAAATTTAGTGTCCCCCCCCTACCCCATCCTTCATGGACATGTGTAATTACATCAACATAAGCATCATTTAAGTCCCATGACATCTTGAAGGATGAAATGTGTCCCAATAAAAAATTTTTTTCTGATTTGTCATAGATTTTCCTGTTATATGCATTTCAAGCATTTAGCACTCTCTCAATCTGTCTCCTTATTTATGAAAATAATTCTTTCAAGCATTTAGCACTCTCTCAAACTGTCTCCTTATTTATGAAAATAATTCTTTCAAGCATTTAGCACTCTCTCAAACTGTCTCCTTATTTATGAAAATAATTCTTTCAAATTTAATTCTTTATTTATGAAAATAATTCAAGCATTTAGCACTCTCTCAAACTGTCTCCTTATTTATGAAAATAATTCTTTCAAGCATTTAGCACTTCTCAAACTGTCTCCTTATTTATGAAAATAATTCTTTCAAGCATTTAGCTCTCTCAAACTGTCTCCTTATTTATGAAAATAATTCTTTCAAGCATTTAGCACTCTCTCAAACTGTCTCCTTATTTATGAAAATAATTCTTTCAAGCATTTAGCACTCTCTCAAACTGTCTCCTTATTTATGAAAATAATTCTTTCAAGCATTTAGCACTTATCAAACTGTCTCCTTATTTATGAAAAAATAATTCTTTCAAGCATTTAGCACTCTCTCAAACTGTCTCCTTATTTATGAAAATAATTCTTTCAAGCATTTAGCACTCTCTCAAACTGTCTCCTTATTTATGAAAATAATTCTTTCAAGCATTTAGCACTCTCTCAAACTGTCTTGCTCTCTCTATCAAAATAATTCTTTCAAATATTTAGCACTTTATTAGACTTAGTTTCATAGATGATATCCACATTAGTGGATTAACTAATGCCATTGAATTTATTAAAATATGATATCTTGCTTAAAATATGTTAACACAAAAAGTCTAAGTTTTCATGTCAACTTATTTTAAATTTCTTTTTTCTTAAAAACATTGTTTAAATACCTCCATTTTTGTACTGAAAAAAATAGCATAGCATAATGAAAAACGGCCCCAAATTTTTTAAAAAAGAATTGTTTTTTTGTTGTTTTTTTTTTTTTTTTGTCAAAATGTTTATTACAATTAAGAGGACTGACCAAAATATTATTTTTATTATTTCATTAAATTTTTTAATCCTTTCTACCATATTGAAAACGTTGGTTAAAAATTTTTTTTTTTTTTTTTTTTTTTTTTTGCGTCAACTGTGTAACAGAGCTGACTATAGAAATTTTAGCACCTTTTTCTGGTAAAATAACATTGATTTAGTATTTCCTGCAAAAATCAAATAATTGTTGGATTTTAATGAAACTTTCAGGACTTATTCACCAATGAATTATTTCTGAAATTATTCTTTTTAGGAAATTTTGGTAAAAGCATTTTTTCTTTTACGTGTGTACCCCCGCCAACACACACACTTAATTTCATGAAATTTTGAGAAATTAAATTTTGATTGTAAACTTTGTTTTATTAGTTAAAAGCAGAACTCCTTGGAGAATGTAAATCATCCATATATTTTCTTTCTTTTTTTTTTTTTTTTTTTTTGTAACAGTTACTGTTTTCCTGAAAATCTGCTCTGAATCATAAAATAAAAAATATAATAAAACTGACATTATTTAATTAGATAAACTTTTAATTGCTTTTATAAATAAGATATATTAACGACATTAAAGTCTTAAGAAAAAAAAAATTTCCGATGAATAACAAATTTTTAAAAGAATTGTTTTCATTTTAATTGTAATAATCTATAAAGTTTCAAATCTTTTAAACATTCAGCAAACTTTGATCATGTCATGTGAGATTGTTAAGTGAAAAGTATATTTACTAATCAAAAATTGAAAAGCTTAATAGAAATGATCATGCACTAAGATTTTTAAAATAAATTTTAATATTTTTTTTCATGTGTATGAACGTGAACATTTTGAAAGTATGGGTGACCATACACAACATTATCAGAAAATAAGAATGATGACTATAGTAAATTTAACATCAACACTCTTAAAATTAGATTACAGAGAATATTTTCCAACATTTTTAAGATTACTGAGCACTTAAAAATTATATAAAAAAGTCACTTGCCCATCATTTTCTTAAATTATGTTTTAACAGATAAAGTCTCCGTAGAACAACAGTAAACATGTTAACACCTTATCAGCATTTGTCATTGCTCGTCAATTACGTAAACATGACTGCTGTCTGTTAAAAATCACTGCTACTGTTTTAAAAATGCATTTCTGTGTTATTTTAAATTTAAAGAAATTTTTGTTTCAAATCTGATTACTTATACTTTAAATAAGCTAATCTTCCTCAAATAAAGTTTCAGAAAAGTATATTTCATTTTTGGAAGACTTTTTAATACAGAGAATTACATTGTGATGAAAAATAACTAAAAAAGGACTTTAATCAGCTATTTTAACAAAAAAAGAAAAAAAGTTGATTCTAATCAATATAATTTCTCTTTGAAATTCACCAGGGTATTTTGCTTACAGGAAATAGTTAATTTTAATCCTTTTGCTTTCAATTAAAGCTAAAATGAAAGCTTCAAGAAAGCTTTCTTATTTATAAAAATTAATTTTAAACTTTGGGTATCGTGAATTAGTGGAGGTACCTAACATTATTTAATGACATAATCACAGAATTTCAGTTTCGATTATGTGCATTAGATGAGGTTTGTATAAACAAAATTTATTTATTTATATATATATGCTACTGGACTGCCCGGTCATTTTTGACATGTGAGGGTCAATCAGCTGAGTTCTTAGAACCAACACCCAGACTACCTGCACATATCATTTGATTATCATGGTGAAGGTTTGCGCAGAACCACCCACACTTTTTTTTTTGGAAGAGCCTAATACAGAGAACAGGTATACAGTATGCCATGAGGTCCCCAAACGGCCCTCTACAGTTTTGAAGCTGTCCTTCTCCTAGATCGGTTGCCATCTAAGGCTATAGAACCCAGTCTGTCCTGCTATTTCCCCATAGCTGGGGCAAGAAGATTCATGCCTTTCTCAAGCATATTAGGACATAAGTGAATGTAATAGATTCGAGAGGAATTTGAACTCTGCTCTCCAATTCCTCAATCCAAGCTGAGCTATTAATATTTAATAATGGATTGATTTTTAATCCCACATTATTACAGTGGATCACTCCATATTTGAAATAGACGCCCTGTTTTTATTTATTAAACTGCATGTATTACATCTATCAGCGTGTGCATCAAAGAAAATGCATTACTTGCCAGGGAAACCCACTACATTTTTTTTAATGTAGATTGCTTCGAATTAAAACTACAAATCCTTGAAGCATTCTACATTTAAAAAAAAAATGAAGTCAACACTGAATAGAATTAGCTACGAATACTGTAATAATGTTCTAAAATGCCTATAAAAAGAACAGTTATCATGCTTTTATGCACACTTGACCATGATGTTCCAACATTTGCTAAGATGATGATCTCAGAAAGAGATGGAAAGTACTTGGGAAATAAAAGTGATTTTCATTGTTACAGTGCATTTCATGCATCATTTGATTGTAATACATGGAAAAATATCCATGAATATGAACGGATTATGCTGAAAATAAGCAGACATAATGTTTGCAATTTATTTAATCAGGCATGCCAAAAAGAGAATTTGCTGCATAAATATACACACACACACACATATTATGAAGAAATATAGTCTTAAAATGTGCTATATTTATGGGATAAAGTGCTCAATATTAGAGATAGAGCGTGTATAAATATAAAAGTGAACATCGAAGTCAACACTTAGAGGTGACAGTCTGTTTCATGCTAGATGCAATCGTCAGGCCTGTGTGTGTGTATATATATATATATATATATGTATGTATGTGTGTGTGTGTGTATAAAGTCTAATCAAAAAGTTTGGGACTGTTGCTATCGTAAAGGTGCTAAAGTACACAGAATGAAGATGCTTGGCACAGACTGACCTTGAAAACTGTTGCACCTGCACACTAAGTTATAACATTTTCACTTACTTCTATTGTTTATAGCAAATGCTTTGAAGGAAAGTGTGTAGAGTGTGGTTGTCTCACCACACCATGGAGTTTTCATCAGTGACCAAGGCTTGTGCAGCACTTTTTGGCAAAGGACATTTCCCAGGTATGACAACCACCACATTCTACAAATCTCAACCCTGGCAACTTTTTCCTCTTCAAAAATTAAATCCTACTTGAAAGGAACAAGATTTCAAGACATCGAGGAAATTTATGACAGTGTGACGAGGCAGCTGCTTACTATCCCCAAAAGAGGAGGAGTTCCAGGAAATGCTTCCGTCAATGGAAATGATGTTGGATAAAGTGTGTCACTTAAGAAGGGACTATTTTCAAGCAGATTAAATGCTGAATTGATATGTGTTGTAGTTTTCTTTTGATAACACCAGTCACAATACTTTTGGATCAGAGCATTTTTGTGTGTGCATACATACATACACACACACACACACACACACACACATATATATATATATATATATATATATATAATTCAGATAAGTAAAATATATTTGTAAAGATAATATAAATAAAAGGTGAAAGGAAAACTTTTCTATACCAATGCATTTCATTCTTTGAGGAACTTTATCAGAGTAAATGTATTTATTTTATTTCTTAACTTGTATTTATACATCAAGTAACATCGAGGACAATAGCATTTCAAATTTAGAATTTGAAAACGAAATAAAAGATTCTTAAAGCTTGCTGGAAAAACAAACTATGGAGAATGTTATGTCATATAATGTATTGCCTAATAACAAAAGTGAGTAAATGTTATTGAATTATTACTGGTTACTCCTACAAAGGGGGACACAGGTTCAAACCCTATTGGAGAATACACTTTCTTTATTAACTTTTCTCAAGTGTGCACTTCGGTGGACTTAACATACACTGTTTAAAATATAAAAAAAAAAAAATGAACATCTATTTCAAATGTAGTTATCCACTAAAAATAACCTTTTGTAATAATAAAAATGGTGGATTAAAAATAAATCCATAATTCTTTAGAATATATATATATATATATATGGATCAATATTGTGAATTTCTTTCTTCGTTCAACGATAATGTTATTAAACTTATCAGATGTTACAAAAAAAATTTACATAAAATAGACAACACTTGTCTATATTATTTAATGAAACGTGTATGAATATATATATATATATATATATATATTAAAAAAATGGTGGTATTCAGCATTACCCCGAAGATCTGTTTAGGTGAAACCTTGATAGGTTTACCTGGTTCCTTAGGATTATGTTATATGTATATAAGTATAAAAATGTCTTAAAATAATTGTCGGACTTTGTCCATTTCATAATGTGTGATGTCATTTGTTTAGATTTGGATACGCCATGAGCAGATATGAATGTACGTGAGAGAATCATGGAAGATAGTAGTTTAAAGACAGTAAAATCGACCTTGCTAACCGAACGCTCCTTTATGGCCAAATCGGTTAAAGGCACATCAGGCTATATATGACGGTTCTGTATAGGATACAGTTTCGATTCCTGTTGGAGGACGAATATTTTCTATGACAATTTCTCGGACATTCAGGCCAGTAAATGCTGTTTAATACTGTTTATTATAAACAGCATTTACTTAAATATTTGTATCTATAAAAAGAATGTATAAACATAAAAATGTCTTTATATATATATATATATAAAATAATAAAAAAAATCAAGAAAAACCTGAAAAAAATAATTTAATGGATTATGAAGCTTTTTCTTGATTTATTATTATCTTTCTCTGTAACTTACATTGAGCATTTTTTTTTTTTTGGATTAATGCCCTTGGAATTATCCCTACTAATTACAAATTGAGATAGATATATATATATATATATATATATATATATATAGTTAGTTTATGCAAAACTAGGTAATCCGCATGGGTAGACCCAAGGAGGATGATATCCGGAGAGCTCAATGTAAAATTCAGAGCCGATATGTTTGAATAAAAACAGACCACTTTAAGGATCATCAGACTTTATAAAGTAAAGGTAAAGTCTGATGATCCAGAGCCCTGTTAAAGGGGTTGTGGTGAAATAACTTATTACATGGAACCTTAAAGTGGTCTGTTTCTATTCAAAAATATATATATATATATATATATATATATATATATATATATATATAATGTGTGGTGTGGTACTTAGTGGAATGTGCTCAATATCTGTATCTGTTACAAACTACTCTCCATGCAACTGAATATATATATATATATATATATATATATATATTTAATCCTATCTAAGCATTCGGCTTACATAAGCTATTGTATATAGTGTGTGTGTAAAAATTCAGATAATATGAAATATATTTGTAAAGACAATATAAATAAAAGAAAAAGTCAATGTAAAATTTTTCTATACGAATGTGTTTCCTTCCCTGTGAAAATTTATCAAGGTAAATATGGAGATTTTATTTCATAAAATCTCCACATTTAAAAATTGTATTTATAAATACAATTATTGTATTTATGTGTATAAATACAATTATAAAATTGTATTTATACACACAAGTGGAGGACAAACATTAAATTTTCAAATTTTCAATTTGGGAACATTGTAGAATATTATTAAAATTCTTACAAAAGCTTGAAGATTATTTGAGTGTTCTCAAATTTTAAATTGGAAAATTTAATAACATTTTTTCTTCCCTTCTGTTTATAAATCCATGTTGTAGAACGAACTCCTTACATTTACCTTGATAAAGTCCTTGAGGGATGAAACGCACAGGTAAAGAAAAGTTTTCCTTTTGGCTTTTATTTATTTATATATATATATATATATATATATATATATATATATATATATATATATATATATATATATATATATATATATACCCACCATCACTGCCACCAAAGATTTTGTCTCCTTGAAACAAAAGTGTAGATATCAAATGTAACATTGTTGCTTCATGGAAACACAAGCCTTTCACTCCTTCAGTCAATTTGTTTGTTGGTATATTTGTATACTTGTAAAATTCATCCTTATGTTCACAGTTCATCTCTTGTGCATGATTTTTGTGTACACAGATATTTTTATAAGCACAAGTGTAACAGCAAAATTGCCCAATTGTTAAATTAAGCTTTGAACTGTTGTATCTTAGAAATGATTAAAGATATCCTACTGGAATTCCCTAGGTTTTTATAACACTATTGGACTCTTTGAGTAATAAGAATGTATTTAGGTCTAAGGTGAAACGATGATCCCTTTTGCTGTTGTGACCTCCAGATTCAGTTCTCTCTACAGTTCCCTATTTTTTAAACTTATTCACCGTTCTCTCGATGGTTCCCGAATGGACTTTGAAGATGGAAGCCAGAATATTAATGTTGGTACCATTTCTGAAGGCCTGGATGATCTATTTTCCTCTCACCATTGCTCAGTTGGGAAGATATAGTGAGGCTGACACAAAATGATTTTAACTTTTTCTCCTTTTAACTGAATAATTCAAAGGGTTTTTCAGTGATTCTTATGACAAATTGTGGCCATATGGCTAAACATCTTATCTGAAAACCCTGAAAAAAGGAAATCAATTAGTTTAGTGGTTTTTTTTTTTTTTGTTCGTTTTTCTAGATATTAAACATTTTATGGGATGGGCAATTATTCCACACAGTTACACAATTTGGACAATTTTGGTGTTACACCAGTATATATTATATATATATATATATATATATATATATATATATATATATATATATATATATATTTCATGAATCATTCATACAAAAAACAAATATAGAGGTTAATGATTTAAATGGCAAGAATACATCGTCGTGAAACACATAAATAAGATACACCAACCCCGAACCTGTATATGAATGATATGATCCCTGTTTATAAATTCCAGTTGCATAAGGTCTTTTTAATTTTTTTACAAGCATTCGTCTGTTCCTACAGACATCATCAGGTATGGAAGTAGATTTTGTTCTTGTTTGTACTTCTCGGTAATAAGAGGACAACGAAAATAGAGATGCAATCCGAAAAAATGCTATGAGAAATGTGTTATTGTTTTGGAACATGCGGTCGCAACGCTGAGTTTTAATTTAAATTTTAAGGTGGTGCATTTTTGTACAAATATGGCAATAAGAGAATCCTTTTTTACAGGGATCATATCATTCATATACAGGTTCGGGGTTGATGTATCTTATTTATATTGTTTGCGATGATGTATTCTCGCCATTTAAATCATTAACCTCTATATTTGTTTTTTGTATGAATGATTCATGAATTTATAAATTATATTTGCACCTTTTAATTGAAATATATGCACACACAAACACACACAGCGGAACCTCAATTTTATGGGCTAATAGAGGAGGGATCGTCCGTTAAAGCTGTTTCTCTGTTAATTTGAAGCATTTTTTCTTTTCATGACCTAAATACACCCAGCACAGTACAAAAATTATTATAAACAAATGTAAATCCAGTAGATATGTAGGAGTATTTAGTTACTATATACCTTTAAAACTTTTCAAACTTTGTTTAAAGTTAAATCTGGAGTTCATTGGTTCCAGGACCATTAATTTAATGTTCTACTAATATATATATATATATATATATATAAGAGAGAGAAACCGCAAACGTTTTTGGTTATAATGTGAATTTGTTTTAGTATATATATTATATTTTATTTTTCATAATTCTGCTACACGAGTTTCCAGTCTCATGACCTTCTTCAGGCAATTAAAAGGATTAAATTTTCTTTGTTCTTTTAATGTTTCATTGTCTGCTTTCAGTATTTACTAGTGAGCCCTGATTTCCTTTTTGTGCTGTTAGTAAAAGTGAATTTCTACCTAAGTGTTTTTTAAAATATATATTTTTCTCTCATTGAAATAACTATAACCATTTCCCTATATATATATATATATATATATATATATATATATATATATATAATTATTTTTTCAAAAATGATTTCTTCATTACATAAGTGTTCTCATGTTTCAAAAACGAAAGCCGAAAACCTCAATATAATTATCAAAATTAAATTGAGTTAAAATTAATTAATTTTGCGAATGAACATGCTTATAAAGATGCCTAAATTTCAAGATAGGTTATTCCTAAATTTTTGCTTGAGGATGAAACAGGGCTTGATACTTTAACTCAATTTAATTTCCCCCAATTTACAAGTAATGGTCATTCTTCAGTATTTCCATCCTTACCATATGCACCCCCACCAAACAGAGCATTTAGTTGGTGTGTGCATATTATGTAGACACCAGTTAGCCTTACTGTAACATGTTGAGCTAGCCAAGGAAATATAACATGTTATTGGTCCTGACCTGGCATCTCAGCTTCAGTCCCTTTTGCACTGTCCTAACATAGCTTCTCTTTTCCTTTTCTATAAATAATTTCATGACAATTGTTTGGATGAACTTTCCTCTACGGTACTTAGAGACTTTATGAATTTAAGTGCAATACTAGATTGGTGGCAAGGTCTCTTGTACTGGGTGAACATTTAGTTAAAGAAAGCAAAAAGACTTTTGGCAAAATGATTTAGTACAAAAATGCTGACTGTATTATCACTGAGGATATTTTCTATATCAATCAACTTTCCAAAATATGACCTAATAGCAGATTCTTTTTGAAACCGTTTTTGATCAGGCCAAGAACTTTTCAGCATCCCCGTTCTGTGTGAGTTGCGGAATAGAAAAATAAATTTCTGGAATGAAATTCCCAGATTCATGAAGCAACCTGTTGGAATCAAAATTGCTTCTAATGGTTTTCAAGAAGCCAGACATTAGTGATCTGAATACAAATCTTGCACAAATACACTTGAAAAGTTCTTATTGCATCTGCAATGTGCACATATGCATCTAAAACAGGTTTGCTTATCATCTGGTTCACATTCCTCCCCAATTCTTTAAACAGGAGTAAAGATTTATCCTTGTTTCCTGTTTAGGATTGGCTTTCTGGTTTCTTGCAAAAAACTTTTTCAACTCTATACTTCTAATGTCTCCGATTAAACTTTGAAATTTTATCCACTAATTGTTTTTTTTTTCTTCTCTCCCAATAAGAGTAGATAGGTTCACACTCCTCCCTGTTCTCTTGAACAAGAGTAGAGGTTAACCCTTGTTTCCTGATTAGGATTGGATTTCCGGTTCCTTCTAAAGTCTACTTCAACTCTATACTTTTAACGTCTCTGTCTAAACTCTGAAATGTTATTCACTAATTAAATCTTGACCTCTTCAAGCCTAGAGCTAACTGTTAACTTTCCTGCATAGCCCCAAGAACTTCACTTCTGGTCCCCTTCTTATATTCATATGACAATGCACAATAACCCTCTACTATGTGTGGCTCTTGGGCCTTGTATTGGGTAAATTATTAATAATTTTAAAAAAGCCTTCCTGAAATGGATAAAAATGATTTTATCTTATGAAAATAATTTGTGTGCGTCAGTCATTGACATTTCAGTTGAGTGATTGAGATAAGTTTGGGATATCTAGATATACAGACAAACCTCTCATCTACAGACTCCTCTCCCATCAATGGACAAAATCTGCAGGCAAAAAATCTTCCAAATCTTCAGCAATGTATTTCAAAATTTACGGACTTAGCAGAACAAATCAAAGTGACCACTTGGCAGTAGTGGCTAGCTTTTCAATTGTAAACAAAGACAGGTGTACAGTATAAAAAGTATGATACATTAGTGTATATGTGAGAAATCCATTAGTTTTCTTTTGCTTAATATATGTATATTAAGTATATATTTATTTATACTATATATACATGTTTATAGTATTTACATTATGATCATAAATATTGGTAGTTACTATAGTGGTTTTATAACTCAAAAATAATCCCTTCCCGTCTACAGACAATCCGCTTTTACAGACCACGCCTCCTACCTATTAATCTGTTGATGAGAGGTTTGTACAGTTTCTTTGAAGATAACTGACAAGATACTGTGATTTAAGATTTTTATTAAATTTTTCTTGCGTTTTTACAAGTATAATAACATCAAATATGAACACGACAACAACATGCTGACCATGTTCAGAAATTTAAAAAAATAAAAATGCATGCATATATATATATATATATATATATATATATATATATATATATATACACATAATTTTCTGTTTATCAAGGGGAATTTGGAGATTTTATTTTTTAACTTGTACTGATGAACAGGAGTTGAGAAAAATATGATGTTTTCAAAATTTAAATTTGAGAACACTCTAAAATATTAAAGCTGTGTAAGGAAAGGTAAACTATGGCGGATGCTGAGTGATATAATTTTTTGCATAAGAAATAAAAGTGAGTAAATGTTGTTTAACTTCATGGGAAGTGTGCGGTGATGTAATGGTTAACAGCCAGAAAGACTGACTTCCAGCTTTGGCTAACACATTTTTTGCAAAGGCATGGCTCCACATCTCCCTGCACTATCCCATTACCAAATATAATAATGTCTTGTCACTGGCATATTATGATGGTTGACAGAGAAGCAAACCACTCTCCCATGACTACTTTAGCTGCCCAGGCAGCAAAATGATTGTTCCATTTGTAGTTAAATTTGATAAGGAGTTGATTTTTAGTTTGATAATTTATAACATGTTTGATGTTAGATTTGGGGTAGAAAAAAAAACAAAACTTTTTTTTTTTTTCTTTTTTATTTGTAGAGTTTTGATGTAAAGAAACTGGAAGATGAATTGAAGCAACTGACAGAACAGCTGAAACAGCAAGACAGTCGTATTGAGAGGTTGGAACAGAAATTAGCAGCTTTTGAGTCTGGTGATGACGACGAAGAAGAAGAAGACAACCTTGGCCACCATTAAGACTGACCAAGAGTGAGTGACCACCAATACCTGACTTAACAGCAACTTGTCAGATGCAACCAAAAAACAATATCCACCAACACCCCCCCCACAAAAAAAAACAACAACAATATATTGTTCTTTTTTCTTTCTTCTCATATGGCAAATAATTTTTTTTTTTTTTACTGAAAGATGAAGAATAAAAGAAAAGAAAATTTACCATGACACTATTTTATGTATTATCTATCTCCTTCCCTCCCTGCCTTGTTACCGTGGAAACAGGACAGAGAATCCAACCCCCTTGCCTGTTTTATTATTCTTTTTTTTTTTCCTCTTTCTTTCTTGTAATCACTAACAGACAAGAGCCGAAGCTGGTACATGAATAATCAATTCTATCATCTAACCTCCAAGATCCCCCCCCCCCCGCCTCGACCCGACATCTTGTTTCGGACTTGATCTTAACAAGTCACATCTTTGAAAAAAAAAATAAAATAAAATATAAACAAATAAATAATTAAAATAAAAAAAAAAAGGTAATCAAAACGAATTTAATTTCAGTTTGTTTTTTTTTTTTATTTTCTTCTTAGTTTTTGTTCTCCTCCCAACTAAAATCTGATCAACAAAATTTTTTATAACTTTCTTTTATATCTATCTATCTATCTATCATACATACAATACCTCTCTCTTAATGCAGCTGGCTCAGTTTGAGAGAGGATTTTTTTTTTTTTTTCCTTCAGAAAAAATAAATAACTTAAAATGAAATAAATTTTTCCTTTTGTAATTTTTTTATTAAATTGTTTAAAGTGAAAAGAAAAAAATGTTTCCATTTAAAAAAAAAAAAAAAAAAATAAAATGATTTCAATCAAAAAATATGAATGCGCTTTTCTATTCACAATATACAAGCAAATGTTAAAACTTTTTTTTTTTTTTTTTTTTTTTTTTATGCCATGTCTCTTCACAGATGAAACTTCTCTGTGAACTGCCATGACCTTTTGGAAGAGACGAATGGTTTCCCCATTGCCTTCTCCAGGGTTATGAATCCAAAGTTGACCGTTCCTTACACTAGTTGTCACTCAAAGCTATAGAGACCTGTCTACCCTACTATTTAGCTCAGGTGAGACGAGACAGATTCATACCATTTACACCATGTGTGACAACAATAGTTTTATATATCAAGAACAATATTGGAAAAAATGTATGACAAAGTGAAAAAAGTAAACTTTTTTTTAATTGTGTGTGTGTGTGTGTATATATATATATATATATATATAAAACTAATGAAAAACAGTCTTTGAGCGACTTTTGTGCTTTTCACTCAGTACAAGGTATGTCTGGGGAATTTCTCAATACTGGATTTTTGTACTTCATTTACTGTGAGTTTGGGTTTTTTTTTTTGTAGTTCCAATAAAAACAGACATAGTAAAAATAAACAATAGGAAAATGTAACAAAAAATTTTATAGTTGCTATAGACAAGTAAAACAAAAACTTTTTTTTTTAAAATTTCTCGAAAAAATAAGTTTTTCGCCCTCAAAATGTTTTTTGTATTTCTATTGAATAAGCACTTCAGATTGCTAAAATCAAAACAATAAGTTATAAATAAACTTATTGGTTACTCAAAAAAACCCTCTGACTCCCATGTCCTCTAACTCTTCAAATATTGACATAATTCAAAAACTAATTCTAATTGCCATAGTGGAATTTTGCCTTATTTAGCTATGCTAAGTCACTCCTCCCCCACTGTAAAACCTTTTATACTATATTAATTATAATTTATAAACTTTCATCTACTTAGAATTTCTCCCTAATATAGAGATGACAGAGTTTGAGATATATATGTGTGTGTGTGTAAAAATATATAGGAAAGAACTCGTTAGGTAAATAATCCAAAGTTCTTTAGTATTTTTGTTATTATTTTTAAATAAATAGTGCTCGATATAAAAGTAGAGCCTAAATATAATTATTTATTTAAAAATATGATTCCAACGCTACATAAGAGTTCTCATGTTTCAAAACAAGAGCCGAAAACTTCAAGATAATTATTTGAATTAAATTGCTCTGTTCCATCTTCAAGTGAAATTTTTTTTGGAATAATTCACTTGAAGATGGAACAGAGCTTGGTACTTTAATTCAAATAATTATATTGAAGTTTTCGGCTCTTGTTTTGAAACATGAGAACTCTTATGTAGCATTGGAATCATATTTTTAAATAAATAAAATATATATATATAGATAGCTGATATGAGTATACCTATGTTTGTGTGGCTAGTTAATCATTGTTGTAGATGCCTACTTTTGTGTTTCTTCAACACTCAGAGCCAACCTGTGACTTATACTTTAACTATGCTGAACAGACTTTAGTTAGTTTCTAGAAGAGAGAGCACATAATCTGGAGTGAACAAAAAGGCCAGTACTCTCAACCTCTCAGTTCACTGCCTTAACCAGGTATTGAACTCACACTCTAACCAACGCCCTTATCCACTGTGCCATGTGTCCTGAAGGACTAAAGGCGTTAGTTAGATCCAGTGACAGGACCCAAAGAGTGTGAGTTCAATACCCGGTTAAGGCAGTGGAGAACTTTCAGAGGGAAATTAGCAGGAGATGACTGACATCCATTAAACATGGCACATGGAACTAGAACAGTCTACTCCAGTGTGCAAAATAAAGGGTTTAGTTTGACATTCCAACCACCTGAAGAAGGCCGGAGCGTACAATGGCTGAAATGTTGTAATAAATTTGGCAACAAAGACAATAGTCTGAATAATGTAATTAGTATGCCCTCATTTGTAGTTGAAACACAGCCATTGAAAGAACTTAGGGACTATGTTAAGAAGTCGGGATGTGAAGCTATATCTTGATGCGAGATGTTTGTTGTTTTGTTTAGCAGCATATCAATCTCCATGGGTCATTTAATGATGCAATCTAAATATTTTGGATGCAATTTCATTTTACTTTTTTTAGATAATAATGGTTTTAATGATATAAGTCTTACTAATTAATCCATAGCTGAGGGAGAAGGGGATTCCTACATTTTGCAAAGGGTATTTGCATGTAAATGATTATAACGAACCCAACTGGAATTGAAACTTAGCTCTCTGATTAAAAACTGAGCCATCATCCATTACACCAACCACACATCCAAGCTTACAGCACTTGGCATTCCCAAGTGGTCACTCATTTAGCTACTGACCAGTCTCAATGTTGCTTAACTTTAGTGATCCTATGAAAACCTGTTTCAATGTGATGTGGCTCTAAGGCTATGTTTGATTGTTCCTTCTTTCTTATATAATAAAACAAATTGCATTACTTTTTGATTAACCCGTGTATATTAAATTTTCTCGATCTTATTACAAACATGACAAGTATAGGCATAACTTATGTAAAGTTAGTAATTAGGCATACAAAATAATCCATTTGTATTTTAATAGAGCCGATCATCAAATAGTTAAAGTGAAATCTGATTGTTGTGAAACTTTTATACTTATGTTTTTTTTTTAATCATTTCACCCCATGCAAGGCAGTAAAGCCACTAAGACACAAGGGGTTACTGAGTGTGAAAAGAAAAAAGAGAAACATTATTAAGGAGTGAGAACAATAGAAGAGTAATCAAGAAGACAGTAGATAACAATTGGCATTGCATTGAAATTTTTGAGGATCAAGATTAGCCAGAAAACATGGAGCTGGAAGAGAGTTTTAGAAATGGAAAGTGCAAGAAAAACTATTAGCATAGAACTTACGGTTACGTCTAGCTAACTAACAACACTTTTTTGCTGGTCAGCTTTTGGTCAAATGTTGCTGTTGGATGCTGAGTTGGTCACTCTGGTCTAAACCGTTAAATGTTGTGTTGTTTAATCACAGAGCTGGCAAAGATGAAATTGCTGTCAGAAATTGTGATGTTGGTCCATTCCTGGCAAAGCTAGGTCACAAAAAGAATTTAACAAAAAAAAAAAATAATAAGTCCTTGCAGTTAAAGAAAAGACAAGACTTCTTCAGGGGTCTAATTCTATGAGAATTTTTATACAATGAATTGGTTCTGGGTAAAAAATCCCTTCCCATTTTGTGTTTTGTGGTGAAACTATGCTTAACTTGGCTAAATCTGGAACAAGGCTTAAGTTAGAGATTCTCTCTGTCAGTAAGTCATAAGATTCGGCAGAGCAGTTGTCTATAGTCTGGAACCTCTGTCATCTCAGTATTCTGCTTAGATTGAGTTCCACCCAAAACTGGCATTGGGGTTGACGTGGATATGGGGACTTGATGGTTTCCCTATCTCTAGGCCTCCTTGTTGTCTGGCTCTGGATAATTAATTATACTTCCAAATCTGGAGAGACACACGGTATTGATCCATCCAACTTCTTCCTTCTCTTATTTGTACCTCTCACCAACACTTCTTTTTTCTTGGTATTTCCCCTGGGCCTGTCACCTTAGCTGTCCTTCGACCAATCTGGCTCTCAAGCACATGGCATGGCTTAGGTTCTGGTCATTAATTAAAATTATCATTTTAATTTCGTGTCAGTGAAATTTCTCAGCCTAACTTTGGTAAAAATCAGAAATTTATCATCTGTTTCTCTGGTCAAACACCCCATCCCCACTAAATCATACCAGGGTCACTGTTCTCTAAGCACCATGGGTCCTGGGTCTTTAGACAAAGAGACTATTCTCTTGATTTGCTTACAGAGATCACCAAATTTTATCTTTCCAAAGTGTGTTTTCATAATCAGTGCTTTTTAAACTACCTCATTAATCAGCTGTCAGCTAAATATCGTCACATGGCTCCTTGCGGTAATATCTTCTAACAGAATCACTTTTCTTCGAAGTATCTCTGCTCTAAAAAGAAACAGACTTTGGAACTAAAAAGAAATCCCTTTTCTGTCCATCATTCTATTCTTTAACCTTTCTCGTCTCGTTCCAAGCTGTTTTTAATTTAACCTCTTTCTTTCCGTTTGCCACTGTTACAAACTCAACTGTATATTGTTAAGACATTGTTGCTAACCTAGTACGGTTTATAAATTCATAAAGTCAAGGTACCATAGTAAAGAGCTCATCCGAACAATTACTATGAAAGTATTTATAGAAAAGTTAACGGACTGGAGGGGTTGATCCCAACATGTGGCACCTTTGGAAAGTGCCTGAAAACCATACCACAGGTTGACCCAAGCCTTGTGAGTGAAATTGGATAGACAGAAGACTTAGGGGCCATTGATAGCTGTGCTAGCATGAAGTCACAAGTCGTCGTGACCCAGGGTTTGAGTGTGCTGGCATTGTTCAGATTGTTGATCATGCCAGATAATGTGCTCTCTCTCAGAAACTGTAACTAAGGTCTGCTCAGCATAGTTGCAGTATAAACCACAGGTGAGCTCTGTGGGTGTTAAATAAACACAGATGTGCCTGAGCGAGAGTCTGAAATAGGGATTGGTTAGCCATCCTAGAAGACAGGTATCCTCAAATGAGAATTGCCAGCTATTATTTCATTATTATTTATAAAAAAGGTACAGGAAAGCTACTTTATAGCAGTGGAAAAATGAGTGAAGCCGAGATGTTAGGCCAGGATCAATAATATTGTAGAATCTTTGTATTTTATCAATAATCTCTATAGCAAAAGTAGCAGACCAGATGTGACAGGAATATTCAATGTATGGGTGAATGACAGACTTATTTTTGTAATGCCTGCCCGTAGGAGAGACTTTGTAAATCACAGATACAATAATAGTAATGTCTTTGAACAATCCTCAGTCAAATGCCATTAATTCCCATATATATATAAATATTTTTACTTATGTGTCACGTGATCTAATTATATCAAGATGAGGTTGACTGTGCTTGCTCTCTGGCAATCCGTGTTCAAATCCAAACGTCAGCAGTGACACTTTATTCCTATATGACACTTATATAAATATGTAAGATAGATTCAGGGGAGAAAAATCATCTGGTACAACACAATGAACCAATTTTCTTGTATTGGGCAATTTTAGAATTGGCCATTTGGCAGAGAAGCAGAAAGCTGCCCGTTATGAAGTAAGGACAGGGAATGGAATGGCAGTCAGTGACGACTGAAGTGAGCAAGTCGGGGATCTTGTTGGCTGAAGGGAAGACATGTTGGTGTGTCATACGAGAAAACAGAACTAGAAATGAAGATGGCTCAAGTGTTGCTTAACTATCCACCTGCTTCTAGATCAGGGTTTGGCAACCTTTTTTCAGAGAGTGGGTCAGACAGCTAGGAAATATCTTGAAAGATGGCCATGATATCAGATGTAATATAATAAATTGTCTCAAACTCAGTCCACTTCAGAAGGCCGCCTTGGTTTGGAGGTTTAAAAAAAAAAAAAAAAAAAACCCATCAGTGTTAAGGTTATATTATTTAAAAAAGTTTACTTATTTTACTGCAAGAATAACAGGATAATACAATAAAAAATGCAATTTCCATATTACAGTTATGTTGGCAGGTTGGACAAAAAAACCTTCATGGACTGGATGTGGCCAACCACTGCCCTAAAACCTTCCACATAAGAATAAGAAGTGAGGAAAAATTCATCAATAAATATATATAAATAGAGGTACTGCCACAAAAAACAGAAAAAAATGCAATACCTAAGGTGTAAAATAATTTTTAAAAATGAAAAATCATTCTTGAAGCTTTTATTTTACTTTCAAGCTAATAAATTAAATTTAATATTTCCACATAATCAAAATACGTTGCTGTTTTTCAAAAACTAATTTAAATTGGCTGGAAACAGATTTTTTTTTTTAAATGGGTGATTTTGGCAGATTTTTTTTTTTTTTTGCTAAAATAGCTGATTAGCCCCCCTTTTTAGTTTTTCATTGCAATGTAATTCTCTTTATTAAAAAAAATCTTACAAAAGTAAAATATGCTTTTTTGAAACTTTATTTTAAGAATATGAGTGGATTTAAACTATAATTAATCTGATTTGAAACAAATATTATTTATTTTAAGTTTAAAATATCACAAAAGTGCATTTTTTTTAGCCCAACAGCAGCTGTGTTTAATCCGATAATAGCTGTTGTGACATGCTGACAGCAGGTTTAATGTTGTTCTACAGAGACTTTATCTGTAAAACAGAATTTAAGAAAATGTTGTCTCTACCATTTTTATATAATTTTTAAATACTCAGTAATCTTTAAAATTCTGCTAAGTATTTGCCATAATTTAATTTTAGAAATGTTGAATTTAAATTTACTATAGTCATCTCTCTTTCTTATAATGTCATGTACGGGCTAAATTATTTATGACATTGGCCCGTCATTGATACGTTTATTGAAAGTGAAAGACCAATTGGAAGAAGAGATTTTAATGTATGAAAATATTTTAAAATAGGTGAAGATGGGTGGAGGTTGGGGAGGTGGAAGCAGACTAAAATTTCAATGTACTTTCCAAAAGAAACAAAAAAAAAAAAAAACACCTAAGACTCCTGTTCTCCTAACACAGAGGTCAGCTCCTTTTTGGAGCAGGCCAGAAATCTATGCAGTGTCTCAGATGAGAGCCATGATATAAAATGTACTAGAATTTTTACTGCAAGAATAACAGGATAACAAATAAAGGAATCAGCAAAAAATGCAAATTCCTTACTACGGTCCAATTGGCAGGCCAGACAAAAATCCTTTACACACTGGATGTGGCCCAGGGTTTGCCAACCCCTGTTCCAAACCATGGGAAGAAAATGCATGAATAAGTAAACAAATATACTGTAAACAGGATTCATTTATTTTTTCTGTGCTGTAATTTTACCCCTTGTTATTGGGAAGCTGTGTTCCAATTCCTGTTCACATTATTCACTTATGCACAAATACCCTTGCGACAGTTATGGCTCTACCTCTTCTCCCCTCCAGCTATGGGTTAATTAGTAGGACTTGTATCAGTAAAACCTTATTATGTCCCCAAAATTCTTACAATCCTAAAAATATTTCCTGGCTTTAAATAACCTGCAAAGAGGTTGATAGACCATAAAAAACAAATCAATCAACCAGTTGTATGTTTCCCCATGCTTTCCAAACTGACTCCTCCAGCCAAGCTCTATCTTGACAAGAGCCACATCAGACTGAAAATGGAATATTGTCGTCATATCTGGATTGGAACTAACCAATCCTCTTTTTCCAGCCTGGATAGGTTTTTTTTTAATGATTTCACCCCATGCAAGGTCATAAAGCCCCTAAGATGGGGGAGGGGGTTTACTGACAGTGAAATAAAATGAGAAAACAGTGAAAAGAAAGGACAATAAGAGCAGGTTTCTTGAAGACAGATGATGGCGATTGACATTGCATTTCGACTTTTAAAGATCATAGGTGACAAAGAAGCAAGAAACTGAAAGACCGTTCCATAGGCGAGAAGTTAAAAAAACTGTTAGAATAAAATTTACAGGTACATCTAGCTATTTTAACATGATGAGACCTAGTTGCTAATCTAGTACTACACTTAAATTCATATGGCCATAGTAGCAAAGAGGAGAGATCCTTAGAACAATTGCCATGAAAATATTTTTAGAAAAGACACAGGGAAGTCATATCATGGTGGTGGGGAAGTGACTGAAGTTGAGATGCCAGATCAGGACTGATAGCATTGCAGACCCTTTAGATTTTGTCAAGAATCTTGAGATGTCTATTGGGGCACCAGATCAGATGTGGCAGCCATATTCAACACATGGATGAATGGTTGACTTATAAACGTGCAAAAAGAAATTGTCTGGCATGAACCAACTTCTCTAGCAGCAGATGATTCAATACAATAATTCTGCTTCATGTCAGTGGAAAATGTGAGACCAAAAAATCACAAGGAGTTACTCTCCTGGAGGTCAGCATCAGCCATACAGATGGCAGCCAGAAATAGCTCTCTAAGATGACTAACAAAACAGCAGTTTGGTTTTGGAGGTGTTAAAATTAACAGGCCTGAGTTAACTGATTGAAGGTCATGTGTCAGATCAACTGCCAGTTTTTATTTTGTCAAACCAATTGGTGTACTATTAAGACAGGAGTAAATAGTTATGTCATCAACATTGTAGAGTCATTGACAATGGTTAAATGCAATTGGCAGAACTGCCTGATAAACAAAATCAACAAAGTTTGCAATAAACAAAAACAAAAGACAAGAACAGGGCACAAAATATTATAAAGCAAACAAACAATATATACAAGGCAAAGCAACAGTAATATGGCAAAAAGTTCACAAATTAAGAATTGGGGTTGACACACAAACAAATTCAGATAAGTGAATACAGCATTCTGACTTCAAGACTAGACAGACAGGGATTGAGTCACATGAAACAGAGAACTGTCTATTTTATTGACTAGGAAAAAATCCCAGCATGCATTTGTGTGGTCTTTATTTGAGGCCACACATATCTGTGTGTGACTAGCTTATTGAAACATTAGGATCAGAATGAGACAATTTATGCAGAGTGAAGAAGTGTGTCTGCCATAATGTTTCTGGAACAAAGGGGTTTAAGCACTCTGTGATGATGCCACACACAATCTTGAAATGTGTTCAGGATCCACATCTTCAAAAATTTTACAGATTTTGAGTTATTTCAAAGAAACTTTTGAAGTAGTTGGTCTTTGGATTGTTCTTCCACCATTGACTGGTATTCCATACATGGATCTAGCAGGAAAGCAATAATACCACTGGACATGGTGTCTGCAAGGATGTTTTTGGTTCCTTTGACAAAATGTATATCTGCTGTAAACTGCATCAGATGTCTGGTTTCACATGATGCATATTTGTCCTATGTTGACTGGAACACCCCAAGTAAGGGTTTGTGGTTTGTGAATATGTGGAAAGTTTGCTCTTTCAACAAATGTCAAAAATAGTGAGCCACTGCATAAGCTGCCAAGAGCTCCCGTCTGAATGTGCTGTACTCGACTTCTGTTGAGGGGGACAGTTTTCTAGAGAAAAAAGAAATTGGTTTCCACTGGGCATTGATTTTTTACTGCAATGCAGCACCAACACCAATAGAAGAGGTGTTGACTGAAAAACACAGCATATATATATATATATATATATTAAGACATTTTTAATTTTATATGTTCTTTTTATAGATACAAATATTTAAGTAAATGCTGTTTATAATAAACAGTATTAACAGCGTTTACCGGCCTAAATGTCTGAAAAATTTTCAAAGAAAATATGCGTCTTCCGACAGGAATCGAACCTGTATCCTATACGGAACCATCATATAGCCTGACATGCTTTTACCGATTGAGCCACAGAAGAGCATTTTGGTTAGCAAGGTCAATTTTACTGTTTTTAAACTACAATTCTCCATGATTTTCTCTCATACATTCATATCTGCTCGATGTGTATCCAAATGACGTTACACATTATGAAGCATTAAAAGCACATCAGGCTATATGACAGGTTCAATTCCTGTCGGGGGATGCATATTTTTTGTGAAAATTTCTCGGACATTCAGGCCAGTAAATGTCATTAATACTGTTTATTATAAATAGAGCATTTACTTAAATATTTTTATCTATAAAAAGAATGTATGAACATAAAAAATGTCTTAAAATAATTGTCGAACTTTGTCCATTTCATAATATATATATATATATATATATATATATTATGGAACTGTGTTGTAGAGTGAGTGGCCATGGTTGGTTAAATGTGATTGGCAGAAATGGCCAACAGAAAGAATTAACCAAGTTCACAAACAATAATAAGAACAAATTTATATTTTGACAGTTCTTCCCCAAGAGCCGTTGTTTTGTGGAATAGACTGGTATGCTTCATTAATCATTTCAAGTCTTTGTTCAACCATTATCTTATGAGGGCTGTTCAAAAAAGTTGTAAGCCTCACCTAGGAGTTGAAGAAACAAGACAGTTTTTTTTATTCTTTTTCAATATAGTTCCACTTGACATCAATGCACTTAGTCCAATAATGCTTAAGAATCACAATATCATTGCAGAACAATGTGGTGTCCTTCAAAAACTCCTCCACAGTACAAATGATCTTATCATTGTTTCCAAAATGGTGACCACGCAGGTAGGATTTGAGTTTAGGAAACAGGAAGAAGTCAGATGGAGCTATGTCTGGTGAGTAACGTGGATGGAGTAGCAATTCAAAGCCACAGCGTGAGCATTCATGTTATCCTAGAGCAAGAGCACAACTAACCTCAGCTTCCCTCTATATTTCAACTTGAATGCTTCCAACATTAAATTCTGGCCATTAAGAGTTTTTCCCCCCTTTTCCAGGTAGTCTATCATGATTATGCTTT
>CAHIKZ030000904.1:2500-97500 GCA_903632075.3 Acanthosepion pharaonis | reverse complement strand
TTGCAACTGATATCTAATTAAACTAATTAAAATTTAGGCAGGGTATGGTATGTTGCTGCTCAAGGTTTTTTTTTTCTTTTTCTATTATGTGTACTGTGACATATTTAAAATATTACATAGTTCGGGTTCCCTAATATCTTTTAAGAGTGACTTTATGTGAAGGGATAAAGAACACATGGCACAGTGGATAAAGGCGTTGGTTAGATCCACTGACAGGACCCAAAGAGTGTGAGTTCAATACCCGGTTAAGTTAACTTTCAGAGGGAAATTAGCAGGAGATAACTGACATTCATCAAACATGACACATGGAACTAGAACAGTCTACCCCAGTGAGCGAAATAAAGGGTTCAGTTTGAAATTCCAACCACCTGAAGAAGGCCAGAGCGTACAACAGCCGAAACGTTGTGATAAATATGGTGACAAAGATGAGGACAATAGTCCGAATAATGTAAATAATGTACATAATACCTCATCTCAGAAATATAGACAGACTCTGAAAGATAAAATAATTTTATTATTTCTAAATTCTTATAACTTATGTACATAGGGTGCTAGGGGGAAAAAGGCCAAAAGCCTAAAAGCCCTCTGTAAGAGCTAGCTTAAAATCCGACCGAAGTTCTAGCAACCATTTTCTCTGCTTTAACTTTAATGAAATCAAGAAAGAAAAGACAAAAACTTACTCCATGAAATTCTGTATAGCTGCTGTTGGATTGCAGGACACATAAATGACACGAGAAATTTGACGACATCGACGAATGGCATACATGACTTTCCCACCTGGAAAAAAAAAAAAAAAAAAAAAAAGTAGCAATTAAATACTGTCCCATAATAGCTGTTACTTTTGCATACAATTTCCATAAACTAAATGTAACAACCATTATGGGATGATTTAGTTTAGTTTGTTTTACGGCATATTAGCCTCAATGGGTTATTTAATGCTGACAGGGATTTTATTGCTGGTAATATTTTTTTTTTCCAAAAATGTACTTTTGTTAAGTAAAATAATTTTTTACAAAACTGTATTCCTGGTACTAAAACCTATTTTTACACTTTCATAGAGTTTTGACCCCAGTTTTGGAATTAACTATTTGCTCACATTTGGGACCCTAACAGATGCTACCATCCTGGGTCAAGGTGGAGCTGGGAACACCAGCAATGAAGAGGTGGTTCCATGCTCCTCAAAACATCTCGATCAGAGACCTTGCTGTTGGATGTAGTTTATTGTCATACTCAGGACGCTATGAGATGGAGCCATAACATTATCATACAATCCGTCCCATAATAGCTGTTATTTTTGCATACATATTCCATACACCAAATATAACTAACATTATGGGATGGAGGCATAACATTATGAAACAATCTCTGTCCTGTAATAGCTGTTTCTTTTTCGTACATTTTATATATGAAATGCAGCAACTATTATGCGAATAAAGATAGGAAATTGTATGCAAAATTTGCATTTTTATCGTCATTAAATTTTGCTCCTCCATCAGGTGCTAAAATAATCATAAAATAGCATCATTAATAGACTTAATTTTTTAAATGTTTGCATTGAAATATTTTCCAAAAATGTTTGCTTAAGGCTAAAGAAAAATGAAAAGTGTGAAATACTGACGTAATCCTGGCCTTGGTGGGTCAACGATAGCCACTGCCTTCCCACATCTGGTCCACACTTTGATCTGCTCAGTTACATCTTCTGCCTTGGCACAATGAAATTCAATATTCTCCACTCCTAGATTACAAACAGAAATAAAATCTCTTACATTCAAATGGGTGTCACTTCTGAGTACATTAAAAGCCAACAAAAATCATTCATCCAATCTTCATGCATCCATCTGCAACATGTAGCAATGATCATGTTAAGTGTTCATTTTGACTCCTATCTGGATTTCCAGTGGAGTAATGGATAGCAGATTGGATTGAGGAATAAGGGAGCCGAGTTTGAATTCCAGTCGAATCCATTACATTCACTTACGTGTTAATACCCTTGGGAAAGTGTATGAATCCTTCTCTCCCCACAGCCGTTGGTAAATAGCAGGAGAGAACATGTTCTATAGCCTTGGATGGCAACTGGTCTACTGCAGAAGGAAATGGTAACCTACTGTGGGAAAAAATCTGCCTCATCAGTCATGTATCAAAAGATACATGATTACCTAAGTGTATATCACATAGATCACATAGCTGACTAGATTTCCAACAACAAAAATCACTCCACAGGGCAGATAGTAAAGTCAATATCTTTAGTATTAAATCCATTGAATGGAAAATATATTCAAACCAGAATTCTAATTATGAATTACCACAAACAAAATTTAGAATGTTTTTACTGTATTCAATAAGTAAAAACTAAATATTTTTATATTGTAAAAGATTCTAAAAAAAAAAAAAAAAAAAATCTACAAAAAAATAGATAAAAGTGTATATAACACCATAATACTGCTGGTTACAAATTATAAGATAAAATATTTAAAATTTGCATTGTTTATTGAAAAAAAAAAAATCACACTAAAATTACTGTACTGTATAACATTACACTATTTACATTATTCAAACTATTGTCCTCATCTTTGTTGCCATATTTATTACAACATTTCGGCTGTTGTACGCTCTGGCCTTCTTCAGGTGGTTGGAATGTTGAACTGAACCCTTTATTTCACTCAATGGGGTAGACTGTTCTAGTTCCACGTGCCATGGATATCAGTTATCTCCTGTTAATTCTCCTGTCCAAGTTCTCCACTGCCTTAACCAGGTATTGAACTCACACTCTTTGGGTCCTGTCACTGGATCTAACCAACGCCTTCACCTACAGTGCCATGTGTCCTTGAGAAGAAGGTTGGAGCGTACAACGGACGAAACATTGTGATAAATATGGTGACAATAGTCCGAATAATGTAAATAGTGTACATAATACCTCATCTCAGAAATATAGACAGATGTATAACATTACATCATAATATAGCTAAATAGTTCAGTATAATTTTCCTTTCAGGTAAATGAGGATCTTCTTTGATGCCATAATGATTTTGTTTTGCTGAATTTGATAAGTAAAAACAGGAAAAAATTGTAAAAGATAACAAAAAAGGCTACTCAATGAATAAGATAGCAGCCGTTAGTGGTTTCCTCCATGTACAGTCAATATCCACTCAAGTAATGCCTTCAAAATCATCATCGGAGTCCTAATCAAAGAAAAACTCCTTAATAAATGCTTTATTGGATATTGACACGGACATTTTTGTTTACAAAACAAAACAAAAAAAAAAAAAAAAAAAATCACAAAAAAATTAACGTGGGTTTAATTGGTGTTACGCATCATATAGTCTTGAAAAATTCAAAATGGTGTTGGAAAAGGGAAATTTAAACTTCTTCGAAAGCAATAGTAGGCGATTTCCAGCTTAAAATACCGGAACAACAGCTGACAAGTGTTTATTTATAGCAACCATCTCAAGGCGACAGAATGTGTCTAGAGTAGCAAAGGGAGAGAATTCTGTGGTGACTATTGTCGCCTGCAGTGTGATAAAGATTAAAAACTCACCATTGAGGACTGCATTTCGTTTGGCATCTTCAACAGCCCTCGCTGACATTTCCACACCAATTACTTTCTTAACATGCTAGAACAAAAAGAAATTACAAAAAACATTTAGAAATGAGTTGTCTTGAAGTATGACAGGAATTATTTTCATTTTTATTTACTGAAGGGCTAATGATCACACCATGCTGCATCTCAATTCTTGTTCACATTGGCATACCCCAAAGTCTTGGAAAAGCACACTACATGTTCACAAGAAACAACAGTTGAAAAGAAATGCCATTATAATATGGACAGTCCGATTCAATCCTGGGTTGTTCCTACATCAGTAAGTACTGGCGCCAGTCAATTGATGGTTATCTGTTGATTGTTTTGTTCCTTCATCTGCTCTGCCCACGTTGTTCTTTGATCACAGTGTAGTGAAGATCAAATTTTTGTCCGCACTTAGGCGGTGAATCAAGTTGGCGTAACTGTGCTATGAAAAAGAATAAGAATGTTTCCACCAGTGAAAACACAAATGTCATAAAGAAGGCCACTGGTTTAATTTTCAATTGGTTTATACAATCATTGATTCAACAAAATTAACTATTCCCATTTGACTATCATAACACAGTTTCTTTTGCCTGTAAAACTTGGAGCGGATTAAACATTCACACAAAATGGGCAACCTCAGAGGCAGGTCACCTGTGGTTCAACAGCTCCCTTGTTCGCTGTTGATTTGTCTCAAACGGCAGCTCCTACTGCCTGCTTCAACCGGTCATTCAGTTAATATACATCTTGTCCAACTCTCACTACCCCTCAAAGCTCATTACATATTCCTCAATTAATTATTTTCTTCAACCCTGGAGACATGACATTGACCCTAAACAAAGCAGTCTAGTATTTCAAAACAAAGTTTGTTTCCACATTTCTTGACAATCGGCTGTTTTATCAAACAATAATTTTTCCTGTCAGTAATTTTTAAAAATTATTTCTAAGGAATTTCATTTTGTTTGTTGAATTCCAATGAATTCTCTTTGCTTGTTGATTTCCAAAATTCAACTCAATTTCAAATTCTATTGTTTACATTTTTGGTTTTACTTAAATTTGGTCCTCGGCTGACAATTACCTTTAAATACCAACACAGTCAACTTTTTAAAAACAAAATTATTTACTTCAAATTTTTCTACTGTTTTACATTCTGACCTTTTTCAGGGACTCTTAACAATTCTTATGTGCATTTCTGTTTATCAGAAAGAAAAAAAACAAACAAAAAAAAAACAATCATTTTTTTTTTCCACGCTCATATTTCAATTTGTTTTTCATTTTAAAGTTTTGTTAAATTTTTTTGACTCTTCCAATGCTTCAATTTTTTCACATGAACCTTTTTAATCCTAATTCCAAACCACCAGAGTCACTTCCTTTCAACTACCACCAATGCCCTTAAAGATATCACACCATGTCTAGAAAGGATAACTGAAATACTGTTGTCTATAGGTATTTTACTTCAGGGATTTGCTTCCTCAACTTCTACCATGTCTGACCAACAGCTCAGTTTTTCCCTTTGACTTATCTCTCTACCAAACTTTTGCTAATCCCAATATCATGAGGCAAGGCTGGCAATGCAAACTGACAACATCAGAACGACATGAAGGGATGTCTGTCCCCAATGAAGAGCAGAACAGGACTGACTTCTTTGATTCCAACTATGATTTAATATAGACCAGCAACTGGAAATTCTCTATGTCTGGACACCGCATCAAACAGAAATAATTCAGATCAAGATCACACTTTCCTTTTTCTATGTGGGTATCCCAATCATAGTGCCATGCATTAAAAATTCTTTTCATCTAGTAACCTTTTTACCTATTGATTAGTTGATTCAATCACAAAAGGAAAAGACAAAATTTATTTTTACTTTTGCAAGAGTAATTCCAATGGTGCCCGTTCCACAACAAATGTCCAAGACAACATTGTCCGCTTCCAGGCAGCACCATTCAGCAATTTGTTTATACAAAAGAGCAGTAGCCATATTGTTAACTGAAAGAGAAAAGGAAGAAACAAGTCAGTCAGTAGTTACATGACATTTAATACATAATTTCAAAAAGCTGCAATGTCAATGTGGAAATTTTCAAAGAAGAGTAAATGACCATAGTTGATGACACACAAGACACTCTCCCTTGAGGGAAAGGAACAGTGAATATTTCAATGTAATCGAGTTAGGCACAAGGATTGGTACACTATTAACATACCAGATATCTTAGTATCGATTCCTTCTGCCATGTTCTATCTTAACAAGAATCAGATCAGAACAAATATAAAGTAGCAGTTGCCATATTTGGCCTGGAGTGGCACAATCCTCAAATTCCAACCATGACACAGATCAAAATCATTTATGCAGCCTTGTTTTGAGGTGGAGAGGAATTAACTATTTTCCACTATACAACCCCTTTCCCCAGAGATGAAATGTCTCAAGTCTATTGCTATTTCTATGGCCAATGTTCAAATGTGCCTTCAGTTCAGAATTTTACATTTTTTACATCTACAAAAGCCACATTTGACAAAAAAAAGTCAATAAATTAAATAATAATTTTTAATAGTCTTTACATGAATACCAACCAATATAAACAGTGTATATAAATAAAATTGCCTACCTAACAATAAATGTTTAACCAATAACATAATATACAAAGCTATCATAACTAATAACATTAATACAGACAAAAGAATTTACATATTTCTTTATAAAACGGTAACTAATACTACATTGTATTTGGTACATGTATTCTTATAATCTTGTAAATAAATATCACTGGAGTCTTGGTAGGTTAAATTAATAGCAGTGCTAACAGAAAAACCATTCATTGAAAACACCATATTCTTCTTTTTTTCCTTTTGTGGGCACAAAGGTTCTAGTTTCTTTTTTAGTTTTTCTAGCCAAAATACTTAAAAAACAAACAAACAAGTAAGTTCCTCAGGTGAGTGATAACTAAAATAAAAGATCTTGAGCAATAACTGTAATGCCATCAAGGTTGCGTAGTAAGTAAAAAGGAGTTTTACTTAGTAAGAGCAACAACTGGGGGACAGGTTGGAGATAGAAAGGCGTGAAGAAATGAGGTGAAAAAAAAACAAAACAAATAAATCAAAACAAAACAGAATAAGAGCAAAAGCCAAAGTGAAAAACAGCAGATACTCTATGTACTCATGCAACATGTGATTTTGCACATCAGGCAACCCCAAAATTTTCACTTATAAAAATGATTTTATCATGTATCTTGTGTATCATGCAAGTTCCTTTTTTTTTTTGAGAGACCGAAGTACAATAGACTAACCTCTTTCCCACTATCTCTTTATCTTCTAGATAAATAAGTTTAAAAAGTAAAAGAGAATGACAAAAGTATCGTTAGTAACACTATACTCCTTACATAAAAACGTACAGTACGGTAGGTTGATTTTGAAACCACACCTAACTCTACCCAGAGAAAGTGGCTAATTAACAAAGAATAACTGCACAAAATATTTTTCTCTAAAAGTTTGCTAATTTTTGCACAAATGCATTTAATTAGTAACATAATCGAATATTCTGAATTTTGCTCTGTGTTAACTGGAAAGATGGTCAGATTAAAACTGGGTTTTGAAGAAAAAAAAAATGTACAAAATAGTCTTAATAAAATGTTTTATTTTATTCAAAATCATGCAATTCTGGATAAATTAAAGAAAAGTAAATTAAAAAGCAAACACTACAAAAATACTTCATTTAAGATTCTATAAACTATAAATAAATTTGAGCTTGTTTTAGGCAGTTATTTTTTCAGTCAGCACCAGAAACATTCCACATGCTTTTGCTTACATTTGTTTCAAGTTTATTTAGTTGATTTAAAACACAAAAATAATTAAGTCTATTCTTTTTTTTTATTTTAATAAACTTAATTATTAGAAAAAAGAAAGAAATAGCTTTGTATTCACTGATATTTAATATAATTAAATTTAATTTTTGAAGACATTATTTTTCATTAGCGAGTTTCTTTTTTTTTTTGCATGCTACTATAGCGTAAGTGATTTGCATTTATTTCGTGAGGTAAGTAAATACATACTTATCATTTTATCTTTTATTATATTTTTCTATTTTATTATAATTTCACTTTGGAATTTATAATTCAATTTGTCTAATTTCTTATAACAGAATAAACATTTTTTTCAGATATTTTTATAAAAATGGTTGGAAAATGAAGTGTACTTTCTACTCGCAGTATTACTGCTACAAAATTTGGAGGACCACCTTGTCCATTTGATAAATCAGAGCCTCCTACTTTTCGATAAGTCATCCAGTAAAGTTATTTTCTAAAAGAAAATACTTGTTCAAACTTAAACTTTGATATTTCGAAATTAATGGCAAAGAATATAATTGATATTTAGAAGGCAGTTAATTTCCGTTTGCCTCTGTTAAGTGAAAAGTATATTGTAAATAAATTGAAAAAGACCTGCTTCAAGAAAGCGCATCAGATAAATATAACATGTCTCTCTTCAAAGCAAAAGAAAATTACGGTAAAAAAGCTGGATGCATTGTTTGACATTTCTTCTTGTTCCTGTCAACTGCTAATTTTAAGTTGTAAAGACAAAAATGTGAAGTGTAAAAAAGAAAATTGTCAAACAAGTCACATTGTATTTGTCCTCTCAAAGATAAGAGGTAAAGTTATTTTTCTATTTTTCTTTTCCTTTTTTAAATGAATTTAAATCCCAATATCATAAAAATTTTAATTTAAATGAATTTCTAAAATAAAATTATATTTTATGTAAACAAGTTAGGAAAGCAAATTGTAATATTTTTCTATGTGAAATAATATTTTAATAATATTTTGAGATCTGTTGGTTAGGTGTATTCTTTCAACATAAGTTAAATTTAATATTTCGGCTACCAGTGGAAGACAGAATATTTAAAAGACCAGAGGGCCAAAATAGGACCCAAGAGTAGTTTCCAACATGGACCTGTTGATAAAAGTGCCCCTCAGAAACCGAAAAGGAGTGTAACGGAAGGAGAAAGACAAAAACAAATTGATTCATCTCCTATTGTCTCCACAACTTATGGACAGGATGTTATTCTTTCCCCGTTATCAAATAGTGAAGAAATTTATGAAGAATGTGAGCCTGCCAGACATTCCAAGAGTATTTACAGCCTTTTAAAAATTCTTAAGTATGGTATTAAATTCATCAGGGGTGATGTTTCATCTAACTTATGAGCAAGCCTTGCAAAATGCCTTTCTTTTAGATTAGCAGGTTATGGGCCTTCTCAACCTGAGTGTTAATATCGAAGACAATTTTGCATAAATCTAAAATAGACTGTGCAAAAGAAAGAACAAAACAAAATGCCCATAAAAAACACACTGATAAAGCAGAAAAAATTATTTGTATTGGTGTTGACGGAAGACATGATAAAGTTACATTGTTATATAAAGAGATTGCAGAGGCAGATGGAAAGAAACAAAGAAAACAAAGGGAGCAGAACACCATTTGACATTCACAAAGAAGATGAATTTGTGGTGAAAGCGGAAAATACCTCATTGATAGAGTAATCACTGCTATTGGAGCAACTGGTGCTGTTCGAGCAAAGGAGGTTACTAGTGTTTTGGCAGGAGTATAACAGTGTTGATACCCCAAAGGCTGTTTTACTGAACAACACCCATACAAATACTGGCTATGAAGCAGGGCTAGTTACTGTTCTAGAGAAACAAATAAAAAGAAAATTACACACAATTGGTTGCTCTCTACATCAAAATGAGCTTCTGTTCAGAGCTGTTTTTAAGCACATTGATGGAAGCACAAGAAGTCCAACATCATTTATTGGTCCACTTGGGAGATTGTGTGCAAATGACTATTATAATTTGCCCCAGGTCAAATTTGTACCCAGTTACTCCTCTAGATATCCAATATTTTAGCATCAAACAGACAGTTCATCTGAGTGGTTATCAGATACTTCTTTTAGAATATACAGTAAGGATTTTCACTAGGGAAAGTCAACCCTAGATATGCTGCATGGAAAATTGGGCCCTTAAATCAAGCAAGATGGTTCACATTAGCCACCAGACTAATGTGTTTATGGACTCGAGGCATTTACCCTAAAACCATATTTTCCAAACTACACAGCCTTATCCAGTTTATTGTTGGAGTGTATGCAGTTAGCAGGTTTGAAATTAAAAGGGACAATAAATTTCATAAACAGCAATTGTATATTTTCAATATGTTGCAAAGAAATAAGAAACTACAACCTGAAATTCAGGAGATTGCATTTGAAAATATTCAACATAATGATTTTGGTCTGCTACCAGAAAATATGTTGTATGCATTGCTGAAATCAGATAAACTGGAAATGAGGGAAGAAGCTATAAAAAAGAATTTTAGCCATTAGGTAAGTAATTCACATAATATTGATTAAAATGATTTCATTGATTTATAGTTTCATTTTAAAGTACTATCTTAATTTCGTTATAAAAATTAAGACAAGTAAGGTTAGATTTTTATTGTAAGTGATTTTTTTACTTTTTCAGGAGTGGGGAGCCAACCAGAAAGAGGTTAAAAAAATATCAAAGATAAATTTTGATGCAACACATTGGTCTCAATTGATTGACTTGTCCCAAAATGGAGTTTGTAAGCCTGGATACACAGAAGAATTTTCTGATTATGAACTTCTGGAGTCATCAATGAATGGAACAAAATTAGAGTTGCCTGATTTGCCTTCACACTCACAAAGTGTCAAAAGGGCAGTAAAATTTAACAACTGCAGCTTCCCAATTGGTCTATGAAACTAAAGCAAGGCATATCATTACAAAAGTTTTATGTCATGAAATGAAGCCTTCCTTTGTTTCAAAAGACTCTTATGTAGAGCAGTTTAATATGATGCAATAATAAAAATTGATATTATTCTCACAACATTCATGTTTTTTTGTCATGTCTTTTATAACTTTAGAAATTATTATATAAAATAGAAACTTAAAAGACCCACTATTAATAACCAGTAGATTTTTAGACGAGGGTTCAAATTACAATTGTAGTTTATATTAAAATCATCATCCCTTGATTTGTTCCTAGCAAAGTTCATACTTGTTTGATTTTGTTTCATTGATAACAGAAAAAAATAACTGTTTTACAATATCTTGCAATGTTATTACTGATGTATCTCAATTAATGAGGTAAAATGCAGTTCATCTGAGCTGTTGGGTTAGAGGTTTATAATTTCAATTTAATTGCTACTTTTTGATATATTCATTTCATTTGAATAATATAAATTGACAAACTTTTCTGGATTTAAATTATAAATTGTTTTTAAGCAATTTCATATCTAAATGAATCAAAAACAAGGATTTTCTGGAGCTTCATATTAGGCAGTCTTTTAAACTAAATGCTCAAAAAATGGTGCAAGTTACAAATCTACTTTTTGGTGTCACTATTTATACTAATACCCAACTTTTTCCGGTTGATACTTTTTGATATTCAAAAAAAAGTTGAGGAACAACCTACCCTAAAATACAGCCATAACCAACCAAACAAGAAACAGCTAAACATCCTATAAATGTAAACAATGAAAAAGATACATATTCGCCATGTTTGTAATTTATAATACAATACTAATATGTGACTATTTACATGCATTATTATTGGATACAGTTAAGTAAAACATCTTTTTTATTTTAGGGATGTTAAGATTTAACTTATTTAGAAAACTCATGTATCTAATATATTGTAGATATCAAGACGGTCAAGTCAAGGTGGGGCCTGGGGTTATCTGTCTATTGATACAAATTTCCTTTTTTCAAATAGAAATTTGTAGTAGTGTTTATGTTCCAAGACATCGTTTGGGTTTCAATAGCAATACATTTGGCATTTTTATTTTTTATTTAATCGTTATTTTTATATAAATTTCAATTATGATTTTTTCAACAGAGGCATTCAGATATTATTAGTCACATTTTTAATATATATATATATATATATATATTCGTAGTGACTTAAGATATCTAATTTATTTACTAATTGGGTACATATATGGTAATGTTAAATTTAATATAATAGAATCTAATTATGTATTCATAAACTATTTTATTTATGATCAAATACAAATATGTTAGTTTCATTTTTTTATAAAAATTAGCTATTACTTAAGGAAAAATTTGGCAATTTGACAAAAACTAAGCTATTTCTTTTCTTTGATTTAATTATATATATATATATATATGTGTGTGTATATATATATATATATATGTGTGTGTATATATATATATATATATATATATGTGTGTGTGTGTATATATATATATATATATATATATATATATGTGTGTGTGTATATATATATATATATATATATGTGTGTGTACATATATATATATATATATATATGTGTATATATATATATATATATATATATATATGTACATATATATATATATATATATATATATATGTGTATATATATATATATGTGTGTGTGTGTGTGTACATATATATATATATATATATATATATATAAATAAAAATAAAAGAAAAGAACAGTAAGATATAAAATCCGGTGTTCTTATAGATATTTTATTTTTACAAAATAGTGCTCAATGTAAATTTACAGAGCATTAATATTATAAATTAATTGATTTAAAAATATGGTTATTTTCGAAACCAAATTCAACCATGTTTCAAAAATAGAAAATATCTTCAAAACCCTAATTTTATTTTTTTGCAAATAAATTAAAAGTTACTTCTAAATTTCATCTTCAAGATGAAATTGAACTAACTTTTAATTTATTTGCAAAATAAAATTAGGGTTTTAGCTTCATTTTTGAAACATGGTTGAACTGTGTAGCAAAAATAACCATATTTTAAATCAATTAATTTATAATATATATATATATATATATATATATAAGACTGGACTCTATATCAAGTCTAGTCTGTTTCTTCTTTGTCACTGAGGCCTGTTGGTCTAGTGGTATGACACATTATATTGTAATGGTCTAGGTTTGATTCTTGGTAGTGGATGTGCACTATATGTGTGTGTGTGTGTGTGTGTGTGTGTGTAATATGTACATATAAAGTCATTGATGAAATTATTTGTACACCCATCAATTTTGAATATTTTTATCCATTTTTCAGAATCCAATGCCCGTATGATGCCAGGTCTTTTATAAGTAAAAAAGAAAAAAAGAAAAGGGGAATATAAAACTTAATGAGAGAAAAAGAAGCTTTTTATTCAAGTGCAGAGATTCATTAAAATGTAACATTTATAATAGACAAAGTGCAGCTCAAATACTTCCCACAACATTAGTGGCAATGCTGTTTTCAACTTACCATTATACGGGAGGTATTTTTGCCACACCCTGTTAATAGGTGAGTTAATTATCGATCATGTGCTGGTGCATATATTTATATATGCAGAGTAGTAGGGCATTCCGTTAGATTCAAGCTTATTACTAAAGAATGGATGCCACAGACAGTGAGTCAAAGAAATTCTACAGAAATGCCCAGAGATTTCAAATGTTTGAAGTTTAAGAAAAAGTAAAAGACACAAGTCTGTCAATTATTAAAATGTTTTCATTCAGTTCAATTTTATTAAGGAAAAAAAGAAAAAAAAAAGATTACCTTGAAAAAAGGCATCAGGTGAGATTTGGAATTTCAGGTCAAGAAGACTTTCAGTAATCCACTAAGAAAAAAAAATGTTTTTTTTTAATAAAACTGAAAGACAAAACCATAAACATGATAATTAATTGGATTCAAGCAAAATCCATGCTGTGATCTGGCAATTTTGAAAGATTAAATAAAGATCAGGGAGATATTTGAATTAAAAAAAAAAAAAAAGAAATCTTATGTTTTCCACTTTGAAATAGTGGCTTGTCTATTCCTAGCTGAATCATTACAATTTAGGAAGAAAATACAAAATCCTTAAGATATCTGAATAATGGAGAAAGAAAACCTATAGAGTAAGGTGGTCATCAGGTTGTCGTAGGATGTGACTGACCTTTAAGATTCTCCACAAAGAAATTTCAACAAAGTTTAACGTACATGCCTGCAATAAAACAGTGTGTGAAAAAGACTGTTTTTCCTTTGACACCAATATTATTTGGTACTACCTTCTCTCCTTTAACAATGTTTATTTTCTTGGAAAAGAAATCATTAGAATTTCAATAAAACCCAAACACATGAAAGTAAATTTATACATTTTTTTTTTTTAAGAATTTACAACAAAAATATTTAAACATTAGTAGATTATTTACAAGGATAATGTTATATTTACATCATTCTAAAAATGTGATCTAATATAAATGCAATGTTTATCATTTACCAATTTATAAAGAAAAATATGAAAACAATTTTTTTTATTCATAAGTTTATAAAAATTTACTAAATCAATACATGAACCAACTATAATAAAATCTTTATTATTCACTATTTTATAAATTTCAAACAACTGGTAAATAATAAATAACTATTTTTCACCCTACAAACCGTTTCCCCAGAGATGAAATGTCTCAAGTCTATTGCTATTTCTATGGCCAATGTTCAAATGTGCCTTCAGTTCAGACCTTTACATTTTTTACATCCACAATACCACATTTGCCAAAAAAACATTAATAAATTAAATAGACATAAAATGTCTACTCTTTTTAATAGTCTTTACATGAAAAGCAGCCAATATAAACAGTGTATATAAATAAAATTGCCTACTTAACAATAAATGTTTAACCAATAACATAATATACAAATCTATCATAACTAATAACATTAATACACACAAAAGAATTTACATATTTTTTTTATAAAATAGTAAATAATACTAAATTGTATTTGGTACATGTATTCTTATAATCTTGTAAATAAATATCACTGAGGAAGTCTTGGTAGGTTAAATTAATAGTAGTGTTAACAGAAAAACCATCCATTGAAAACACCATATTCTTTTTTTGTTCCTTTTGTGGGCATATTGCCAAAATCTTTCTATTCAAAATACTTAAAAAAAAAAAAAAAAAAAAAAAATGTACCTCAGGTGAGTGATAACTAGAAGATCTTTATCAATAACCATAATGCCACCAAGGTTGTGTAGAAAGAAAAAAAAAAGGAGTTTTACACAGTAGGAGAAAGAAATGGGGGACAGGTTGGAGATAAATAAAAGGGGGTGAAGAAAAACAAAATAAGAGCAAAAGCCAAAGTGAAAAAAAAAGCAGATATGTTTTGTTTTTTCTTTCTCACCTCCTCTCCCATCAGAAATTCATATTCATTGGAACGTCCTGAACTGGCGTGTCTGCAGAGAGACAAAGATAAATCAAATAAGAAAATCAATCAGTAGAATTACTCTGCTTATATAGAGAAGAGCATTCATGCATAAATAGATATGAACATATCTATTCTTTTCTGTCATATGTTGAGACAAAAGACAACAGTGTAAAGCATCAGCAAATATTCCTGTTGCTATGTCCCGAGATCCTCATTGTTGCACAATACGTGAATATGTATGCAGGTCACTAGTGGGACTGAAGTATCGCATATGACACAAACATAAAAACTGAATGCGGTTGTCAGATCCTCATACGTTGAAATTGATGGGAGAGTCCATCATATATCAGTGGCAAATCTAGGTTATCACTGTTACTCAGGCTCAGACCTGTCACTGACAGGTTGCCCTCCAAGAAAACCATGAGTTCCCTTTGTGTAAATATGAACAGATTTTAGTGGTCAAATTTTTACTTGCACTGCTTAACTTCCAACTCAAAACACTTGGGTCATGTGTCCATTTTGGCTCATTACAAGTTTTGAGAAAATTGACTATATATATCTTACTTATAAAATGCAGATTGTGTGTGTGTCTGTACGTTTATATATTGGATCGGATTTCCTACATTTTTCAACCGATTTCAACAAAACTTCACAGGACTTCGTAAAATTACCTTGCAGTGGTTCTGACAGCGCCAAAAATGGGAAAAACACAATTGTTTTTGCATGAAATCAATTTGAAAACACGATAAAACACGATTCTGTCGCCAGAATGAAAGGGGGACAACTCATATCGAGGTATACTTATTATAAAACCCAGGTTGTGTGTGTGTGTGTGTGTGTGTGTGTGTGTGTGTGTGTGTGTTTGTTTATATATGGGATCGAATTTCCTACATTTTTCAACCGATTTCAACAAAACTACACTTTTTTTTTTTGGCAGGTAGTGTTATTGTCTTGCACACTTTTTTTTTTATTTTTACATTCAGAATGCTTTAAAAATTCCATTTACAAGACAATTGTTTATAATAAAATTCTATTCCATCAATAGACTCATAACGATTGAAAACAATGTTTTTTGTTTGAGTTTAGGTTTGACCAATTCAATAAAAAAAAAAAAAAAAAACTAATTAAGACATGAGTGTCCGTCAACCTTAAACAATAATCTTTGTCAATTTTATTTTTCAGTCTTTATGATGGTCGATACTTGATCTATATCTTACTCAACTGTTACATCCCCGGGCTCTACTGCTAGTAGATATATATATATATATATATATATATGTATGAGTGCTGGTGTTAATATACTCAGCACCTGAAGATTGCGTTGTGCATGAAACTTGCTACTGGTGAGTGATCACATATCCCTGTTGGCATCTGCTTGTATTGGAATTGTCATTTTCTCCTGTCTCCAGGACCACCGCTTCTGGACTTGGTGAAGGGTGGAAGAAAGTGAAGTCAAAGAGAATTTGACAAGGCCATTTGCACGGATTTGATTTTGGTAGGCATCTGTGTGTGACGAAGCTCACACACTTTGCCAGAAGTACTTCCCTCACAGCTCAAAGTGGAATGGGATCAGTGAGATCTGACAAAACTGGTTGCATTGAGCTGTCAGATGCTTGTTCCATTTATGCCAGCCTGACTAGTGCTGGCCTATTCCACTGGTTTAGCCATTGAGATCATGTCGAACTTTGCCTATTCCACTGTTGGAATATTTTGGGGTCTAGTCCCTCCTCTTTGACCTTACTGGCCTGGGGTAGCCCTACAAGAGTTGGAACTCCAGATGGCTTCGCTCTTGGGATCACTGGGACATTCAAGCCCTCTACCATGACACCGAACAACCATATATATTTTACTGGCCTGGGGTAGCCCTACAAGAGTTGGAACTCCAGATGGCTTCGCTCTTGGGATCACCTCTACCATGACACCGAACAACCATATATATTTTACACAGGATGTTCACTATCAAATGTACCACTTCAAATTACTATTACCTTAATGGATAAAAGCATAAAATTATCAAATATATGAAAACATTTTTTTATTGTTTTTGTTGCTTTATATATATATATATATATATATATATATATATATATATATATATATATATATATATATTTAATTAATTCATTGAGTCTGATAGAAACCTCAACAGAATGCAGGAAGCACTGACGGCCGTTTAGTCCTATATTTGGGACTCATCAGCAGTGCACATCCACCACCGAGGATTGAAACCCTGACAGTTGGGTTGTCAAGCGAACATCATACCAACTGTTCCAAATGGGCCTCAGTGACGAAGAGATTCCAAATCAGACTCAACTTAGCGCCGCTTGCTCACATATTCCGTGGTGGAACCCAACTGAGCTCTCTTAACCATAGGACTGTGCGCACCAGAGCCACGACTACTCTCACCAAGCCGCTCCATCCAGAGCATTAGAAGCCGGTTCAAGCTATGATAAACACAGATAGTAATTAGTAGGAGGATTTGATAATTATATTTTAATTAATTCATCGAGTCTGATAGAAACCTATATATATATATATATATATATATAACTCTTCAAGTATGTATTGAGTTCTCTGAGCTACTGGTGTATTTCGCATAGGGAAAAACATTAAAATTCCCTTCCTTTCTGCCAGGCAACGATAGCCTAGGGGTAAGATATCTGACTGATGTCAAATCAGTCAGGTTTCAATCCTGGCTTGAAGCAATCGGACGTCTAGCCACACTGAGGAGCCGTGACACAGCGAAACAGTCTGTCTGTGGATGACACACACACACACATATTATGCACTGTTACATTAGAGCATGTAAATATCCACTACAAAACTGCACATTTTGTTTTATATATATATATATATATATATATATCCCTACATACATAAAAGTTAGAATGAAATGATTTGGAAAATTTCAATTTTGAGATGTTTCTACCAATGAATCAGCTTCATCAGAAAAAGGATTTTATTTCAACGAAATCTGCATTAACAAAACAGGATTTATGTTAAGCAGCTGAACACTTTATTTTCACTCTGTATTATCAGAATAATTTGATTTTAACTTTCACTGTTTTTATTTATCTATTTTTTTAAGTTTTATGCATTTCATATTTTTGCAGAGTGAATTTAGTAAGCAGAAGTGATAAACAGAAATAGTCTTGTTGCATATTAATCATAGGGAGTTCATAGATCATAGCACTTTCAATGCCTGAGCAAAATTATATTCATGAATGTAATTTACTTTAATGAAGTCTGTTCAGGTGGGTGCTGGGTTGATATCCAATAAAACAAAAAAAAAAAAAAAAATAAAAAAAAATTGGTACCCTTACTTGTTGTTCAAACAATTGAAATACAAACATGTCACTCCACATTCTTTTCCAGGTCCTTCAGAAAAAAATGTTTTCAAAGAATTTTTCACTTCTTCAATGTCTGCCTAAAAAAAATAAAATAAAAATGACTTTGGAGATCATGTTCTAAGACTAGTAACTTTATTCCACAATTTTTTTTTTTTTTTAAAAACTAGTATTCTCATCTTTGCTGTTTTCAAAGTGCACTTCCTGGCTTTCGTCATTACCTAAAAATGAAATCTAATCATCATTCCTTGGATTATTCAAATTGTCTTCATCTGGTACAATTTGTTTCAAGTCAGTTCCAATGATCATTAATTGGAATGCTTGTTCAATATCGTGAAGTTCCAGTGCTAAACTTGTTGAAACCAGCAAGTTACAATCAGAAATGGCTGACTCACAGTTCAACAGCAATTAGCAAATTACGACCAGAAAGGACTAAACAACATTAATCCCAAATCTGATGATTTCTTTTGTAATCTGAGATGTTTTCAAATTATTCACTTCTATGAAGAAATTACGAGATCCTAGATATATAAGAACTTTAGATTAAAGTTTGCCATTAACCTGGCAGTGTTTTGGCACCCAAAACAGATGAATGGAATCATTAAGTTAATTTTTCATGAGCAAAAAATTAAATTAAGCAAAACTGTTATATGTGAAGACAACAGTAGAGAGATAGATAGACAGAGAGAGAGAGAGAGAGAGAGAGAGAGAGAGGAGGAAATACTTATTCCAGTAAGGGGGTACCAAGTACAGTTGGTTTTACTAGGGTATGTATCTTAGTATGATAAATTTTCATTAATTTTTGTGGAAAAATTAAAAAATTTTTTTATTTAATATACTAAATACTCCCACCATTCTAAAAAAAATTTAATGATTAAAATACTTATGCAATATTGTTTTTTGCATATCTTTTAAGTTTTTATCTGTACAAGAATCCAGTTCACTGTGTTTGCAAGAACTATAAACAAATCACAAGGCCAAATGCTTCAAAAAGTTGGAATTTGGCTCCAGAAAGAAATATTTACACATGTCCAGTTGTATGTTGCATGCTCAAGAGTAAGAAATCCTAACAATATCCTGTTAAAAAGCAAAAAAATAAATTTTCTTAAAAAATATTGTTTACCATGAAGTCCTACAAAATTAAAGAAATTATTAAACCACAAAGTAGGGTTTTTGTCAAAGTATTTTTTCCAAACAAATCAGCTTATTCAAATTTCATTGATTGGTTTGTAAATCTCAACAAAAAATGTTAGCGATAACTTCAGCAATACTAAATACTGTGAGAATTTCAACATGTGTCAGTGTGGTATAAAAAATTCTAATATAGTAAAATGCAACTGGGTGTTAGCATAAAATATTATGAGGTAAAACATTAAACAACAAAGGAGAAGCCTCACCCAATTTTCTCTTAATGCGACTTACGAACACCTCCACTTACGAAAAACTCACAATATGAACAAAAATTTGTCAGAAAATCTGTTTCCACTTACAAAGATTGCATTCCAAACTTGATGTCAATGTATTGTAAATACTTTTTAATCTTATCTAAATATACTGTATTTGATATTTTTATGATTTATATATTATTATTATTATATATAATATAATACTGTAGTATTATACAATATTACTGTATTTTTATACTGTACTCTACTAAATACTTGCAGATATATTTTATACTGTAGTTTTTATTCTTATATTTTTATGTTATGAAAACAATGTACATTATTTTATATACATTACTGTATTATATTATTATACAGTAGATATTTCCATACAGTTCCATCACATTAGATGTCATGTAATGCTATGAGCATTGCATTATCCTGTTCAATCCTCTTTGTTACCTCATAAAATAAACATTTGTTGTATACATATATTTGTGATTATATTAGTGTAAGTGTAAAAAGAATTAATAATGTGCAAACGTTTATGTACAGTAATGAATACAGTACTGCACTGTAAAGTAACATGAAGATTTTATGAAAATATGTTGAATTAAACATAGATAAAATGTGACAATACTGAGATTGTTTCATTTAAACTCTATGTAATGTAAAGTGTGTTTTAGTCTAATATACAATGTATAATCATTGAATTTTAAATTGATTTCAATACAGTCAAATAGAAAAATGTAAAAAAATTATAAAGTTTAATTAGAGTCAAATAAAATGTATAAAATGCAGATACAGCAAGTAAACTATGCAGTAAAATAAACTCTGCATCCTGTTCAGGTTGATTTGTAAGATGCATTTCATCACTGCACTTTGTAACTTTATCTCTCTCTCTCTCTCTCTTTCTCTCTCTCACTTTCCCTCTCTCTTATACGGTGCATTTCATCACTGCACTTTGTACGATGCATTTCATCACTGCGGTTTGTAACTTTACTCTCTCTCTCTCCTTCTCTCTCTCACTATCTCTCTCTTCCCCTCTCTTATACGATGCATTTCATCACTGCAGTTTGTAACTTTACATTTTTCTATACAGTTACTGTACTGTGCAGTTTAATGTCTTACCGTAAATATTACTGTATATGTAGAATAAATATTAAATTTGAGTGGGGAATTTTTTCATAATTTTTGTTGCCCACGATGTCGCCCAAGAAGCTGATTGTTACTAAGAAGAGAGAAAAAAATATCCGTGCAAATGAAGGAAATCATTCAGAAGCATGAAGATGGTACCTGTGTTTCTGACCTTGCCAATCTAAACAGACATTCAGCACCAACAATTTGCATTATCCTACCTATGTAAGAACAAATTGAGAAATGATATCTAATATGATAAGAATTCTTTTTCTTTACCAGTAAATATTGCATTAACATTTTTTTTTAGAATAATAATGATTTTTCTAGATACAGTTCCTACTATTTAACCCATAGTTGGTTGGAGGATATGGATTCATAGCTTTCCCAGGGGGTACTTGTGTGTAAGTGAATCTAGCAAACACAATTGAAATTCAAACTATTCTCAGATTTCACATAGCTAGCCACTATCCATTACACCACCCACACATCCAGAAACTTGTTTACTACATATTTTTCATCTGAAATACAAAATTATTTTGATTAATTAAAAATGAGCTTAAAAGATTTTGATTAATTTATTTTAAGAAATTTTAGTTAAATGTTATTTCTCTTAATTTTTAAATAAAATTTATTAGATTATCAAGCAATATCCCAAATTATTCATACCATATTTTAGATTTTTTTTTGTAAATAGTCTGTCATTTTAATCACTCTATTTTAAGTTTTTTTAAGTGTAGTTAAGAATAAAAAGAAAAGTTATAAAAACAGAAAAAGATGAAACAAATAAGAAAGAATAAAGAATTTAAAAGGGGAGAAAGAGAAAGAAAAGTAAATCATAAGACAAACCAATATAATAACTAGTTTTTTTTTTATTATATTTATGTATATATATTCATTGGGTTTGTCTTTTTCTTCTTCTTCCTAAAAACAACACCCTGTCTTGGTCACATGTAGGAAATTCGGTACAACCAAGCATACCCAATCTATAACATCGAATAGCCTAAGTGTAGACTTGATTAGTTGCCGTTTTCTGGGCGAACTTATATAAAGCACATCCTAAAGCTAGTAGAAAATTTACTCTGGGTGCAGGCTGAATATTGATCATATTCAGTTGGGTCATCCATCGAAGAAGTCTGTTGTTTATTTAGACCCACTAACGACGCACATAGATTCAGCACTTAAAGGTGTAACTTTAACAAATGCATAATTTGTCAAAGGTTTTTGGTTTAAAAAGAAAAAAAAAAAAAAGATTCTCTGAAAGTCTCAAAAAAGTTTAAAAAAAAAAAAAAAAAAAAAAAAAAAAAAAAAAAAAAGGACTTATCCAAAATATGACAGTGTCTGGTCACTTACAAGGCTAAGTTGTTGAGAACAAAATTCTGGAATGGCCATAATATCTCCCAGGGTTGTGGTACGGACGGTCAACTGACGCCAATAACCTTCATGTGTCTGTGCATCATAAACTGGGTATTGACTTTGATGGACAAATTCTTGGAAAACCTGCAGATTAGAGAAAATGGAAGACAAAGTCCAGAAAGTAATCCAATTATTTTGATTTTTGAATCATTTTACCAACTTTTTTTTTTTGATGGCAAAGTGACTCAAAAATCAAATCTCAAAAAAAGTTATGGCTTAGCATTGTTTATTAAAATTTGAATTTAGTTTGTTAGTTTCAATAGTTTTGAATAAGGCATGCATCTAATATTCCCTACACTCTGCTTTATTGTTGTTGTTCTATGTGACATGTCCCTTCAGGATGTTGGCATTTTTAAAACCATTTTTCCTACTTTATTAAACTGAGTTGTACCATTACAACCATTTCCTCTTGCTCATATGAGAAAAAAACGAAAATTGCAAAATTAGAAATTTGATTTTGTTTCATGTGACAGCCATTTAATAATTAGTGAACTCATGTGATGTAATTTAAGTGATTTGATAGGCGTTTACATATAAATATAAATGACCGATTTGATTCCCTTGCCACTTAAATAAACCTTGAAGATATAGAGTGTCTATATTTCAGAGATGAGGTATTATGTACATTATTTACATTATTCGGACTATTATCCTCATCTTTGTCGCCATATACATCCTGGCGTTTGCCGCTAACCGCTCTGGCCTTCTTCAGGTGGTTGGAATGTCAAACTGAACCCTTTATTTCGCTCACTGGGGTAGACTGTTCTAGTTCCACGTGCCATGTTTGATGGATGTCAGCTATCAGTTATCTCCTGTTAATTTTCCCTCTGAAAGTTCTCCACTGCCTTAACCGGGTATTGAACTCACACTCTTTGGGTCTTGTCACTGGATCTAACCAATGCCTTTATCCATTGTGCCATGTGTCCTTGAGAACTCGGCAGGGTCCAACCACCTGAAGAAGGCCGGAGCGTTTAACGGCCGAAACGTTGTGATATATATGGTGACAAAGATGAGGACAATAGTTTAAATAATGTAAATAATGTCTTGAAGATTTGTTTTGAATTTTCAAGGCTAAATACTAAGTGATTTAATGGTTGAACACCTAATTATAAAGAGTGCTGATTAAATAGGGTTTTTCCCTCTTGAAAAGCTACCTTGAATCCAGGACTGTGGAGCCAGAGGAAATTTGGGATGACTAGATTAAGAATTGGTTGTTTGATCAGATTTTGTTTAACAGTGTGTCAACCATGATGGGTCATTTTACACCAACCAGGTGAAAACATTTTTTTTATTTGGCTAAGCTAATGCAAGCATTCATGAATCTATCATGTTCCTGCAAGGTTGGAAGGTCATTAGGGAGACCTCCTGTGTTATAACATAACTGGTCAATGTAGGTGGTTGCTGGGTGACCAACTTGTCTTGCTCCATGACGAGGTGAGAGCAATAGATCACTCGTAAGTTGTTGTTTTGCATGCCAACAGTGTCCTACATTCTACAATCATGTAAGATTGTAGAAATATCAGGGATGGGTCAATAGAGCTGTGATTTATTTAGATGCTGTCACCAAGAGATATTATGTACATCTCTCAGTATCTGAGTGTAGGTTCCATCAAGATTACCTCAATTGTCAAACAGTGGCACCATATATTAACATTGTCTCTACAGTTGCTTGAAAGAAGCTCCGTTTAAGGTTGTCTGGTAGATCAAATTACAATCAGATTACATGTATTTTATTCAATGTAGCCCAGGCTTTAGATATGCAAATTTTCACATCCTTTTCTTTAGAATTTATTTCACTTCCTAGGTATGTAAACAATTCAATACACACTATATATATATATATATTCCTTTTTTTTTTTTTTAAATTAGAGGGGCTTAGTTTAGTGACTAAGAGGAATCTGTCACATATCCTAGAGTGTGTGTGTGTGTGAAGTTTCTCAAAGAAACACAAGGATGTTACGAGTTGCATTGGACATCAGCTGGAAGAAACACCCAACAAAGAAATGCCTGCATGGACATCTTCCTCCTATGTCAGTTTTGCTGAGAGAGAGAGAAGGCTTTGAGTAGCTGGTCAATCTTGGAGAAGTCAGTCAGAACTTGTGAGTGATCCCCTCCTATGGAACCCATTGCACAGCAAAAGATCAATTGGAAAACCTCATTACACCTACATTGACCAACTTGTAGATGACACTGGATGCCATCTGGAGAACGTGCTAACAGCAATGTCTGACAGAGATGGTTGGAAGGAACAAGTCAGAAGAATCCTTGACCTGATAAGTTTAGAGACTACAATTCATTTTAAATAGTTTGTTTAATGTGTCAATTTGAAATGTTTAAACCAGTCCTTCTTATATACTCATACATAAACAATTTTTAAAGGAATTTTAAAAATTCTTATTTCTTTGAAAACCCCTATAATCTGGCCAAGGGCATCATTTTGAAACATGTTTTTTTTTATCTGTCTAGATTTCTGAGATGAGGTATAAGTACAATATTTACATTATTTGGACTATTGTCCTCATCTTTGTCGCCATATTTATTACAACATTTCGGCCGTTGTATGCTCCAAGCTTCTTCAGGTGGTTGGAAGGTCGAACTGAAACCCTTTATTTCGCTCACTGGGGTAGACTGGTCTAGTTCCATGTGCCATGTTTTAATGGATGTCAGTTATCAGTTATCTCCTGTTAATTTCCCTCTGAAATTTCTCCACTGCCTTGAATTTATAGAACTCACACTCTTTGGGTCCTGTCACTGGATCTAACTAATGCCTTTATCCACTGTGCCATGTGTCCTTGAGGACAGTGGTCAAGGCAGTGGAGAACTTGGAGAGGGGAATTAACAGGAGATAACTGACATCCATTAAAACATGGCACATGGAACTAGAAGAGTCTACCCCAGTGAGCGAAATAAAGGGTTCAGTTCGACATTCCAACCACCTGAAGAAGCCTGGAGCATACAACAGCCGAAACGTTGTAATAAATATGATGACAAAGATGAGGACAATAGTCCGAATAATGTAAATAATGTTTTTTTATATTTCTGATATTGTTGTATTTACTACATTTAAGCTGATCACTTTTACATCCAATCAGAATGTGCTTCAATCTATGATTGCATAGAGTTCATCTTCAGCTCTTAGTCTTGGATATCTAATATGAACTCTTGTTAACATAGTTTAGTCTCTTTGTGTATTCTTGTCTGATGCTTGGTTGGCATTCATAAAGTTTATTTCCTGGCAACATGTCTCATTTTGCTTTCCATAGAATCAGTAATTTTCTTAAATCTGTACAGGTTGTTTTTATACATGTTACGTGTAACTGCTTTCTTGTTACTCTTTATGGCCTTGTAGCCATGCTAAAATGGCAGATGCTTGCTGTTTCCCCCCAGATTGTTATAAGTGACCAGCAATTTAGAGAAAGACTAAGAGTTCAAGTGGCTACATTTTTACCAATTTTTACTGAATAAATCTAAATTCTAACATTACTATGATCCGAGGTGGAAGTTGGTTGGAATAAAGAAACAAATTAGACACTGGTTTGGAGAAATGATGAAAGATTGATTTTCATTTAAATGAAAATGGCTCTGGTTAAGTCGTATAGTGTAGCATTTGAATGTAGTGTACGAGGTGTAAAATAATAGCCTGGAAAAGGAGAATGCTTAAACCAGTTAACTGTTGGCTATTGGTTTGGGCTTGTTGCGTTGATAGCGGAGTCCATTCTCTTTCTGTGTTCACAGGAGGTCATTTTCATAGCCTAATGGTTGAGAGGGCAGTCTGCCTTGCTCTCGAGCAGCCTCTAAAGTTAGTGTGTTTGTGCAAAGTTTCTCCACTGAATGGCTTGATAACAACATGATACCCTTTATTAAAATGTCTTTCAAAAATAAATATACTTTTCTCAAATTTTCTTTATGGAATATTAGCTGATTTAAATTTTAATCAATCTGATTTGAAACAAATAATACATACTTTTAGTTTAAAATGTCATAGAAAGCATTTTTTTTTTATCACAGAGGTGGGTATTTTTTATGAAGTGTTAACAACTTTCTTGTTTGTGAATTTTTTTCTATGAGGGACATAACTTTAAAAATTACTTGACAAATGTGAGTACTTTTATATATTTTTTTTTTTAACTACCCAGTAATCTTAAAAATTTGGGAAAATATTCTAAATAATCTATAATTTTATTGAATTTTATGAACTTTGGCTTCATAGCCTTACTTGCAAAGGTGCATGTTAAGGAAAAGCTTGAAAATTTTAAATACATTTTAAATTTACTGTAGTTACCCGCTCTTATTTTCTGATAATTTTGTGTATGGATGCCAGCATTTACAAAAATCAGCATGTTTATATACCCACAGAAAAAAACAAAAAATTCTTTTTAAAATACTGGGGTGGGGGGTTTATTATTGTATCCATTTATGATTAGTAAATATAGTTTTTACTTAATAACAATATCACCTAACCATTAAAAATTACTTAATTTTAAAAGATTAAAAACTTCATAAATTATTATAATTAAATAAAAAATATGAAAACATTTCTTGTAAAAATACATTAAAAAAACATTTTTCTTAAGACAATAGTGTCCATAATATATTTTTGTAGTGAACGAGATAATCAGGTACCCCGGAAAAAAGTTCGTGTTTTGTGTGCGATCTGCCGAAGAAGGAAAATTCGGGCATTTTTGGCTACGGCGTTTGTTGGAGTGTGAGTTATTTTCCTGAACAAATTTGCTTTGAGAACGCTTACAGTTCAAGCTATTTCGCATTTACTTTGTCTCTCTCGCAAGATGGCGGAAAGACTGCTCGATATAAAAACTGATCCCCTAATTCAGTGGTGATACTAGTGGACAGTCTGTGGTTGAATGGATCGAAAAGGTGGAACTGGTCTGCGAATTATGCGAGATATCGAAGATTGATCAGATTCTTCCTCTGCGATTGAATGGCGGTGCCCTTGCTGTGTATAGGCAGCTGAGTAAAGAACAGAAAAGTGACATTGAGCAAATAAAGCACACTCTACTAACCGCGTTTGGAACTGACTGGTTCGTGGCCCAACCCGGTTCACTATTTGGCGGCGTCTCGTCAACAGGATTCCGCAAGCGTCATTGACCACTTGGGGTCATTGTTCTTTGAACTCCTCACTGACAACGACACTGCATTCCGCAGTGGACTATTCAAAGATTTTGTGGATTTGTGGGGAGTACACCTCAGATTTTCGCTGCGCCATGTCCCATCAGGGAATGGCATAATCGGCGATGTCATGGGAGCATCAAAAGAATCGCCATAGGAAGCAGTGTTCCATAATGGGGCGGTGTATTGGTACAATGTTACTCCGAGACAATAATGTATCGCCCTCAACTGCGTCAGCCAACATGATTTATCAGTACAAAGTCCGCTACGAGGCATTGACGCAACGCGCTCAACTGAACGGATAAACGATCGTGTGTGGGTGAAATCTCCACATAGCGGTGTACAACCCGGTACGGGTGGGGCATGTCACTGGACTAAGTAACTCGTGTTCTGTGCTGGTTGATGGCATACCAAGACACATAAAGGACTTGCGCCGCTATGTAGGTACAGATACGCCAACAAGTGACACTAGCAGTGAGTGCTCAGAAAGTGAACAAATAATTACCATCGGAGGTAGAGCTAGCACCTCTTCAGATGGTGAAGACTGCGTGAGGTTGTCAGACCAGAAGAATCCTCAGAAGAAGAATCTTCAGAACATTCTTCAGATGATGAAGACTCTGCGCATGAGGTTGTCAGATCAGAAGAAACCTCAGAACATAACACACAATCTCCTCCAACAGTCGCCCCGGCCCGGAGAAGCTTAAGAATAAAGAGGTCGGGCCATGAGTGTCACTTATGTGACAGGGGGAGGTAGTGAACGAGATAATCAGGTACCCGGAAAAAAAGTTCGTGTTTTGTGTGCGATCTGCGAAGAAGGAAAATTGGCATTTTTGGCTACGGGCGTTTGTTGGAGAGTGAGTTATTTTCCTGAACAAATTTGCTTTGAGAACGCTTTACAGTTCAATTTTATTCATAAACACAAGTAAAAGCTTTTCTAATTAAATAATGTGTTAGTTTTATTGCATTTTTTTATGGTTCAGACAAGATTTTCAGTAACTGGGGTAATGTTTTAAAAAAAAAAAAAAAAAAAAATCAATGATTTAAATTCTCCAAGGACTTGTGCTTATAACTAATATAAACATTAAGTGCTACAAAAATGAATTTCTCAAAATTTCATAAAATCAAATAAGTGAGGGAAAGGGTAAAAGATGTAATATATATATATATATATATATATATATATATATATATATATATATATATATTTTGGGCATAATATAAACAAACAGGTAACCATGCAAAGAATGAATAACATTAATGTAATTAATGGCAAAATCTCTTCGCTAACAAACTTAATAAAGCATTAACTTACTAACAATCCATTGAGTAACACAATCCTTATGTATAAAATTACTGTCAGATGGATCTGGCATTTTTAGAGCAGCAAGTACATTAAAAGTCTGTTAGCAAAGAGCTTTTGCCATTAATTACATTAATATTACCAATTGATTCTTTGTATGATTACCTCTTTATAATATATATATTTTTAGTAAGATTTCCTAAAAAAGAAAGCTTTCTAAAATAATTTCATTCATTTCTGAATGTTTTGAAAATTTCATTAAATTCCGACAATTACCTGATTTTATAAGAATTTCCAAATCTATGAGTTTTTAACCGCAAAAACGCTAAAATTTCACAAACTAATTTATGGTCACCCATTGATGTAAGAAAACCAAAATTTTGAAGATTTTAAAAAGGATGAGAAAATATAATTTAATAATAAATATACCTTTGGTCTTTCCTCTTAATAATAAAGATTTTCATGAAAAAAAAAAAAAAAAAAAAAAGTGTTATTATTAAATTTGGGGTATTTTTTTTCATCATGTCTGCTCACTTTTTAGTAAATCTTTAGCGGTACCCAATCATATGGAAGTAAATGATACTTAATTTTAAGTATTTACAAAAAAAAAAAAAAAAAAAAAAAATACCGTTTTTGTACACATGTTTTTATGTGAACTCTTCTGATGGTGTAGAAAAGTTTTTTTATTGTTAAACTTGATAAATAATTAGTTCATATCTATCTTCTGAAAATGTCAAAATAGAATTTTTTTTAAAATTATTATTTTGAAGTTAACAAATTAACATAGTGAATGTGTCTGCTGTAACCTAGGGAACATTGCTGAATAGAATAATCATACAAAGATTGGTAATGAATGATAACACTTAGAACAAGAACAACACATATAAGATTTGCCAGCAGTGCATTGTAGTAGTAGTCAGCTGCTAAAAGTGAGCCAAGTGAATTCTACAAGGAATCTCCAGCTGCAGACCAACATACAGTATTTACTACTGTAATTATATGGATAGGGACATACCATTATTGTCCATAGCTATGCTACAACAGTGTCAACTTTATGGTAGAAATAATGTGTTCAAGAAAGTTATAAATTTTGATTGTAGGGTAAAAAAACTTTTAAAAGGAAAGACATGTTTATATTCAAAATTAGTGTAATTCTGTTTTTCGTTAGAGCAAAGGGAGAAATTAAAGGATCATGAAATATTGAATTTAAACAAGACAAAGCAACAAACATTTTTATATCGTGTAACAATTGCTAAATTATTTTAATACAGTATAAAATAAACTATTGTATATATAAGATACAAAACTGTACTAACCTTTGCTACTTTTGTCATGGCATCAGGTAAGATAGAGCAATTGCTTGGGTCACCAACTGCACTGGACCCTTCTCTATAACTTCCAAATCGGAATCCAACCACTCGTTCTATAAAATCATTAAAAAAAACAAAAAAAAAACAGCATCAGTTCATTTTTTTTTTATTTCAACTCATTAGAAAACTGTTTTCTGTTCCACTTGGACTAATATCCTCATCACTGTTAGATGAGGATATTAGAATATAAAATTTGTAGAATTATGATATTGACTAATTTCAAAATTTCAGTATATCAGGTAGGTTGGAGAAAACATCTCCAAAATAAAGTGATTGACATAACAAAGATGAGGATACTTGTTCAAGTGATTAGGGCAATAACGACAGTGATTCATCTGAGAATTTAAATCAGTTAAGAATGTAACAGAGTATTACGTTATAGTTTGGACAAATAAACTCATCATTGTTGTCTTTATCCCTAAACACATCAGTCAAAACATTGTGATAAAACCAGTAAAGATGAGGACATTAGTCTAAATAAACTTGAAGAATAATGACAGTGAATTATCTCAGAATTTAAATCAGTGTCAAACAATATATATATTTCTTTACTGTGGGGTCAGAACAGAAGCCCGTGGCATCTTTTATGTGAATTTCAAAGACAATATTTAAATATTTGTGCACAATATGCACCATTTTGTTTCACTTTCTTTCGCCACCTTTGAGGCAGCTTCATGATTCCATCCTCCCTCAACTTTGCATCTTTCTTGGAGAGGAACTGATTCAAAGGGGTTTTTACAACCTTCCTGAGAATTAAAGTTTTTCCCATTAAGTGAATTTTGTAAGGATCAAAATAAGTGGTAATCCGAAGAGATAAACACCACCACCTTTTCTGGATGCAGACTTGGCTTCTGGAGTGGTTGATAGTGGCTCATTTCATCTCCACTAGGATCTGTTCTGCTTCACAATGTTGTAAACAATCCATTTTTCATCACCTTTAAATTTTTCTTTTCAAAAATGTATCATTCTTGTATTTGAGCAAAGAATTACATGTGGGGAAACATATTCCATTTATTTCCCTTAAATCATGAGGTACCAAAATCCAGACCATTTTCAAATGCCTCACAATGCTAAAATGAGATGTGTGGAGTACCTCTGTGATGTCCTGAGATCTGAATAATTTTTAAATCAGCATTTGGATTTGGTTATCATCACTGGATGCAGGCCTGCCCTGAATGTTCTTGGTCTTCCAGATCAATATTTCTACTTTTTAACCTAACAGTCCTTTCAGCTATGGTACCATCCCCTCAGATAGCACACATGCCTTTTGCTGTTTATACAGTGCTTGCTTTTCTCTTTCTGAGAATAAAAAAAAAAAATGCATCAAAGGACAAACATTTTTCATTTTCCATCATTTTTACTTTTACATTTAGAATTCACAATGCCATGTACACAGTAGCAGACCACTTCATTCCCTTCGTATTCCATTAGTAAGGAGGAAGTTCCATTCAGATGAGCTTCTTCCTGTAGCAAATGAGTCGACTTAAACAGTGTAAGGGACGCAACTCTTTCCGTCTGAAAATGTCTGCAACGCAAACCGATGTACACCAAGCACGGGTGAAATGTTGGTCTGCCAATGTCTCCAAGCAACCTGCTTTTATGGAGCCCAGACACACCTCATTAGCATGTGTGTAACGCGACTTTGCGTGACTGCACGAGACCGTGAATATTAAAAGTCACGGACGCCATTTTGAATCTTTTCTTTCCTTTCTCAACCCACAGGCCAGGAAGATGCGAGAACGCTTGCGTGGTAGGCCGTTTCTATTTTCCCACACTCCCCCTGATCTCATGATCACAGAGTTGACAGGAGGTGGTGATCGCTTGCGCCGGTACTCTTCTTCGAAGAGGGACGCTTTCTGCCTCATCGCTGCTTGTGCTCCTGTCTGAGGTCTGAGGGTCGAAAGACACCGCTGCCCCTTGAAGGCTACTGATATCCGAGTCACTGCCTGATGGGGCTGGCGGAACCAGAGCGATGCCTCACTGGTCTCAGATTCCCATTCGCTCTCATCGCCCAGCAGTGGTTGCACCGCGCCGACGGACGCAGGTCCTTAACGGACGGGCACACCGTCAATTCGCATTCTCCGCCTGTGGGCTGATCACCAGTGACGCGTCCGATTCCGTGATTTCGTGGTGCACTTGCTGTCGGATTTTTAATCCAGACGACATCGCTTTCTTCAGCCTCTCTCCGGTTACTTTCAGTTCCGCCAGTGGGTTGGTTTCATGCCCTTCACTCTAACGTGGTACCTATGCAATGTGTTCGCTGGCGCCGTGAGGGTGAGACATCATCCTTCGGGTCACGTTGTATAAGTAGACCGCCTCAGACACCGCAGGCAGCCCGTCCTGGCTGCGATGGTCTTGACGGTCCTGTGGTTCCGGGGCCGATGATTCCATTTCCACCGGTACATGGGCGCACCGAACCGTAAGTGCACTCCCCAGCCATCCGCAAACTTCTCAACTGCTCGCTGGTGAATGCGGTGCCATTGTCGGTTAATATCTCCGTTGGGGGGGCCACGCTCAAGAAAGATGCTGTTTAACTGACGGATGATAGTGGCTGCATCTTGCCGATGCAGCAGTCGCCATATCGCAAACCTGATGGACCACAATCAATGAGTGTCAGGAAATGCTCGCCGCTGTGGTGAGTAACATCTATCGCCAGCCGCTCCAGTGGTTCCTCACGCCAGCTGCCCTTTCTTCCAGCTTAACGGGTGCTGGGTCTATAGACTGGCACGCCACGCAGCTTCTGACCACTCTCCTGACGTCTGTCTTTTTTTACTCCTGGGTCAACCAACTTGGCGAAATACAGTGTCCGCTGACTCCAGGGTGCCCACTTTGTTGGTGGACTTCTTTGATTTGATTAAATCGAACGGGACTCACGGACGACGCAGCGCAGGCTGGTTGCACAGGCTCAATGGCTTTCTTAGCGCGTCAAGCCACCTTTTGCGCACCCTCGTTAAACAATCTGCTTTGTTGAGGCTAGATTTGACCAGGGACACCTCCATTGTCAGTGCGTGCTCTTGCACTAAATTCACGATCGTGTCGAGCCGTCGTCGGATAAGCATCTCGCTGGTGGCTTTAGTCCGCACCCTGGCCCTCCCGGTCAAGGTATCAGAGATCCACTTATAAACGCAAGCGAATCAGTGAACAGACGCAGGGTGGTCGACTTCAGAGGATCGCCAAGTTGATCCCCTTGATGACAGCATCGAGCTCCGCTAGGTTTATGTGCTGGGAGTCCCTTTCTGGGCGAACCAGCAAGCATCTTCTACGGCTCCATCGTGAACTATCGACACGCCCGGTTGCAAGAGAGCTTGCGTCAACACACACACAGAAGTCTTGGCTGTCAACGCACCATCTGCCCCTGCGCTGGGTCTTCCCTTGCGCATTTCTCTAGCGAGGACCTCCTTCATCATGGTGTTGAGAGGGGCGCCGTGAACTTCGCCATCCCATCCAGTGGTGACGCCAGATGCTCTCCGCTGATAAACGCCACCGAACACGCAGCCAGCCACCTACAGGAAGGTGTCCAACTAACTTGCCGACAAAGGAAAATATGCTTCGCTGCGACAACGGAGGGCATGTCTGGGAGTTTGTTTCCCGTTTCCAATACAGGACGCTATCTTCTCCCCAGACCTGCAAACCAAGCACCTGTGCACCATCCTGTAGTCTCTCCGGTTCCTTGCTGAGGAGGCCAAAGTTGTAGAGATGCTCCTTCACGCGCCCGCAGATACGACTCCTCGCTCACGTAATCAATATATGCAGATGTTGCCCGCTGTATGCGCCATCGCCGTTAGAATGGCGCCAACAATCATCTGCATAATCGATGGCGCCACATTGAGTCCAAACCCCATGCGGGTCAGGCAATACCGCGTTGCCCCTTGATAAACACGGGTTTGATAGGGCCACAGTGATTGGTGCACACGCACTTGAAGGTATGCCTTGCGAAAGATCCAGCACAGATACATTTGATCCTGCTTGTCGCCATTCCCTTAGCTTCTCGGTACACACGTCCGCCGGCAGTAAAAGGGTCCACGTGCTCGTTCAGTTCTCGATAGTCGAGCACCGGCCTCACCTTTTTGTTTGTTGTGCTGGAGAACCGCCATTAGCGGGATCAGGCCCTTTGGGGCCCCAATTCCTTCTCTGGATAAGGAACCAACCACCCGTTATTAATCCAGGCTCGCAAATTCCTTGTCGCGTACTCCGCACAAGCTCGCGGGGGGATCTTATACTCCGCACACTGTTGTACAGCTTCTCTGGCGGTTGATCGTCTGACCATTTCCAAGATACCGTCCAGGACTTTGTGCGCTGGTCGAACTCCAGACGAAAAAGTCAGGCCGTTCCAGCTCCATTGCTGCACCTAGAGCTAGACCTGTTTCAGTGAAACGCGCCCGACCCTCTTCGTCAAACACGGACACCACCCAATTTTTTTGATGACGTCCATTCCCAGGAGCAGATCATAGCCGAGCAGCCCTCCGTCCCACGACCAGGGCTTGTACAGCTACTGCAGGCCCATCGCCGATGCTTGCGCCGGATGACGCCACTCCACAAGAGGTTAGCGAGCCCCGCCAACAGTCAGAACTGGAATATTTTTCTTGTCCCACGTGTCACAACATGCCTTGCGCTGGGGTCTGGGTGCACCGGTGTCAACAAGCGCCAAGCGCCACGCCCTAATCCGCAGACGCTCACTGCGGTAGCGCCTTGTTCAGCGGCGATCTGGGGAGAAGACTGGCGCCAGAAGCATCCCCTTGCCCGTTTCGGACAGCTTCTTGCTCGTGGGCCCAGCTTGTCGCACCTGTAGCAACGCATACGTCCTCCGTGTTCCTCGGTTATCGTATCCTTCGCACGGCTTCGCAGTCTTTGGAGAAGTGGTTCAGTCCGCCACACTTATAGCACCTTATGTCCTCAGTTGGCGGTGCGGGTGCTTCCACAGCTGCTGAGGCCGGCTCCGCGTCATCTTTAGAATATTCCGGCTCTGGCCAGTAATTCGCCTAGCCCCAGCTCATTGAGCCTTGACGATGCTCGTAGCAGTCGACTTGCGTTGTCTGGGAGTCCTGCCAGAAAGGCGCGCATCCTAGGATTTGGTCGCTTGCTCCATTAACGGTGCGCCAGCTTCCTCAAATCGCCAGAAAGACATCTACTGTTTCATCCAGTCCAAGCCGTCGCTCGCAAAACTGCCTCCAGGCGACAAAGGGTCCGCACCAAATGCTGCGTATAGAGCTTGTTTTATTTCCTCCAAGTCGTCATCCCTTAGCTGCTGATACACAGCGTAAGCTCCTTTGGTGAGTCTAAGAGGGATAACCAGTGCGGGATCTTTAATTTTACACAGCCGGCAGACCCGCCGCCTTTTCCCACCACTCGACCACAGACGGGCCAGCGGGGAGCCGTCGAACTCTGGTATTAACTTCAAGTCGAATCTGTCCATGCTGTAATAATTGCCAAATAGCTTGTAGCAAATGAGTCGACTTAAACAGTGTAAGGGACGAACTCTTTCCGTCTGAAAATGTCTGCAACGCAAAACCGATGTACACCAAGCACGGGTGAAATGTTGGTCTGCCAATGTCTCCAAGCAACCTGCTTTTATGGAGCCCAGACACACCTCATTAGCATGTGTGTAACGCGACTTTTAATTGACTGCATGAGACCGTGAATATTAAAAGTCACGGACGCCATTTTGAATCTTTTTTCTTTCCTTTCTCAACCCACAGGCCAGGAAGATGCGAACGCTTATGGGTAGGCCGCTTTCTATTTTCCCCACACTTCCCAAGAGCAGCTACTTTGAGGAACAGGAAATGACTGCTAAGAACATCCCCTGCCCCAAATTTATAGACAAATTCTACAGATGCATGCTGGGATTTCTTCCTAGGTAATAAAAATGAACAATCCTCAGTTTCATTGCCCCACATTTTATTTTTGTCCTTTCTTGTCTTGAAGTAAGATTGCTATAAATCCTTGACTGTATCACTTTAGCATGAGAACACAATTCTTAGTTTGAAAACTTCTGGCCTTTATTAAAACTTCATTTTTTTTTTTTTTTTTTTTATCTAATTTTGACTTGCATTATTTATCTTTCTCATATATATATATATATATATATATATATATATATATATATATTGATGCATGTTTCATTAAATAATATAGACAAGTTTTGTCTATTTTATGCAAATTCCTTTCATATTGTCTGATAAGCTTAATAACATTATCATTGAAAGATGAAAGAAATTTACCATATTGATACATATTTTTTAATCCTATCTAAGCTTTTGCCTTACATAAGCCATTATCAAAGATGACAATTACAATATATTAAACAATACACGGACAAAACAATAATGATAGTCTGTTTATATTTGCATGGAAGGTTTCCAAGCAACGACAAACTCGTGCATACAAGATGCTGGAAGCGAAAATCACACCGTGGCTTATGACATCACACATGATCACATGAAAATGAAAAGTGTTAAGTATGGGAAGCCATTGGTATAAATATAAATACACACACACACACACATACCTATAATAAAAATGGCAATTGCTGTCTGTGTCAAGTTGACGCATAAACCTGTGAATCAATATTAATGAAACTTTGCATACATGTTAAACTAACATCCACTATGTTATTAGGCTAACTTTTCTTTTTTTATAAAAATTTCTAGTGAGACACCTAGGGCCCCTAGATTGCTGCTCTCTGCCGGGTCCTACGCAAAATATACAGATGTTACAAAATAATAACTCTTATAAAGCTTAAAGTTCTAGACAGATATGGATCTTTATTCGATTTTAAAAATTCAGGGGACATCAAATCGCAGATTATTAATTCAGCATAATCTTTCTTTGAATACAATCTGTGGTATGTTTACATTGTAAAAATATAATTTGACGTGATTTCTTTAAAAATAAATATAATTACACTTAGGGTTTCTTCTTCTCGTTGCCGGGTCTTAGGTGCACAGTTCATGGTGTTTAGCAGTTAATTTAATATGGAATTAATTCATTTCAAATTTTGCTATGTGCATCATTAACCTTTATGACATCTGAGGCGAAAATTGCCCCTATAGAATTCTCCCTTTGCTACTCTAGGTGCATTCTACCACACCTGAGGCAAAAATTGTCCCTATAGAATTCCCCCTTTGCTACTCTAGACATATTCTACCACACCTGAGGCAAAAAATTGTCCCTATAGAATTCTCCCTTTGCTACTCTAGGCGCATTCTACCACACCTGAGGCAAAAATTGTCCCTATAGAATTCTCCCTTTGCTACTCTAGGTGCATTCTGTCGCCTTGAGACAGTTTCTATAAATAAACACTTGTCAATTGTTACTTCCAGTATTTTAAGCCTGAAATCGCTTACTACTGCTTTGGAACAAGGCTAAACTTCTGTTTTCTGACACCATTTTGAATTCTTCTAGACTCCATATGGAGGTGTAACATCAATTAACCCATGTTAATTTTGCAGAGTTTTTTTTTTTTTGTAAACAAAAATTGGCCACATCAACATCCAAAGTTTTTATTCAGGAATTTTCTTTCATTCGAACTCTGATGATGATTTTGAAGGCCAGGAATTACCAGGTACATTAGCTAATTTTATATATATATATATATATATATATATATATATATAGTTTGCTTTGTATTATTTTGCCCTGTTCTTTTTTCTTACACTTCTTATTGTTTAAGAACTTTGTAAATTCCAATTAACTGTGGCCAATTCTTCCACAACTCCCTGATTTCTACAATCTTAACCTTTTCAAAGACTAGGGTTAACTATTATCTTTCCTCCATATCTTAATAAACCGCATTTCTTACCTCCTCCTCTTACTTCATTCAGTAACCGTCAACATTGAGTGATTCTCTAGCCTTGTATTTCGTGAAATCAAGTGACAGCAATCTCAAAAAAATTTATAGTACTCTCCTAAGTATTCAAGTAGATATCACCCAGTTCCCACTCCTCCCTGGTTTTTTGAACAGAGTAGAGGTTTATTCCTTGTTTCCTGTTCAGGATTGTATTTCTGGTTCCTTCTCAATTCTTTTCATTCTCTTTCACTCCCAATAGCCTCTTGCAGCTTAGTGGCATTATCACCTTGCTTGGAGGGGGTAGGTGATTAAAAAAAAAAAGAAGAAAATATTCAAACATCTCTTTAACGATTCAGATCTGAACATTTAAAAAAATTTCTAAAATTGCCATTTTTACAATTTTTCATATCTAATTACGAAACAAAATACAAATTAAATTACTGTAACAGAGAATCAAGTCAGCCTGAGAAAAGCACCAGGAAGTGTGTCCCTCCCACAATGGGCTGTTGAGAAAAGGTGGTACAGACTATTTGCATATGATACCAGGTAGGTATTAGCCAGTAGTCAGCATGGGTCTGTGACTGGGAGAGCTATATAAACACTAGTGTTTTTTCTCAGTCGAGAGAGGTGCTCTCAATGTGCGGATGTGCGAAAACCAGACAAGATGAACACAATTACCAAACAAATTACAAAATACCGTATCATCTCAATTGATATGAAAAGACATAAAAGACAAACCTGTTCCCTCAAGATTCATTCCAATGGTAAATTCACTTTTATTTCGGTAACCTGTAAGGACAGGCTAAAAGAGAAGAAAAAAATTTGTTTCAAAGTCTCAAAATATATCAAATAATTCAGAATGCTATATTATAGATAATATTTATGAAGAACACTGATTAAAAATATGGTGAACAGAATTAAATGCTTTGTGGGTAAAATTAAAAGCACCCACTCAAAGCATTATAAGAAACATTTATAGTATTTATCAACAGAATTATGGGTAATATCAAAGTCTTTTAGCAAATTTAAAATATGATGAACTTACTGAAGGCATTATGGGTAAAATTTCACAGATACATCCTGAATTTTTTGATCTGTTAAAAAAAAAAAAAAAAAAAAAAAAAATTCAAATAAAAGACGGAAACCATACAAAACAAAATAAAAATAATAGACTGAGACGTTCCTATCGTACTGAAATCTACTTTATTTGATGGTATATAATACCCATGGAAATGTTTGGAAAAATTTCCAACATTTTTTTTATCTTTAAAATTTATATTTTATTTTTTTGTGAAATATCATAAAAGTAAAAATTGAATAATTTTTACTAAATTTCTTGGATGCAACAAATTTAATTGTATCAACATTCCTGGAGCAAGAAAAAAGTATCAGCATCTTTTGAAAAAGGATTTACTGCAAAATATAGTGAAGACATGTGATTGTATTTATTTTAGGTACTCATACACCTGGGGGAAAAGACAGCTATTCCAGCTAGTGTTTGTATGAAGCAGAAACAACTTATTAATCAGAAATTATGTTGGTTATATGATTTTTTAAATTTTTATAGACAATGTATAATTTTTCATTTTTGACTGCAAGTTTGCCCTCAATAAGAAAATGGCAAACTTTTGATGACTATTTGTGAGCAGGTATAACATTCAAGACCAAACTACTAATAGAAAACAATGTTCATGTTTCCCCTACAAAACCAGTGTACAGATGACGACATGGCATATGCTGATGACACGGGTATTCATGAGTTAAGAATGATATTGCCAAAAAGAAAAGAAAAAAAAACAAAACAAAAAAAAAAAAAAATCAACATTCTTTCTCAAGTGTTTCAAGAAGTAGGACTCAAACCTTCTGTAAATAGAAACAATGATATGGAATGAAAGCAGCAATAGCACATATCCTGAATCGGTCATAAAAATTCAAGATCTGTAACTAGTAAATACTAATCATTTATGTATACTAATCACTTCAAATATCTACGTATTATGCATTAGTTATAACAAATTTACTATAAGGAAATAAAATAGGTTGTACTAGGGATAGTTTCACACAATACTGCCAGATGCTACAAAACCAAAACATTAACCCGAGAACTAGAATCCTGTTCTTAAACAGCCTCATCAGATTGCGACTTTAATATGGAGGTGACACATAGAGCCCAACTTGTTCAGAAATGTTTGAACGTTCAACTGAATGAAACCGTTTTTTTTTTTTAAGATCATTGATTAAAAATGCTTTCAAGCGAATGAAGCCTGTAGGTGTTAGTGAGGACCATCCTTCTTTGAAGTGGTGCTACAGAATCACAAAGAACTGTGCTAAATAACAGAAACCACATCACTTGAAGACTACCAACAGCAGCAGCAACAACTAAAATGGATAGCACATGCAATTCAAAGAGAAAATAATGACAATCAAGATATTAACTTATCACACTAGTTTAATCCAAAGCTTAGGAAGGTACCCATCAATACTGGAAACACTTACTGGACTTGACAAACCTATTTGTTCGGATAAATTGTTTAAATAGAAAGATTTTTATAAATTTCAACTGACTAGCAACGGCTGTTTGGTCAATGAATGCCGAATGTTTCCTTATAAGGAAATGGTTAATGTTATCATTTGAGATGAGGAGAACAGATACAACATTTCGGTCCCAGCCCATTGACTAGATTGAAAAAAAAAAAAAAAGTTAAACTCGAGTAGCACTAGTTGCTCAGTCAATGAATGCCAAATGTTTCCTTATAAGGAAATAGCTAACGTTATCATTACTATAAACCAATTTATCTCCACATTGATGCAATACAGTTATCAACCCACCAATTAATGAGAAAGAAATGCCCATTGGCCATAGTTCAAATTTGTGTTTAGATGGACTTTTATTAGTTCATTGGGATTCATACAATTGAGTAGCATCATAAAAAACATCCTTCTTCATCTAGTGATTATCTGGATTATGCCAAATACACACACAGCCATTCCCTCAAGCACTTTTGATGGTTAGAGACCAACTGCATTCGAATTAAGGTTAAATCCACCATATGATTGGTCTATTGTTGGTTTAAATCCTAAAAGGAATAACTGCAAAAATGACCCCCTCCTTAAATTTATAGACAGATTGTACAGATGCATGCTGGGATTTCTTCCTAGCCAATAAGATTGGCCACTTCTTGGTTTTATCCACCATATTATTGTTCTTTCTTGTCACACTCACCCTTTGGCACGTTAATGCCATTCTTACTTTATGAAAGTTTTTCCTTATTACTATTGCTTTGCCCACTTTTGTCTTGCATATATAGGGTCCCTGATTTTCCATTTCAAATTTTCCTTGATTCTGTTTCCATTTTTGGTAAATTCCGTTTATTTTCCCTTTTATAAATTTCATCCCTCCCCTTTTCATAATATTTTATGAGAAAATTGCAATACATTATGCTATAATTATTATAAAATTGCAATACATGATGCTATAATTATTATTAAAACTGAAAACAAAAACATAGTTCAAAGTTTTATTGCATATAAAGAAATAGCAAATATATACAAATCTTTTTTTTTAAATGTTAAAATCCAAGTCCAAAAATAAATGATATGTAAAAAATGAAAAATGTAACATGACTAGACAGTATAAAACAACAGAATGTTACAGTGCATAATTATCTTTGAGGTTAGAACTTTTAATCAGAGATTCTTTCCTTAAGAACACATTCAAAACACATTCAAATTGTCTTTGTTTTTTTAAGTAAAAGTATTTAGATTGATTTATAATTATTGATTCATAATATAAAAATCACATTTAAACTATCAAACACAAATAACTTGAATCTCAATAATAAATATCTGAATAAAATCAAACATTTTGACTAAAATTTTACAAAACAGTAATTAAACCATAATAACTGAATGTAACAAAATATCAAAAAACAAATTAGACATATTAATTCAAAATTTAAATAAAACAACTTATCCCAAGTTGAAATACTGCTTGAATTTAAAATTGCTAATTTCTTAATTTGGGAAATATTTAATCTTCAAATATCTTTTCTAAATCTCCATTTTAATACACTCAGAGTTGCTTAGTGTTCTCAGGGGTGAAGACTTTCACATTGTTTATTGAGTAAATTTTTATTGAGAAAGTGAATGTTCAGCATCTATGCTGGTAACAGGCATCCATATGACCTTTTTAGCAATCTGTTCCAGAAGAGGAAATCTGCTCTTATTTGCATCCCAAAATGATGGGATATTAAAAGGATTTGGTAAATCATCTTGGTAATTCACATACATTTGGAATTCTTCAAGAAAATCAATAGAAAGACATTGCAAGTCCTTGATGGCTGCAAAACTGTCTAAATCATGGCCCATACAGGGTAGCTGTCTAGGATCTAAGCTTCCTTGTAAGCTATACACAGGGTGGGTATCCAGGTATTTATTCAGTTTTTAAAAAATCTTGGAAATTTGAGATAACACTCTCCCTCTCTGTGTTATCTAGTTCAGACAGAAGATGATCAGTTTCTAGACCAACTGTTGATTTTGATGTACCAGTATGCAAAGACTGTTTTACATCCTTTGTGTTATATACAAGACATGCAAGCAGAGACTGAGTTTCTTCTAAGTTTGTCAAAGCTGTAATTAAATGAGTGAAGTTCTCATTCATAAAATGTTGATTTAGGCTCAAATTATGGTAAGAGGCATGATATAGTCGACCACCATCTACTAATTCTAGAATCCTATCTACTATAAGGCCATGGCTCTTTTCTTGCTTAAAGAATCCTTCATAAAACTACAGATGAGTGATATTTGACTGCATTAAACCAGGAATTCCATCTGGTTACCACTGGTACAGGGGGAGTAGTTTCACTTGTTCCTGAGGCAAGGAACCTTCAAACCATTTTAAGTATCGCTTTTTCCAATTAGGCTTTTTAAAAAAGGCTGACTTCATGAAAGTAGTGAGCTGGGTAATACTATTAAATGCTGACCAATGTAGAAATACTTCACCAACAAGATTTAAAATATGTGCTTAGCACAACACATGGCAACTGTTAACAAAGACATTTGACAACACTTCCTTATAAGCTTTTTTGTAATAGGCTGCAGAATCTGTTACAAAGGCAATAATATCTTCAAATGCAATATCCACATGTGACAATTTGGATGCATATCTGACTTACAGTTTGATGATTGCATTCCTGAAAGGTTACAACATCAATGAGAAATGACTCCCCATGAATGCTTGTAATTACATTCAAAATGCTGTGGTTACGACAGTTGTTTTATCTGTTATGATGCTGACTGATTGATTAGCAAACTTGGCTTTCAGGGCAGCAAAGTGACAAGCAAACAATTTTGGTAGATGAAGTTGCCTAACACAATTGACACTGGGAATAGCACCACCATCTTTACAATGTTTTAATAGGAATGGCCTCATACAATGTTTTAATAGGAATGGCCTCATTTTGTCAATTTTGTGTTAGGAAATGTCAGACAAAATTGACAATTTCAAAAAAAAAAAAAAAAAAAAAAAATTCAAGGACAAAATCATCTTATACCTCTTTACTCTTCAACAAAGTTGTGATTGTCTTCCGTTTCAGTTGAGCCAACTTTTTTTGAAGACTTTTTTGTCAAATGAGTTTTTGATTTAAATGTGATCTTTGATTGTGTCATCACTATGGTGATAGAATTTGCAAAATAACATTTTCTTCAGCATAAAAGTCATCAGGAAATTGCTCTACTCTGGCTTTAGCAGAAATTTTAGATACTGGGGCCATTTTCTTTTTTTTTTTTAGAGGAGCAGGCTCAACTTTTGAGATTGATTCACTATATTAACTTGATTCAGTCATCTTGGCAACTTGTGGTTTATTCATACAACTGGTTTAGATTACAAAATATAAATAAAATATGAAAAAAAATAATCATTGATAGTTAATGTTATTAAAGGATTTTTTTTTGTTCAATTTAAATTTGTTTACAATAGTGAAGCACTGAAGATGATGCAATTATTAATCCGGGAGAATCGCCGTGAGACAGTAAGCTTAGATAAGCCAGTCATTTCATAGAATGGTGTTTTTGGAGAATTGTTTTTCTTTATTTCTAAATTGTATGGTAGGCATGTGATAGCATTTACTTTTCTTTCATATTCATAAAACAAGTTGTTTAGAATCTTTTACTTGTAAATTGTGTGAGGCCTTAAAGGAAATGAATTTGTTAAATTCATTGATTTGTTGTCTTTCTCTCTCTCTCCCCTCCAATTTTGACATCAACTAATGTCTATCTTCCATTTTCACTTTAACAATGGATTTCAGTGGCCACAACTGAGCTGTGACTTTCATCTCATTTGTTTCTTAGCAAAGTTATAAAATATTTTAAAATAGATTATCCAACATATTCTCAGAATATCGACAACCCACTTTTCTTTTTTTATGTAAAAAGTTTTGTTTTTAATTATTTTTGGGGTTTTATAAGGAAAATACCTACAAAGATTTGTAAAAACAAATCTTAAGGAAATAACTATGTTACGTTATTGTTATATTAAAATGTTTAACAAAATTGAAGAGACAGTTATTAAATTTTGAAAGAATTAAAAAAAAATAATCAAATAATTAATTTGTTTTTTATTATTGGAAATTGCATTAAAAGATTCTGTTTAAGATTATGTCACTGTGGAAAATCTACATATTATTTGCCCTGTTAGCTTTTTTTCTTTTATTGCAATAATAAAAGTCAATTCTGTTCTCAGACTCAACATAGAGGCCTACATCAAATACCCTGAGGTGATAGTGCTGCCCTAGGTCAAGAGATTGGCTGCTGGAAGACCTGATGTCTGACAAGAGGACTCTGCACCATGCCACACAAGCAGGAGAACACAGTCATGGCTGTTAGACAATTTCTGCAATCACGTCACCACTTACATCTGGCAACCCAACTCCCCAGACTGCAACCTCCTTCATTATTATGTGTGGGGTGCAGCTAAGTGAGAGACCAACAAAACTCTTTGTAACACTAAAAATGAACTGAAGGCAAGGGTTATGGCAGCATTCAGCAACTTAAACAAGGAGACCATCCAGAAGAGATGCAGGAGATTCTGAAGTCATCTGGAGGCTGTGGTTTAGTATATCAAGATATGTGTAATTTTGGTAAATAAATCTGTTAAAATGGGATGTCATTGCTATTTTCATTTTTGCATAATTTAGATGACAATTTAACCATAGCACCCTGTATATGGGGGCCCCCTTCTATTTAAAAAGATCCACTCCAACTAGAGGGGTCCAAATAGTCTAAATAGTTTCAAATTTTCTCTAAGGAATCCCATTAAATCTGAAAATAAAAAAATATCCTCTGTTCTTATGATTTTCATAATTTTTTAGTTTTATCAGAGCCCCAAGACTAGAGGGTGTGAGATGGGAGTGGGGGTTCTAGTCTTAGGGCCACTAGGCTGCACAACCCATATGTAAATCTAGCACTGCTAATGGGCAAATAAAATATTGCACATTGTTCATTGTGATCTAGCTTGCCAGAGTGAGCAGATTATTTGAATGGTTTCAAATATATTCTTTGTTTTGTCGATGACTATTCAGGTCTAATCATTGTTTGTTTTCTTAACCAAAAAGGTAATACATTTCTTGCTACAAAGAAATATTTGGCAGACATAGATCTGTACTGCTCTGTAAAACACCTAAGCAGCAATAATGGCACATAATTTACTTCTGAAACTTTTGCAATGCTTCAATAATCCTATTAAACACGAAAAATCGGCCCCACATTTTTTACACCAAAATGGCACTGAAGAAAGATCTTAAAAGATTACGTTGTTAAAAATTCAGATGATGTGGTAAGTCACACTGTATATATATATATATATATATATATATATATATATATATATATATATATATATCAGTGTGACTTACCCACATCTGACTATATATATATATATATATATATATATATATATATATATATATATCTTACAATAAGTATTGATATATATATATACACACACACAAAAATACTTACTGTAAGATACATACCCAATACTTATATTGAAGGTATCACTTCAAATAACTCTAGAAAATGGCACGAGGCCATGGAAAATGAAATAAATACTCTAAAAATGAATGATATATTTAAATTAACTACATTCCTGACCAGTAAAACTCACATTAGGTCCACTCTATTAGAACTAATAAAAATGACAATGAAAAATACCGGGCTTGATTTCTGTCTCAATTTCAGAGATAAGTATTTACTATTATTCATGCTCTTCATATTTGGACCATTGTCTTCATTTTTGTTGTTCTCAACATTTCGGCTGTTGTGCCCTCCAGCCTTCATCAGGTGCATATTGATCTGAACTCAACCCTTTATTTAATCTACAGTGGTAGACTGTTCTCATCCCACTGCTCATGTCTATGGATATCATTCTAGTTCTTATTCTTAGTACTGATCAGTTATTGCTTGTCCCTTTCCACTAAGTCCACATATACAATACTACCTGACCTGGGGATTGAACTCACAATTACTAGGTCACCAAATTTATAAACTAATGCTTTAAACCACTAGATCACTGTCCCAGGACAATGGCCTCTTTACTTTTTCTTTCTTTTTGTTATAATTTATGGGGAAATTTGTCAATTCTTATTGTTGGTCATTTTGGCCAATTTTTCTACACCTATTCAAACATGTCATGAACCTGAAGAGATTGAAATCAAATCTTAGCATTCAAAATTTATTAGGTGAACTTGTTATTAGAAATAAAGCAAAGGGAATCTTAACAACAAATCCAAACACATTCAAGATCGCACTTACTTGCATTCTTTCAACCAGTCTCTCAGCTCATAGCAGTTATTATGCACTTCCCAGGTTAGCTTTGTCAAAACTGATTTCATATTAGAAGATTTCGTCTAAAACATATGAGAAACAAAAACATTTTGAGCAGGAAAAAAAAAAAAAAAACACAAAGAAAACAGAAACAAATCAAAAAACAAATATTTGCCAAAAAAAAATTCTCATTCTAATGTATTTATGGCACTCCTATATAATGGTCATATAAAAACAAGGATTTTCATTTCTCAAATCTTTAATCCCATCTTTCTGATTCTGAATGTACCTTTTATGGCATATTGACTATAATGGTCATATATTGCCAAACAAGGATTTTCAAGTAGATTCTCATAGTCTTTAATCCCATCTCCATGGTTCTGATTCTGAATGTACCTTTATGGCACACTGACTCCTATATAATGGTCATATATTGCCAAACAAGGATTTTCAAGTAGATTCTCATAGTCTTTAATCCCATCTCCATGGTTCTGATTCTGAATGTACCTTTATGGCACATTGACTCCTATATAATGGTCACTTGTCTCTTTTCTTCATTTTAGTAAATTCTCTCATTTCTAAAGCACTCAAGCAATTTTTTCAATATTTAAAAAAAAAAAAAAAAAACCCCAAAAACAATCAAATATTTTCACAGGCAAACACCATTTTAAATAGTGTCTACAATGGTGACCAGAAATGCAAAACAAGTGTTTGAGTCACTAGAAGTTTTCAAGAGTAATAATGAACATGCTGATCTGTCAAATCCATTGTTAGTAACTTCAATCCTCAATGGATCCTTAATTAATGTTGCCTTATGCCAGACTAAGTAAATATCTAGAGTTCCTGGTGATGGTTAACAAATTTGAAGATCATTAGTTTGCGTAATAACTTTGACCCTCACTGAGTGCTTCAGTAATGAAGTAAACCGAGTATAACCGACACCAAAAAGCAAATCTTGTTTAAAATTCTATCACATGTATGATTATTTTGACTAATATCATCTTTGTTTTCAAAGAATTTTTTTTATATTCAAGTTCACCCACTACAAGGCTTGAGAGCCACTCGGGTAGAGAGGGTTATTGTTATGTTTATTATGACAGAGATGAATAAAAGTGGCAGTAAAGATTAAGTAGGAAAGGCAATAATTGACCTTTGATGTGAAGAGTTCAGTGTCAATTCCACAAAATGGCAGTTCTTGGAGAAAAAGATGTTTGAGTGGAATTTACTGCTTACAGTTGGAATAGAGAGGAAATGAGGCTGATTCAACTCCATAAAAGTAGCATTGCATGTTCTAGTTGTAAAGGTTTGAACTGGCAGAATTAAACAATGGAATGTTCATCTGAATATTAGTAAATAATATTCCATTTTGGGGTCTAATCTGACTCTTGTAAAGCTCAAACATGACAGAAGGAATTAGGTATTTTTTGGAGTGGAAGAACGAGCGAACCATTTTCCCAAGGTTGGAAAATGAGGATTGTGCAGCTCCAGCACAGATATGGCAATAATATTCCATTATTGGTCTGATCTGAAAGGCATGGCAGGAGTAATCTAATTTCTGGAGTGCTTAAAATGAATTGATTTTGGTATTTTCCTTTTGTCTTTCAACGATAATGTGATTAAGCTTATCAGAAAATATGAAAGGAATTTACTTAAAATAAATAGACAAAACTTGTCTATATTATTTAATGAAATATGCATTAATGATTATATATATATATATATATATATATATATATATATATATATATATATATATATACACACACACACACACACACACACTGTATATTTCTGTATATAAGATGACCTTTTAGATAAGACAAGGTAAAAAGAAAATAAAGAAAATTTTCATGAATTTATCCTATGCCTGTAGTATATAAGACGACTGCTTATTGATTATATAAAGATGATGTTATTAGAAATGTTGTTACTGTAACTTAGAAATTCAAAATAAACAAAATAACAAACCCGATTCTATATCATGTTTTTCTTACCCACCCAAAAAGGGAAACCATTGTTTCATCACGAGATCTCTTGCAAATACCGATTCTTCTTCCTCTTCTTTTCCTATATTTCCAAACAGAGTTACAAACATCCTGGTGTACTAATGCAACTACCATAAAAGGATTTTTATTTGAAAAATAAAAGGTTGTATGTAATCCTAAATTATGTTTACCACTAAAATTATAATGAATTTTTAATTAGAAATGAATATTAGGTTATCCTAAATGCTATTACTGCCGTAATTAACACTACCATGATGATTATTCAAAGTTTAGCGAAAGATAAAAGCTGCTGTGAAGGCAATCAGAACTCGATGTTTACATTTTCCCAGCTGAGCTTGCATGGATGCAAGTTGATTTCATTGATATGGAATTATTCTTCAAATAGGCAATTTATTATGAATTTATGCCAATAATATATAAGGTAGAAATGGTTTTATTAGCAGGTTATTTGGTAATGTGAATCTTTTCATGTTCATTATTGATTATTGTGCCAAGGCTGAGATTCGCCTACCGACAAACATCACTCAGAATTTAAGGTTTCTTTTGTAAGAATTGTACTATAAAATGACCCCCAATTTTTAAGGATGATTTTGAGGATTTAAAGGTTGTCTTATATGTGGAAATACACACTGTGTGTATGTGTATATATAAGTGAACATTGAAGTCAACACATGGAGGTGACAGGCTGTTTCATGCTAGATACAATCGTTGGGGCCCGACGATTATGCCTAGTATGAAACAGACTGTCGCCTCTAAGTGTTGACTTCAATGTTCACTTATATATTTACACACACTATCTCTGATACCGAGTACTTTATCCCATAAATATAGCACACCTTTCTTATATTAAAGCATTATAATAATAACAAAGAAAACCTTAAATATTCATTTTGATTATAATTTATTTTGTGAATACCAAAATATTCATCTTTCCAGACCAAAATGTCTTAGTAAATGTGGACAATACACCGGACAGATATATTAGTTTGTCAGGGGGAAGGGAAAGCAAGAGAGAAGATATGATAGAAGGAGAGTAAGGAGAAAAGTGATAGATGGACAGGCTCTTTTAAACAGAGGAGATAAAGGAAAGGATAGATGGATAGTAGTAAGCCTAAACACACTGACCTTGCCAACAATTTTTCCCTTAAAGTTTGGAACTTTATACAGCAGATTGACTGATATAGCCCATTGTTTTAGTCAGGACAACCCAACCCCATTCCAAACCAGTTAGTCTAATAAAAGGGTCCTTAATACAAATAAGGAGTAGAAATTACAATAATGATAATAATATCAAAACTAAATGAAAGGATTTTAAATACAGGTAAATAAAACAAATAAATTTAGAAAATGAAAAGTAAAAATAAAAATTAAAAAAAATGGGCAAGATGATGTATGGATAATGAAACAAAAGATGTTTATATAGAATTATAAATGTTGTATACATTAGCAGGGCAGTCATACATCCAACTGCATATGAAGAAACACGCAAAAAACGCAAATTGGTGTGATATGCAATATCAACACACATCTGCACCTATACATATACATGAATGTACACCCATATGTGCTATTACCCATATAAATGAACCAACACTTCAAGTGTGCATCCCTCCCCACAAAATAAATCTTTTTAGGGGATTTTAAACCTGTTATGTTCACATCTGAAGATCAGTTTGTTTCATTGATTTGACAATTGGTTAGCATTTGTGTATTTAATTATTGCATTTTTTTCTTGTATACACACATTGCATATGTCCCAGAAGTTAGGGGTTTGAGACCAATAGATGATTTCCCATTTGATTAGTGGAGTGAAACCACTATCTTTTAATATTTCTTTATTTCTTTAAATGACCGTATTTTTTGTTTGTTTCTTCAGATGTAGTTGGATCTATGACTGTCTTGCCAATGTATACCGCACCTATATTTTTAAATTAACATCTTCTGTAGCATTATCTATACATCAACTTACAGTTTTTTTTTATTTTTATTTTTCTAAATTTATATTTGTTTTATTTATCTGTATTTAAAATCCCTTCATTTAGTTTTGACATTATTATAATTTCTACTTATTATTTGTATTAAGGACTCTTTTATTAGACTAACTAATTTGGAATGGGGTTGGGTTGTCCTGTCTAAAACAACAGGCTATATTGGTTAATTTACTGTATAACCCAATGTACAGAGTTCTAAACTTTAAGGGAAAAATTCTTGGCTGGGTCAGTCTGTTTAGGTTTACTACTACCCATCCATCCTTTCCTTCTTCCCTTTCTCTTTCATACCCCCCCTCTATCTCATCTGTTTAATAAAGCCTGTCCATCCATCACTTCTCTCCTTCCCCTCCTTCTCTCATATCTTCTCCATCCCCCCTATCGATCTAATATATCCGTCCAGTGTATAGTCTTCATTTACTAAGAGATTTCTGTCTGAAGAGATGAATATTTCAGTATTCATGAAATAAATTATAACCAAAATGAATATTTATGGTTTTCTTTGATATTATTATTATTATTACTACACACACTGGTTAAACCACTGTTGGTCAAAGTTAAATTATACCAGTAAATGGTTGCATTAAAAAGTGCTCAATAGACAATTCAAAAAATGTGCAGAGCTTTTAATTATTAAAAAATAGGAAGATCAACCACTTAACATTACAATGGTTTCAACCATTGAAGTTTCTTCAGGTGGTAGTGGCCAGTTATATATATATATATATATATTCATGATGGATTTTGGCAGTTTGTGGGCAGCGCTACCAATGCACCCTATTATATAAAGTTTTGGTAGCTCTCCCCACAAACTGGCAAAAAACCATAACAAAAATTTTAAACCCTCTTCTTGGAACAATCAGCCCATCACATAGTAAAAATTCAGGCAAGGTATATTTATTCAGCAAGTATTTATCCAAACAAGTTTGATGAAAAAGAACCAACAAGGTCTATTTCATTTTTTTGTTTAATTTTTCCAGTTTTCGAATAGGGTATTGGGATTTGTGTTCAAGGTTGGGGATAAACTGAAGTTCCTATTTTGTTACTGTTTAAGTACTTTCCCACTATCATAGATATTTTCAAAAAGCAATATAGTGCCTGTGTGGTAGTTAAAATTCCTTTGTCTGCATCAACAAAACATCAATATATACCAGATATATTGATGACATTTTCACATTAACAGAAAAAGATTAATTAAAAACACTTAAAGAAACATTTGAAAGTTCTAAAATTCATTTATGAATTCAACATTAAAAATAGCTTATCCTTCTTGGGTGTTATAGGCTAATAATGATTTTATGACTTGAATATATATAAAACCCACCAGTAAAAATTCATCTCTCTTTAATTATAAAATTGAATGTCTATACAGATATAAAATGGGTCTGTCTATATCTCTGAGATGAGGTATTATTATTTACATTATTTGGACTGTTATCCTAATCTTCTTTGCCATATATTCACAACTTTTTGGCCATTGTATACTCCGGCCTACTTCAGGTGATTGAATTTTGAACCGAACACTTTATTTTGTCCTCCATATGTGGTCAGCTATGCCTGATTTTTCTATTTTCCCTTGCGTTACCGTTTTTCAATGTTCTTGCAGTCTTATCTTATGGAAACCAGTAATAAGGAATGCTAGAGAAAAAACAGTGAATAACAGCACAAAAATTGCAATATAAGCCCTGGTAAAAAAATATGTAATAATAATGAAAAATTGCAATATGAGCACTCATAAAAAAAATAGTTGCTGAAACAACTGGTTTATAAGTCCCAAAAATTGATACACAGATGTCCTCAAAGACATGGCCCAGTGGATAAAGAAATTGGTTAGATCCAGTGACTAGACCCAAAGAGTTGCAAGTTCAATACCAGGCTACAGCAGTAATGAACCAAAAGACTTGAAAAATAGATGAAAAAATAAGATTAGCTTTAAAGAAATTTAGAAAAAAAAAATATTAGCAACCAACTTGATATAAACAAAAATAAAGACTCCATTAAATCGTTTTATTCTAAGTAGATTCATCCTAATTCTAAACAAGACAAAAAGATTATTAAATTTATAATTCACTGGTATATATCACCTGAAGAATGCCGGAGCATACAATGGCCAAAATGTTGTGAAAATATGGTAATGAAGATGAGGATAACAGTCCAAATAATGTAAATATAAGTGTTATAAAGAACATGATTTATCGTGCTAAAATGATTTCCTCTTCATTGTTTTATAGAGAATTAAACAACAAAAAATAAATAATTTCTCGGACCATGTTAACAAAAAAAATAAAATTAGCTTTAAAGAGATTAAGAAAAAAAAATATTAGCAACCAACTTGATATAAACAAAAATAAAGAGGAAATAAATCGTTTTATTCTATCCTAATTCTGAACAAGATGAAAAGGCTATTAAAATTATAATTCATCAGTATATAACAGTTATAGATCCTAACAAATACCTTAGGATCTATATACTGATGAATTATAATTTTTCTGCAAAGAAAGACTCCAAATTCTAGAGGCTATTGCAATAAAAGAGAGACGTGTTAAAAAATACTCATAAAAATTCGAGTGTGACCATTTAAATCACGTCCCTTGAGTAGAAATTGGTTCCATCAAACATGAGAAAGCTGGAACTAAACAAAAACAGCTGCATAAATATGCATGGAACAATCCTTAAAAATGGATGTAGCAACATTTGAAAGTACTCAGGTTGGCTTAGGGAATAATATAAAACTAAATATGAACTTTGGCAAATTTACTGACAACATGAAGCCATTAATACAGAAATTTGAAAAATTTAATAAAATATTTGATAGAACTTAATATTATTTAACCAAATTCTTGCTGCTGAAATAAATTATATGTGTGTGTTTGTTTCACTTGAGGCCTGGAGATAATTTGAAACCCAATCGATGCTCAAAGCATGCAGCCTCATTGAGGGTGAAACAGAAACTCATATCTGGCATCTAAATGTCACTGAAATGCTTTAGTAAATAATTTTGTGTTCAGTCTGTCAAAACTATAAATAATAACATAATAACCAAAGAATTTGTCAAATGTTATAAAAATTTAAAAACTTGTAAGTGACAGTGCGTCTTCCAAGAAGTTATAAATCCTCAAGTTTTGGTTAAAAATATAAATTGCAATGTGATTTATGTCCAATATCTTTCAATTACTTACATTTAATTGTTCACTATATGGGAAGTTGTGGAGAGGCATGACAGCATTTTTTAATCTGAAAAGAAATTATTTTTTATTTTCTACATTTTAATATTTAAAAAAAAAAAAATTCTATGTCATCGTTCAACATTGATATTTAAATACAAACAATAATATGATACACTGTTTAACATCATAAAAAATTGAAAACTGATTTTTATCCTAATGTATATAACAATCAATACCAAGTTTTAAATTACTGTATATTTCCATGTATAAGGTGCACCTATAGATAAGACAAGACACAAAATCTAGGTAAATTTTCATGATTTTATCTGACATCCATAGTATAAGATGACATAAGAGATAATGATTCATGTGAACACACCCATAGCTCTACAAATCAAGAACGAAAGATATCTGTCTATTATTTCTGAGATGAGGTATTATGTACACTATTTACATTATTCGGAACTATTGTTCTCATCTTTGTCGCCATGTTTATCACAACGTTTCAGCTGTTGTATGCTCCGTCCTTCTTCAGGTGGTTGGAATGTCAAACTGAACCCTTTATTTCGCTCACTGGGGTAGACTGTTCTACTTCCACGTGCCATGGCACACTGGATAAAGGTGTTAGATCCAGTGACAGGACCCAAAGAGTGTGAGTTCAATACCTGGTTAAGGCAGTGGAGAACTTTCAGAGGGGAATTAACAGGAGATAACTGACATCCATTAGACATGGCATGTGAAACTAGAACAGTTTACCCAAGTTAGTAAAATAAAGGGTTCAGTTCTACATTCCAACCACTTGAAGAAGGCCTGAGTGCACAACAGCCGAAATGTTGTGATAAACAATGCGACAAAGATGAGGACAATAGAACGAATAATGTAAATAGTGTAAAGAACGAAAGATTTGTCTCTGTTACGTGTGTGTGTTGCTCAGCAGAACTTTTGCAAATTGTTGTGTAATCATCTCTCAAATATTGCATTTTAATGTGAAATCAAGAAGAAAAAGTAGTTTTATTACAATTATAACTGTAATTCAACTTTTTTAATGCAAATTTTTTCAACTAAATATTTACATTAGTAGATACCATACCGAGGCAGTTGTTAGCCTACTGTGAAACACTGTGCAATTGTACTAGCCTACTTACTAGTGCTGATACACCTCAGTTAGCTTTTTGTAACTGTTGTATGAGATAACCCTTTATTTTGAGGGATAATTTTCAAGACATGAAAGTCACCTTATACGCGGCAATATACAGTATTTGAATGTAAAAAAAATACCGGACAGATTGACAAAACATCTGAATCCTGGTGATGCTCTGAAGTATGGTGAAAGCACCTTGATCACAAACATTTGGACAATATTGAAATTTTTCACACCTAACCCCATGATATCTTGTATGCAAACAAGAAAAGTTAAGTAAAAGTTGTGTGTGTGTGTGTGTGTATGTGTATATATATATATATATATATATATATATAAACACTTAGTGGTACAGAGCCTTAATATTGCTGTAAAAACATTAAGCTGAATATTACTTGGTATAATTAAAAAGCTGATGATAAAAAAAAAACAACCCATTACACTCCTGTTCTCCAGAGTTTTTAATTGGGAATAAAAGAGTAAAAAATAAAATAAATCTAAATTTGTGAATGATTGATGAGGGAATAGAGAAGGTAGAGAGAGAGAAAAAAGGGGGGGTATAGAGTAATGATAGTAACCCCCAGCAAGCGATCATGCTGTTTATAGAGAGATGGTTTGCGAGACTTGATACACAGCGGCTGAATTCAGTGTTGGCTGGTTTACTGTTTTATCCCAGCTCCACTCTTTATTTCATCTAAAAGTACTTGAGTCACTGTATATCAAGTCTCACAAACTGTCTCTGTAAACAGTGTGATTGTTTGCTGGGGCTTGCTATCTTTAGTCTTTAGTACTCCATCCCAGCCTTTTTTTTTCTCCCTTCTCTATTCTCTCATCAATCATATGCTAATTCAACACTAAAATGGCAAGACCTAATTGCCAATCTAGTAACATGCTTAAATTCATGCAGTGGAGGCACAAAGGAAAAAAAGTTTATTAGAACAGTTGCCATGAAAATATTTGTATAACAGACAGAGGGAAGCCACACCAAGTGACTAAAGTTGAGATGCCTGATCATGATCAATTACATCACAGATCCTTCTTTGGATTTTGTCAATAATCTCAAGATATAGAGTAGAAGAATAAGACTTAATATGGCAGCAATATTCAATGCACACAAATGTGAAAATGGATTCTGAAGAGAGAAATTGTCTGGCACAGTACAGTGAACCAACTTTCCTAGCAGTAGACCTAGCAATGGATTCAATATAAACTTTCCACTTTATGTCAGTGGAAAACATTAGCCTGAGAAGGCACAAAGAGTTGCTCCCCTGAAGGTTAGCATCAGCCATGCTGATGGTAGGCAGAAAAGGTCTTCTGTGCTGATAAATGAAAACAGTTTTGTTTTGAAGGCATTAAAATTTACAAGCCATTTCTTGCCCCAGTTAACCAAAGATTGGATGTCCTTTTCAAGAGCAGTTGCCAGCTCCACTTTATTGGATCTGTTGGACTTGCTGCTACAATAGGTGTAAATAGGTGTGTCATCTGCATGTATACCTAGTTGAGAACTGCTGATATCAGAAAGGTCAACGATGAAGTCAGAAACTGGCTGGTTTTACATACCTGATTTATTTATTTAACAGGGAAACTGCATGAAGCCTGCAGCTACTAAATATTTCTAAATGCAGGCACGACAACCCTATAGATCAAGAGCCACATTAGTTCTGAAGAAGTAATTGTCAAATACCTTTCATCTGGAGTCAGATTTTCATTTAAGTCATTTGCTTCATCATTAAGTTTCTGTTTTTTTGCATTCTGATCTGAATCTAAAAAGGAGAAAAAGGGAATATCATTAATACTAAATGGAAGGATGCTTTTCAAACAAACATAAAAAAACACATAAAAAGGGTTGCTGAAAAGTTCTCGGCCCAACACACTTCCCAAAATCTGACCAAATGATCAATAATCTTGTTTGGTAAATTACTGCTTGATAAAGCCAAGGACTTTTCAGCATCATATATGACTTTTAAAGTCACCGACAGATGGTGGAAGTGGGGAAATTTTCTGACCTCCCCAAACTCAAGTTTGTTGTTTCCTTTTATTAAGACATTGTTCTATTTATTGTACATTATGAACCTCTCTGAATATAACAAACCCTTGCTTGATATTAGGCACATGAGAATATGAATGAATGAATGAATATATACATATATATATATATATATATATATATATATATTCATCCACAGACAGACTGTTTCACAGCTCCTCAGAATGGTTAGATGTGTGTATATATTATATACACACACACACAAAGACTGGCCAAAATTAACAATAAAAAACAAATGAAAACTACAGATAGAAGTTCATCACTCCTGTAGTTCACTGCTACTAACAAGCAGGGATTTTTTTTTTTCTCCTGAAGATGGCCGTGCTGGCTGAAACTAGTCAAGGAACCTAATTGAAATAATAAAACAAAAAAATATGAATATACAACCAAGAGTGTTTGCAAATTGTTTTTTTTAATGTTTTATTGTTCAAAACATACACACACACATATATATATATATATATATATATAATCTCCATATCCAAATGTAAAAGAATGAAGAGTAAGATTTCAGTGTTCTAAGGTAGCATCGTGATTTCCCACCTGATGAATAGTTCAAAAATATTTTTTTTATGTTGAAAGATGTACACTTTTGTAGTGGGTATGTACATGTTCTAATGTAACACTGTATTATATATATATATATATATATATATATATATATATATATATATATGTGTGTGTGTGTGTGTGTGTGTGTGTGTGTGTGTGTGTGTGTAAATTCACTACAAACATATTATAATTTTTAAATAAATATTATTCGCTCTGATTTGTATTGAGCATTTTTTTTTTTTTTTTTTAAATAGTGTTTTTGGTTACTGGAATTTTATCTATACCAACCTTGTATTCTTCATATATATATATATATATATATATTACCTTAAACGTTATTTTTAGTAGATGCCCATACTTAATTAACTAGGCACTTCATTTATTTATTAAACAGTATATTTATTTTCATCTACCTGCCTGAATATTTGAGAACTCTTATAGGAAAAAAATGTGCTCTCCAGTAGGATTCAAAACCTGCACCCTACTGGCCAGAGGGAACAACTGTTAGATCTGACGGGCTCTCGACTGACTGAGCCACAGAGTACTTAGCGAATCAAGCAACACTGAATAGTGCCTTTAGGCGGAATTCCTTTTGTCATAGTCCTCTCAAAATCTTTCAATCTGCTGTGTTTAGTACCCAAAAATAAACAAAGCTATATATATATATATATATATATATATATATATATATAGGTAAGACTAGAGTCAAGCAAATGCTTGATATTTTTTTTTTAAAAAAGTGCTCAATACACAATTCAGAAAACCTGAATTTGTAGAGCTGGTACTAAAACCTGAGTAGTGCGTTGCATGGGATTTTTCCTAATCTTTATATATATATATATATATATATATATATATATATATATATATATATATATATATATTATATTTTTATCAGGCGTAGCTGACCACACATGGAGAGAAAGGAGATCACCGTCCCTGTGGGATCATGTTGAAATCATAGACAGGGAACACCATTGGAAAATTTGTAAACTTAAGGAATCAGCACATATGCTAGGCCACAAAAATCTCCTGAGCTGACCAAGCATAGAAATAAATACAATATGGGAAACCAGTAATAAGGAATGCCAGAGAAAAGCAATGATAACAGCAAAAATTGCAATATGAGCACTGGTAAAAACATGAAATGATAACAGCAAAATTACAATATGAGCACTGGTAAAAAATGAATGCTGAAAACATTAGGTTTATAATACCCAGAAGTTCATAGCCAGATGTCCTCAATGGCACAGTGGATAAATCCAGTGACAGACCCAAAGAATGTGAGTTCAATACTTGGTTAAGGCAGTGGAGAACTTTCAGAGGGAAAATTAGCAGGAGATAACTGACATCCATCAAACATGGCACGTGAAGGCCGAAACGTTGTAACATAGATGCGGACAATAGTCCGACTAATGTAAATACTTGTGGCGGACATGAGACAGAACCTGGGACCAGCACAACTGGTCGCGACTTGCCTTGTCCCCGCCAAAAAAGAGCCCGTATTTGCTTAGCATGTAAAGCTACTGCAGTTGAAATGAGGGAGAGAAAAAAAAGCACTTACCGCTCTGCCGTAATCCATCCTCGGCCAGATAACTTAAAAGAATGAGGGGGAACTGGCATCGCATTTTTATGCAATAACGATGCAATGCATTATGGGACATGGACGCAATGAATTATGGGATCACGTGAAGACGCAAGGGATTATGGGTACATGAACAATTATAAAAAGAACTACTTTTTTTTTCCGAGTCGGGGAGTTCTTCGAGACGTTCACGGTTGACGGCAAGAACGGGCAGTTAGTGTGATTTGGAGACAACTCAAGAAGGAACGACTCAAGTTTGAAATACCAGTTGGGAGAGCTTGAATTTACTCGCTGGTTACTATTTTCTTCATTCGCCTCAATACTATAAGATTAGGCAAAATTCACATTGATCTTGTGATAGGAGTAATGATTATTTTTTGTTTTTACAGATTATCAACTCTTTGTGGATTATTTGAAGCTGAAGCATATTTTGGACTGTAACAATTCTTTTTTGCAATTGAATATTGCATTAACAATTTTTTGAAAATAACAATGATACAAGTCCCACTATTTAGTCCATAGTAGGGGGTGGATAGATATAGATTCATACCTTTCCCTAAGGGTATTTGCATGTAAGTGAATCTAACGAAGCAGACTGGAATTCAAAATCAGGACGCTATCCATTATACCGCCCACACATCCATGGGATGTGAGTAAAAATTTAAAAAGGTCATTTTTGTTTGTTGTCTTATGATAGACATTTAGTTTTCAACTGGTATCAGTATGAGTTAACAGAATTTCAAGAAAAAGTTAAAATCGTATGTGTTTTTTTCAAATGTAAATTCAATTACAGGTTTGATCTTGTTTATTTTACTTTTTCAAGATCTAGTAATTTAGTACTGGGCAGATATATTAGTAAGGTGTCATCTATATAGTCACCAAGATAATGAGTTAGTGATTGCTTTTCTCCCCACCCTCAGATGTCTCAGTCATTTCTCTTTAATTTAACTCTTCAAGTTTTGGTTCACCACTGCTGTGACCTGGTATTGAACTCACAACTCTTTGGGCTCAATCACAGAATCTAACCAATGTCTTTATCCACTGAGCCATGTGTCCTTCAAGACAAAACTGGGAGAGCCGAGTTAAAGGGAAATAACTGAGACATCTGGAAGAGGAATGATACGTGGAACTAGAACAATCTATCCCCGGTGGACAAAATAAAGGGTTCGGTTTAAAATTTCAATCACCTGAAGAAGGCCAGAGCGTACAATGGCTGAATGATTGTGAATATGGCAATGAAGATGAGGATAACAGTCCGAATAATGTAAATAATGCAAATAATCATGATACCTCATCTCAGAGATATAGACAGAAACATTGTGAATATGGCAATGAAAATGAGGATGACAGTCTGAATAATGTAAACAATGCAAGTAATCAACCTCATCTCAGAGATATAGACAGTATTTAAACAGTTAATAAAAGAGGTCTTACCTGGAGCTGTCTTCCGTTTCAATACAAGTGGGTCTGCAGAAGGCCGAGATTTCTATAAATAGAAAAAGTCATTTCTTTTAATGAAAATTCTTGAAGTGTTAACTTATATTCTTCTGCATAGAAATATATTATAATGAGTATGAGGTTGGAAGTAAAAAAGTTTGTAAAATATTTATTTTTATTTTATTTGTTTAGCGGAACATTACCTCCTTATCAGTCATTTAATGCTGAAATTTAATTTTCTTGGGAGAATTAGTAATTTCTTTTATAAAAATGTATTGCTGGTATTTTTTTTCTTTAATACTATGAAAATATATTGTTGGTATTTTTACTATAAAATTTTTTACACTTTCATAGTATTTTGACCCCAGTTTGGGGGGTTAACTATTTGCCCATAGCTGGGACCCTAACAGGTGTTAGCACACACACTTATTTGTCCATTTAAAATACATTTATTTTAAAACATATTCAGTTTAAATACAGGAGTCAGTATAAAAATGACTCCAAAGGGTTGGTATATACTCCTTTCCAGGTTATAGGCCTAGAGAGGGGGAGTGATACTCGGATACAAGTGGGCAGCTATTACTTACTCATTTCCTGTTATTCAGGGGTTGTTGCCAGACAAAAAGAAAAATTAGTTCTTACAACACAGATGTTCTTTTCAATTTCATTCAAAATGCGTGATGTATGTGCATCCAGCATATTTTAATTCAATGACTGATTTAAAAATATTGTAGAAATACCCATGAAAATTTCACTTTTGCTAATTGAATTTTCTGATGCATCTTAATTAAGTTAATGATTGAATAAGCTCCTTGAAAAGTCATAGACTTTAAATACCCGTGAAAGTCCCTCCCCACTATTGCATTGTTAAATATTTGGACTTAACAACTTTAGCAAAATAGTGCAAAATAACAATCAGGAATATGAATGCAGGTCATTATCTAAAGTAGTAACGAGGTACAAATGAAAAAATTTGAAAGATACAAGTTTTTCCATTTCACTGATGCAGACGTTAAACATAGGTGAATATTATCACCTCTTCTGTCAACCCTCTCACTCTCTGAAAGCAAACAGCATTTCTGATATGCCTTTTCTGTCTTTCCTAGTGATCAAAACAATATAGGCCATTATTTAGAAGGCATCTGACATGGCATAACGTACGAGCTATGGAATGAAGAACAGGGAAAATTGTATGAAAAATTTTCTCTTTATCACTGAATAATTTCCTAAAAGATAATAAATACAAAATGAACTAAGGAAATAAAATACATTTCAAATGAAAAGGAAATTAATTTTAAACAGTCAAATTGTGTGTATGCATATTAAATTGCACAAGCATGTCATTCATACAACATAAGTCAGACACAATATCACATGTAGACAGTGTGGTGAACAGAGAATCAGCTTATCCATTCTAAGATAGGTATGCATCTTATATAGTAGTAAATATAGTATTATTAATATTACTATTACTAAACTGTAAGTTCCAATTCATTTGGAATGATTGCTAACAATGTCCCCTCCAAAAATTTATAGACAAATCCTACAGATGCTTGCTGGGATTTCTTCTTAACCAAAATAGACCACTTCTCGATCTCATTCGCCATGTTTTTTTTCTTTCTTGTTTTAAAGTCAGAACACTATAATCACTTGACTGTATCCCTTTTGCGTGTTAACGCCAGTTATTACTTTGTGATCTTTTCATTTTATTACTGTTGCTTTGCCTAGTTTTGACTTGTATATAGAGTGTGGCAGAAATATCTTCCACATATACTTCCCAGAATGGTAACACATCAGTGGCAATGGTGTTTTCATCTAGCTAATGTCTTACCATTATGTCGGAGTTATTTCCGCCATATGCTGTATACTGTTTGCTTTGTATTATTTTGCCCTGTTTTTTTCTTTCTTATTTTTTATTGGAAGCTTTTGTCATTTGTTGTGCATTTTTGCCAATTCCACTTAACCACAGCCAAAAGAAAACCTCAAAATTTACTTTAGTTTAAGAAAGAAAGAAAGAAAAAAAATGTTCTACTTTTGCAATCAGACGATGACCTTTCCACTGGAAGCCATGAAGTTTGGATATTGCTGACTCACGGTCTTCTTCGTTCCTGCAGAAATGGTGGAGAAAATAAATTTCTTTTTAATATTGAAAATATTTACTGCAAGCAGTGAATTAAAGAAGAAAGTCAATGTTTTGGTTTCCCCAAAGTGAATGACATTAAAGATAAAAATTTGAATTCAATTTCAATTAAATTTCAGGACAATGCAAAACAAACCGGCTGGGTTACTGCATTTTTATTTAACACGTAGCACTGCATCATTTATAAATATTGCCCCCCCCCCTACTGTATATGACATCCTTTCAAAATATAGTGTTTTAGTTCTATATATTTGTAATTGCAGTAGCCTGGCTCTCAATTTCAGTAAAGTTTGTTTTAGGTGTTGCCACAGAAGGATATAACTACACAACCAAGAAATTCAAATTCAACTTGCATTGGCAGGACTAAGATTTTGCTTGGTGAAAATAGTCACCTATAGAGCGCTAATGGTTGAATGAGCACAGGTTTCCAATTAGATTAATATCTGGAGTGACCGATTAATTTAGTATCATTCAAACATTTTTTTTTTTATATATGAAGACTTTAACATTTAGCACTCTGCATCATTTATAAATATTACTTCCCCCTTTACTGTATATGGAATCACCACAAAATATAGTGTTTTATATATTAGTTCTATATATTTGAAATTGCCGTAGACTGGCTCTCAATTTCAGTCAAGTTTGTTTTAGGTGTCGCCACAGAAGGATATAACTACACAACCAAGAAATTCAAATTCAACTTGCATTGGCAGGACTAAGATTTTGCTTGGTGAAAATAGTCACCTACAGAATGCAAAAGGTTAAATTAAAAATAAATCTATTACCTTTGAGTTTTGAATAAAAGCAACCAAAAGAATTATACTTTTCTTGAGCCCCAAAAAATTCCCCTAGGATGTTCATTTTCCAAGCAAACATTTTATGAAATATTCAAGAAGTTTCATTCCAACCATTAATTTATGTTATGCTTATTTTTGGACAAACAGCTTCATTACTGAAAATGATGAAAAACATCCTAGCCACACTAATTTAGTGCTATTTCCATGGCAAATGTTCTGATGAGGTAAATTCATTATTTCCACTAGTTCAGACCTTCACAGCTAAAAGCAGTCATGCTACTTACACTGGGATGAATCATCCATATTTCAACATGATCATAAAAATTTATTGTCAAAAATTGAATGTCATGGTTCAGTGAGCATGGCTAGGGGACAACAAAGTGTTAAATTATCCAACAAATTCTATTTTGGCATCTGTCTATATTTCTGAGATGAGGTATTATGTACACTATTTACATTATTCGGACTAATGTCCTCATCTTTGTTGCCATATTTATTACAACTTTTCAACAATTGTACGCTCCAGCCTTCTTCAGGTGGTTGGAATGTCGAACTGAACCCTTTATTTCGCTCACTGGGGTAGACTGTTCTAGTTCCATGTGCCAAGTCTAATGGATGTCAGTTTTCAGTTAAAAGCAATTAAAAGGCAATTTCATGCTCCTCAAAACCTCCTGATCAGAGGCCATGTTGCCGAATGCAGTTTATCAACATACCCAGGATGAAAAATTCTTGGGAAGAAGCTGTCCACAGGAACTTACTTTTTATTATAGGAATACGAGGGTTTGGTTTGTTTGTTTTGCAGCATATCAACCTCAATGGGTTATTTAATGCCGACAAGATTTTTTGCTGCTGGTAATATTTTTTCCCAAAATTCATTGCTGGTAATAAAACCTATTTTTACACTTTTGTTTTAAAACCAGTTTGGGGGTTAACTATTTGCCCATAGTTAGGACCCTAACAGGTGCTACCACCCTGGGACAGGGTGGACCTGGGAAACACCAGCAATTAAAAGGTGGTTCCACGCACCTCAAAACCTCCTGATCAGAGGCCTTGCTGTTAGATGTAGTTTATCGTCTTACCTAGGAGATAAGAATATAAGGGGAATGAAGAAGGATTCACCCTTGGGTACATGGCATGACAAGTCCCAGTTGCATAGGTCAGAGGTGGTGAGTTGTAGAATGTAGCGTATCAGAACACAGGCCATGGAAATAGTGATTGAGCAGTGAGAGACTTGCAACATTTCATCTGCAGGAAAGGTTAGGGTTAGAAAGGAATTAGTGTGGAAAAGGTTAAATAAATTGAAACATTAGCTTTTACCTGAATGTGACAAATGCATAGCCATTGTGCGGAAATCCTTTTATTTTGATTGGATGCAATTCGAGATGAAGCAGCTTCTTTCTTAATTCCTATTTTGGAAAAAATAAATACATAAATAATAATCAGTCAAAATTAAATAAAAGATTCCCCCCCCCACTCTTAAATTTTTGACGAAAGGAATTATCATTATGCTGCAATAACGTCTTCAGCTACTAGTCTCACATTTTAGAATCGTCTATGGGACAACATTCTAGGGGATGAAAGTATTGGTTCCTGAATTTGGTAATATAGTAATTGTGTGTTCAATTCCTAAGCAGGGTATTACAGACTCAGTGGAAAGAGAATTAGTAATATCTGAGCATTCTGAAACAAGAACAAGGCAAGTTATCCCTCAAGATGGTTTGGTTTACGGCATATCAACACCTCAATGGGTTATTTAATACCAACAAAATTTTGAATTCCTGGTAATATGTATTGCTGGTAATAGTCCCCCCCAAAAAAAAAAATGTATTGTTGGTAAAGTCCCCCCAAAAAAAAAAATGTATTGCTGGTAATAGTTTTTTTCCCCCCCAAAAAATGTATTGCTGGTAACAGTTTTTTTTTTTTTTCAAAAGTTTATTGCTGATAATAATTTTTTTTTTTTTTTTTTTACAAAGTATTTCTGGTATTAAAACCTATTTTTACACTTTCATAGTATCTTTACCTCATTTTCAGGGTTAACTATTTGCCCATAGCTGGTACCCTAACAGGTGCTACCATCCCGGATCAGGGTGGACCTGGGAACACCAGCAATTAAGAGGTGGTTCCTTGCTCCTCAAAACCTCCTGATCAGAGGCCTTGCTGTTGGATGCAGTTTATCATCTAACCCAGGACACCCCTCAACATAGGCAATGGAACAAGAAGAATCTACCAACACTATCCCAATTAAATAATGGTGTTGATTCCAATTCTACAGGGAATGGCTACAAAATACTTTCCTCTACTCCATTTTATAGGCAGAAGTACACAAATGCATGCTGGGATTTCTTCCTAGCAAATAAAATAGGTTTTTGGTTTCATTTGACTCAGCCCCAGTCTGTTTTGTCTTGAAGTCAGAACGCTACATTAGCTTATCCAAATTTGCTCTTGCATGTAAACCCCAATTCTTAGTTTGTGAACTTTTAGTCATATTACTATTAATTTGCCTTGCATATATTATTTGCTTGCTTTATATTATTTCTTTGTCCTTTTCTTTCTTTGCCTTGTTATTTTAAAACTTGTCATTGTTTGTGGGGCAGCCCTGCCATTTATTTACATTTAACCATGGCCACTTACTCTAGGTTACCCAGATCGACAGGCACCTGAAGAAGGCCAGAGTGTACAACATTATTTACATACTTGACATAAATAAAATTATTATATATGTTAGGCTTGTCTTAAAAAAAAAAAAATAAATAAATAAAAAATAAAAATAAAAATAAAAATAAATAAAAAAAATTAAATTAAAATGGGAGATAACTCAGAAACTCAATACCAGTTACGTTCCTTAGCATAATATAATCTGCATGATTAGTTTGTCCGGTGCTTTTTTTTGTTCCCTACCAAACATGCGAAGCTGAATTACCATGCAATTATACATGTAATTTAATATCAACATTAAATCCAACTTAGAAAACATCCATCTGTATTTATTGCTGATGAATTTAACTCTGGTATCTGTCTATATTTCTGAGATGAGGTATTACGTACGCTATTTACATTATTCGGACTATTGTCCTCATCTTTGTCGCCATATTTATCACAACATTTCGGCTGTTATACACTCCAGCCTTCTTCAGGTGGTTGGAATGTCGAACTGAGCTCACTGGGGTAGACTGTTCTAGTTTCACATGCCATGTCTAATGGATGTCAGTTGTCAGTCATCTCCTGTTAATTCCTCTCTCCAAGTTCTCCACTGCCGTAACCGGATATTGAACTCACACTCTTTGGATCCTGTCACTGGGTCTAACTAACGCCTTTATCCTCTGTGCTAAGACATGGCACAGAGGATAAAGGCGTTAGTTAGAACCAAGACATGAATTAGGCACCTTCATGCAATTTAAGGATGGAGTCCTCTTCATTACCTACTGCTACAAATAGCCATATTGACTTTTCCAATATGTTCTATATTGGTCAGACTAGTTACAATTTTGTCCTGACTAAAGCCAACAAAAGCATTAGATGGACTCAAGTGTGAATAAAAACCGCAGAAGACAGCCCCATTCAAAGAAAATTAAAATTTTTTTCCATGAAGACATAAAGCACAACAAATCAACCAGCACAGCTATGTCAATTTGGAAAAAAATCTATAGCATGCGGATTGTACACCAATGCACAAGAAACAAAATATAGGCGATAGCTTTTGCACTGGAACTGCATCTCCCATCTATGAATGGCAGGGCAACAACAAACTGTAGGAAAAGAACTTGAACTTTGACAATCCCTGTCACGATATGGGCAAGCAGTGGGCAGAGAAAATAGAACAAATTCTCAGTGACTTTACTGAGGGACTCAGGAATGTGAATGTCCTATGTCAGTCCATTTCAGAAAATAAACATGGGAAGAACATCTACACAAACGTCATTGAACCAATCTTTAGAAACACCAACGTACAGACTGACTATTCTGGATTTGGTTTTAAATTCAAATAAATATCTCCTGAAGATTGTTGGAGCATACAATGACCAAAATGTTGTGAATGTGACAATGAAAGTGAGGACAGTAGTCCAAACAATGTAAATAGTGTAGTTACAATACCTCATCTCAGAAATATAGACATATATAAGATTAGATATCAAGAAAGGTTTACATAAAAACAAATAATGATAATATTGATTGCATTATTTTTTATTATCATTATTTTTTTTTTTTTTTACTAATGTTCACCAATACAAGGCACAAGAGCCACTCAAGGTAGAGGGTTACAAAGTGGACATATTAGCATAGAAAAAGACAAGTGTTAGAAGTATAGAGCTGATTTCTAGACTTTAACAGAAGCTGGAAACAATGGACAAACCTCTACTCCTGTTAAAAAAAAACAAGGAGGATTGTGAACCGAATGATAGACAAACCTATCTACTCCTATTATTGTGATAATAACAACAAAGAAAAGGAAATTAGTCCAAAGGTAGATAGATACAATAGATCTATAATAAATTTGGATGAAAAGATGTTTTACTTACAGAGAAACCAAACCTTGGCATGTGTTGGATTTCAATTTTGAATATTTCTGAAGTAAATTCATCACGTTGAATATATGAATATTCCTCCTTTTGTAGCAAGAGATCGGTTTTATTTTTCTCTTCAGCCTTTTTGCTGACATCAGATGTTGCAGATTGGCTGTGGGTAGACTCTGGTGCAGAGCTTGGGTCCAATGTTGCTGACTCTTTGCCTACTTCCTGAGATTCATCAAGGGAAGATGAGGTCACTGGTTCATGGTCACTGCAACTAACATTATTGTTCTTTTCTTCATCCATTTGTGATGTTTACAATTTGTACAAAGTCAACTGAAATAGAGAAATACATATTTTATACTGATGGAGTTTGAAAAATGCCAGTGTTATTTCGGCAAATGCGTTATGAGCATTTGTGATATTTTCTCACCCAAATCTATTAATCATAGCAAAAGATAGAAGGCCAGTACCAAAATCCAAGATATTACAGTTCATACTATTTACATTATTTGAACTATTGTCCTCATCTCTGTTGCCATATTTATCACAACATTTCAGCCGTTGTACACTCCAGCCTTCTTCAGGTGGTTGGAATATCGAACTGAATCCTTTATTTCACTCACTGGGGTAGACTGTTCTGTTTCCATGTGCCATGTTTAATGGATGCCAGTTGTCAGTTATCTCCTATTAATTCCCCTCTCCAAGTTCTCTACTGCCTTAACCAGGTATTGAACTCACACTCTTTGGGCCTTGTCACTGGATCTAACTAACGCCTTTATCCACTCTGCCACAATGACCAAAATATATATTGAACAATTTGAAATTTTCAATGTACAGTCTGATTACGTCCTAAAGGATGGAATGTGCCACACAAAAACTTTCCACTTTGTTACAGATTTCCCTAAAACAGACATTTATTCAGTATCTGGCCTAAAGGATTAAACGAAACTAAATGACAGATACATAAAGATGCTGGAAAAATGTTAAATTCCTTGCACCATTCCAATAAGTACCTGTCTCTCCCTCCTCCTCCTCCTATGACCTCCCTCTGGCTTGACAGAATTTCATTGACAATCCCTTTCCACATGGTTTGGTCCTGCATTGCTGTCCCCCAGATCCCTACCGTCCCAAGCTATGATATCTGGGAAAATCAATTTTTGTGAGAGGATACTTCTACTATTTGTGGTTTCGGCTATATGGGGCCAATTCCTTATTTTCCATTGTTGCAAAGTTGTCTCTCTCCGCCATTTTTTATAAATAATTTCATGGTAATTATTCAGATGAGCTCTTCGCTATGGTATCTAGACTTTTTGAAAAACGGTTGGTCCCCATCTACAACTCCAGTAAGTATCTGACTCCTCCTGTTAGCCTCTACAAGAACCAGATCAGGACAAAAATGGAATACTTCTGCCATATATAGACAGGAGCTGCCCAGTATTTAATTAATAATCTTTCAAATATTTTTGTGGTGTACATACAATCCTCTCATAGCACACTGGTTGAAAATCATTGGGAGGAAGACGTCAATATAGCAATATAAGACTTTAGCATGAGAGAGAAAAAAAAAAAAAAAACGAAGAGAGATAGAATGTAATTGTGCCGGGGTTAAGGGTCATATCATTCATCTCGTATGAATGCGTACGGGTCAAAAACCTGGCTGACTTTTCCTATTCCATCAAATCTGTTTGCTGTAGAGTGGAGCATTAGGCCAGATGTTGAGCAGCTGAATTTTCTGGAAATGTACAGCCAAAAATTCATAGAAAGAGAAATTGATGAGAATTTGTTAAAAAAAGAAGACACCAAAGCCTTAACAACCCAATCTTGGTATCATATTATCACTGCTGACAGAATGACTTACGCACACAGATGCGTCTGATTTGTTTCAAATTTATTCATTTGACTATATAAAAATATTTGCAAAACAAGTATATTTTCTAGAGAAAAATAATTATCATTGATGTTTCCTGTTTCTGATACAAAAGAAGTTTACATGTATAAACTTCCTTACTAAAAATCAACAACAGTTTTAAAAATCCAACCTTTCACTCACAACAGAGGAAACATACTTTCAATCACCAAGCTCAAAAATTGTTTTGTCCTTGTTCATCAAAAGCAACGGCCTTTATTCACAGAGTAATTTTTCGGATTGGCCACACTAGTCAGGAAGGAAAGAATATGAGAATAGTTCTTCTGATACTTAAAGTGGCAGGTTCATGCTAACAATTTTCTTTATTTTTCCTTCGACAGACCACGCACAAAACACAAACTCTTTTCCAAGGTGGATGATTTTCTCCTTTGTTACACTCAGATATCCAATCCATTGTGAAAGATGCTGGAAAATGGGTTAGCACATTTAACTGATCAAAAAAATACCTGACTCCTTCTGCAATGCTCTATCTTTACAAAACCCAGGATAGATCAAAAATGGAGTATTGTTGCTATATCAGGACTGGAGCTGTTCAATTCTCACTTTTGAGCCTTGATAGAGTTCAAATTGTTTATACAGTCTTATTTTCTCCTTGCAGCCTCTTTCACAGACACAACATATCACTATTCTATTGTTATTTCATTGGTAAATGTTCAGGTGAGTGGTCCATTCTTTAGTTCCACCAGTTCAGACTATTATAGCTAGTACTAGCCATGTTACATCCAAGGAGTCAAATCACCTACATTTCTTCTGTATTCCAAATAGTTCCAGTTTATCTCAAGAGCCTCTACCCTATGAAACAGTCTTGTATGTAGATGTGAAGTATTGATGACAAGGAAACACGTTATATTTAACAAAACAAGATAAGGAATTTATTTACAAATTTATACACTTGAAGTTGTCAGTAGCTTTTATCAGAAAAGGAATCAAATATTAAAAGTTCAGATTTTATGAATTGTCACAAAGAGGAAGTGTTCATATCAAATCATCAAACACAAAGTAACATCCCAAGATGTTTAAAACAAATTGAGAGAGTTTGTTTTTTGCATAAAAGTTATAAGGCTGTATTCACTATGAATGACAATATATATTTTAAGGTACTTAGCTTTGGAATTGAATAGTGTTCTTTGAAATTGCCCTGCTCTCATTAGAGGTTAATAATGTATTAGCATGTAATTTGACACTGGCATTATTCAGACATGTGGAACTGTGCTGCTTCTCTCTCCTGATTCAACTTTCTTCGCCTATTTTATATCAAAAAGTGATTTCACATTGGCTCGTTACTTTTTTCTGTTTGTAAGCTGCTCCATTTTCCATTGATCAAAATAAATTTTCGCACAGACTCACGAATTTGAAAACAGTGGAGAAAAGAGAGATATTTCTATTTTGTATTCACCACAGATGATTCTATAAATGCTACAATTTTGACCTCTTCAAGTCAAGGGTCAATCATTCATTATCTATCCTTCTTATCCCCATAATCTTCACTTCCATCTACTTTCTCTTTCATTCATATTACACACCTTGTACAGAAACTCACTACCTTGAGTGGATCTTGAGCCTTGTATTGGGTAACCATTAGTTTAAAAAAAAAAAAATGAAGATTAAAATTTAAAATGCACTAGAACCTTAGCATAAAATGCGTAATTGACATAACTTTCTGTCAGTACCATTATTCGTACTGAAGTCAAGCTTAATTCAATTGTTTTAAAAAAAATGCATTCTGTCCTTAATTCATGAGTTCGATAATGTTAAAAAACTAGTTTAATTCAGAACCATATGGTTTATTTAGCTAAATATTCCCCTTTCTAGGATTTCTTTATGCATTAAGTTACATAACGAACAAGACTGTCCGTAATAAACAATACATTTTTTTGGTTTCATTTATAAACTCAAGTTTTTTTTTTCATTAAAACTTTTTAAGCGTATTTGTAATATGAAATACAGTAAAAAAAAAAAAAAAAAAAAAAAAAAAAGAAAGAAAGCGTGATCCATATTGAGAAGCAAGGAGAAGTAAAATTGAAAACAAATAAATAAACCATAAATATTAAAACTTATACTCACATCGTGCCTTAAAAATGTTGTTAATAATAATTGTGTGTTAAAATTAAACCACGTTCTTACCAAGAAGCGACCATATTGGAAACTATTCCAACAGAGCTAGCACCAAAATAAGATTATATTTTAAAATTAGTCTTAAATTAAAATCTTCTAAGATTTCTTTTTAAAGCAACAAAATTACACAGTTAAATCTTTTAGAATGTGAGGTTTTAGAATTATTTTTCTAATGTTTTCTAGTAATTTATTGATCAGTTAAATAAAGAAATCGTGTCGAAGTTACGAAACTAAAATGTGGCCAGTTTATAAATACCCTCATTTTGAAATCAGCGGGAATTGGTCATCGTGTGTCAAGAAAACAGATATAAAAGACTTCTATCATCGAACGCGTGAGCCTCAAGAATCAGTTACCATCAGCGTCAAAAATGGCAGATGAAAAGGTAAATAATACTTCCATGTCTCTCAAGAGATAGCAATTGAGCTATTTCAACGATTTTGTAACGATGTTTCATTGCTGGCCGTGTTTTAATACGACCCAAACTTATGAAATTTAAGAAGATGAACAAACTATTAAAATTCATTTGAATTCTTTTTCTTCCTCTTTCTTTTTGAGGCATCTTCAGTATATATATTTTTTCCATTTGTAGCTATTTGTATTTTCTTTCCGGAGGAGTTTAATTAAAACCATAACTTTTTTTTTTAATTTCTTTATCCCCCCTCCCCGTAGTAAATTGCATAAAAGTCCCCGTCTTTATGCTTATTTGTAAAAGCGACAAACGGTCAGTCTTCTTCGCCTTAAACGCTTATTCACTTTCGATATGTGCTGAGGTAGAATATCTATTTTAATAAAGTTTTTAAAACAGTGTAAAATGTATTCGTCTTTTAAGTCGATGTTTGGCGCGCTTTATGACCCTTGTATATGTCGATGCCCCAGAACCTGTTCAACACTTGCATGGGAAAAGTATTTAAGATATTTTTGCCTTTCATTTATAGCTAGTCTTAAAACTTTTTGTCTTAGACATTTGCTTTTTTTTTATTTATTATTAGAAAGAATGTAATAAATTAGCTACCATCTAGGAATATTTTGGTATTCGGCCAATTTTAGAAGAATATTTTTATATAAATAACAATTCCACTGGACAAAACAAAATATCCTACAATACATTATTACTCACGTGCCAAATATTACTGATTACAACTAATTATAACTATATACCTAGCATAAAGCTGTAACTTTTATTATTATTATTAAAATTTTTTAATTCGAAATTTAAAATATCAAATATATAAAGAAATCTTTTAAAAAACAAAAAAAAATCCTACTTTAGTCACGCGCAAATATAACCAAATTTGAACTGAACTTATACATCTCATAATGCCTTCGACACTTTATTTACAAGACGTAATTTTTATTAATTTTATTCTAATCAAAGTTTTAATGTCTGAGGGGATTTTTTTTTAATAAATTTTAATAGTTTTTAAAAGGTGCAACGAGGGAGTTAATTTCTACTATACAACATATATTTCGAGGGCTGACAAAGTGGTTAGGTTCAGTTGTGATTGGAAATAAATAAGCATTTGGCTAATCGTTATTGACCCTTCTTTTTTTAGCAAGACATTGCTCGAGAGAGAACAAAATGGTTGACGCATTAACTGTTTTTACCAAACTTTGTACAAAGTAACTTTAATCTATTTGTGCCTTAAAATTTTTTTTTCTTTTTAAGCTCTCAAGAATAAAGACTTAGATTATCATGAAGGAAGTGTGTGTGTGTGTGTGTTTTCTGTTCTGAGGGGTGTGAACTGAAATGTATATCCTATTTTCCCTGTGATTCACCCCTTTCTCGACACTACACAGGCAAACAAAATTGATATCTATTTTATTACCTTTTGGGTAGGTACTGCCATAGAAAAAAAAAATGAGCATGCCAAGATGAAAAAATACCCTAAACTTAAACAAAAAGTTTTATCAAAATCCTTGTTATTATGAGAAAAGACCAGAGGATTTTTTGGTACTTTTTAGAACATTCAAGATTTTGGTAAAGTTCCCCCCCCATATCAGTGGAAAGATTGGTATAGGAAATTTTAACTTTTTTTATTATTATAATAATTTATAAAGGTTCAAAACTTTATCCCTGTTAGTCGTCACTCAATAACTTCACTTAGCAAAAATTGAAAATCATCACACTAAGATTTAAAATTTTTTATTTTTTTAATGTGCACATAAACATGACCATTTTTAAAGTATGGATGACTATACACAGCATTATCAGAAAATAAGATCAATGTCTATATTAAATTTAAAGACAACATTGCTACAATTAGATTACAGAGAATATTTCCAACATTTTTAATATTATTGAGTACTTAAAAATTGTTCACCCGTCATTTTTTTGCATTATGAACAGATGAGGTCTCTGTAGAACAGCAATAAACCTGTCAGCACCTTATCAGTAATTGACAGGCTATAAAGAGCGCTTAAATCACTGCTACTGTGTTTTAAAAATCCATTTGTTATTTTCATCTTAAAGTAAAAAAATTTTTTTTTTTTTTTTAATCATTTCTGATTAAAGTTTAAATCATCTATTTCTCAGTTTTGGAAAATTATATTTTTTGCAAGATCTATACATAAAGGGCAGAGGGGGTGCGCGCATGCATGCATGCATGCATGCATATATATATATATATATATATATATATATATATATGTATATATATATATATAAATATATATAAAAAAAAAAAAAAAAAAAACTAGTTCATGGCATATTAAATATGTAAATAAAAACATAACTGTCTATATTTCTGAGATGAGGTATTATGTACATTATTTACAATTATTCGGACTATTGTCCTAATCTTTGTTGCCATATTTATTACATTTCGACCGTTGTGCTCTCCGGACTTCTTCAGGTGGTTGGAATGTCGGACTGAACCTTTTATTTCGCTCACTGGGGTAGTCTGTTCTCGTTCCACATGCCATGTTTAATGGATGTCAGTTATCTCCTGTTAATTCCCCTCTGAAAGTTCTCCACTGCTGGATATTGAACTCACACTCTTTGGGGCCTGTCACTGAATTTAACTAATGCCTTTATCTACTGTCCTGTATCCTTGAGGAAATTAACAGGAGATAACTGATAACTGACATCCATTAAACATCTACCCCAGTGAGCGAAATAAAGGGTTCAGTTCAACATTCCAACCACCTGAAGATGGTTGGAGAATACAGTGGCCAAAACGTACTAAATATGGCGACAAAGATGAGGACAATAGTCTGAATAATGTAAATAATAAAAACGTAACTTTAAAAAAAATTTATATTAAACAAAGCAAATTTAAAAGAATATTAAATACAATTATTTGACCAAAAGTTAAATATTTATTTATTCAAATATTTGAGTGTGTGCATGTGTCTGGTTAAAAAAAAAAAAAAAAAAAACTACAATAATTAATGTGTGTATTAATATTTTTCGGCCATCTTATGGAAAATGATTTTATTCGGTTTTTAATAATTTTTTTTTTTTTTTTTTTTTGTAACTAACATAAAAAATGTAAATTTTCAATTACGTTTTATTAAAGCAAAAAAATTATCGGGAGCTTTTTTTTTCTTTTTTCTTTTTTTTTTTTTTTTTTTTTTTTTTTTAAATAAAATATAGTTAAATTTGTAAAACAAGTATTCAACATGACTAATGTTGACTCTGTCATGTCTGCCTCTGCTAATTTTTTTAACTAAAGTTTTTTTCTTTTCAAATACAAATATTTGAAATTTAAGCATAATTGCTTTTCTGAACTAAATTATCAATGTATCTTGCTTCTAGTCTTTCAAAATAGTAATTAATGTTTAGAATTAAATCTTAGTCTAAATTCCCCTCCAAATAGTAAATTATTTTTCAAAGAAGGCTACAGAGTATTTTGCTTCCTGGAAATAGTAAATTTAATCCTTTAGTTTTCAATGAAAGCTTTTAAATTTTTTAAATTTTAAACCTTAAGTATCGAGAATTAGTGGAGGTAGCTATTCAAATCAGATTGATTAAACTTTAAATCTACTAATATTCCTCAAAGTTTCTGAAAGTATATTTTATTTTTGAAAGACTTCTCTCTTCTTTTTTTTTTTTTTTTTTTTTCTCAATAGAGAGAGATTTGCATTGTAATAACTAAAATCACTGATTACTAACGATTTCAAAATAAACTCCTTCCAGTCAGTCAATTTAAACTAGTTTTTGAAATATACCAAAATATTTTGCTTATTGGAAATATTAAATTTAATCTATCAGCTTGAAATAAAAGCTTTTTGGTTTTAAAACCTTCGGTATTGTTTGCCTACTTTTGACATTTTCGTGGAGATTTTGTAAAAATGTCTTTACCTTTTTTCATTCTGAATGTAGGTGATGATTATGGCTCTCCACAGGTTCCTCTTTCAATATCTGGGATGGTTTCCTGTTCTCTTTGACTTAATTCAAAGTTTCATTCTCTTAGACTTACTGCTACCCTATAGTTGGTGGTGGGGAGAGAAACATTTGTTCCCTTTACTTAGGGTATACGTGTGAAATTGAATGCAACAGACTTAGAATTTGAGCTATCTATGCTGATATACATCAGATTATGCATAATTCTCTTTTTGGGGAATACCAGGTGCTGTAAGTTTGGATATGCAGGTATTGTAATGATAATGGCTTGGAATTGTTAATCAGAGAGGAGTTCCACTTGCTGTTGGATTTGTTATATTCCTTCACACAAATACTCTTGGGAAAGATATGAATCATCTCTTCTTCCCCCAACTATGGGTTTATTAAGACTTGTAAAAGAAATTCTTAAAAATGTGTAAGAGCTTTTAACTTTAAAAATCAGGAGATCAGTTGAATTCGTTACCTTGGTTTCAACCTTACAGTATCCTCGTCGATTTTTTTCAAATGACCTCTTAACCTTTTTTTTTTTTTTTTTTTTTTTTTTTTTTTTTTAAGCACTATATTATTTTCAAAATAAATTAACGCACGGTGTTGGGTGTAATAGAAAGGGGGAGGAGGAGGATGTGAAGAGAAGAAAAGCAAGTTTTTTTGTTTTGTTTATATATATATATATATATATATATCTCCAGCCTTATGTGCTTAAGAGGGATTTTTCTAATATTTTCTATTACACCCAACATTGTGTGCTTGTTTATTTTTGAAAATAACATAGCGTTCATTAGTTTTTTCTTTTAATAAAGTGTTAAGGTCATTTGATAAAAATTGCCTGAGGATACTGTAAGGTTGAAACCAATGTAACGGATTCAACTGAACTCCTGATTTTGTGTGGATATTTTTTTTAGATAGGTTCAAATTAAAAAGGAAAAAATTAACCTGGAAAGGTAAGAGGGAAATAAGGGAATGCTTGTTTGATGTTTTAATTTAGCTTTTGCATTGATTGAATATAGTAAAATAATTTTTTTTTTTTTTAATTGGTGTCACCCTTATGTAAGGCAATAAAACCACTAAGACACAAGGGGGTTACATGGTGTGGAAGAGTTAAAAATGGAAACATTTAATGAGCGGTAAGAAAAAAATCAGGAAGGCAGTAGATAGTGATTGACATTGCATTTAAATATTTGCAGATTAAAATTGGCTGAAAAGGAGTTTCACAAGAGAGGTGTGAGAAAAACTGTTAGCATAGAACTTACCAGCTCCATTGTAAATTGAGATCTAGACACCATTTTGTTTTAGATTAAGTGAAAGTAGATTTTATTTTTGCTGCGGTATTAAAACTTTTCTCTGATAAAATGCTTAGAAATTCTGTTGGGAATGGATAAAGTGTGCCTAAATTCAGTGCTTTTTAATTTTCAATATTCTCTCAAAATATTTAATATTTGTTTTGTATTAGGTCTTTTATTTTGAACATAGTTATGACCTTTTATAGTGAGTTTAGATAAATTCTTAATCAGTTGTGATAGTGGGTAGAACAAATATATATACGCTATTTACATTGTTCAGCCCATATTTATCATGTTTCAGCCGTTGTATGCTCTGGCCTTCTTCAGGTGGTTGGAATGTTGAACTGAAGCCTTTATTTCGCTCGCTGGGTAGACCGTTCTAGTTCCACATGCCATGTTTAATGGATGTCATCTCCTGTTAATTCCTCTCTCCAAGTACTCCACCACTTTACCCAGGTATTGAACTCGCATTCTTTGGGTCCTTTCACTGGATCTAACTAATGCCTTGATCCACTGTGCCATGTGTCTTGTGATAAATATGGCAACAATGTAAATAGTGTACATAATACTCTCTCTCTCTCTCTATATATATATATATATATATATATATATATATATATATATATATATATATATAATGTTTACGATAAACGTGCAATCAATTTATAAATTCATGGATTATTCACACAAAAACAAATGCAAAGGTTAATGATTTAATTGGCGAGAAATCCATCGTCGCAAACAATTCAAATAATATACAAAAACCTCCGAGTCCGTTATGAATGAAAAGATCCTTGTTTCCATAAATTTCTGCCGTATTAGTTCTTATTTTTTTACAAGCTTTCGTCTGTTCCTACAGACATCTTCAAGTATAGAATAGATGTTGTTCTTGTTTTTTCTCTTAGTAATAAGAGGACAACGAAAATATATGTATTGTTGTATCCAAAAATGCTATTGGAAATGAGTTATTGTTTTTAGAGCGCGCAGCAGCAACGCTGAGTTTGATTTTAAATTTTTTTAAAGTCGTGCGTTCATGTACAACTATGGTGATTCAAAATTCATAACGGATTCGGAGGTTTTTGTATATTTGAATTGTTTGCGACGATGGATTTCTCGCCAATTAAATCATTAACCTTTGCATTTGTTTTTGTGTGAATAATTCATTAATTTTTATATATAATATATATATATATATATATATTTCAACTGCCAAACAAGAGGTTACTGAGTGTGATAGAACGAGGAAAAAAAAAACAATAAAAGGACTGGGATTCAGAATATAGAAGATAATTGATATGGCATTTAAATTTTTGAAGATCAAGTTTGACGGAAAGCCAGAAGAGTTTATTTTGCTTACATTTAACCATTTCAACTGTAAAACAATGAGACCTTGTCAGGAATCTAGTACAGCACTAAAATTCATTAAACCAACTGCTATGAAAATATTTATAGAGCAGAGCCAGGAAACTGTTATAGTTGTTGGAAAGTGACAGAAGCTGGATGCCAGGTCAGAACCAATAACATTACAGATTCTTTGTATTTTATTAAGAATCTCGACATACATAGGACCAGACCAGTTGTGTCGGGCAATATTCAAAGCATGGACAATTAGTAGATTTTTGTGTAAAATACATTAAGGTGAGAAAAATTGTCAAGCACAACACAGTGAACCAATTTTCCTAATAATGGAGATCTATATAATGTATATAAAGGGACCCATTTTCCATTTTCAGTATAGATTTCAGTTTTTGCTTCAGTACAATGCTTAGTGAGAAAGTAAGTAACAATATATAAATGTTATTAAAACAGGAAAAAAAAAATTTACTAGCTGGAATATCCACCCATTTTGTAAGTTGCTCCTGCTTGATAGGGTTTTGTACCTCATACTTACGTCCTTAAGGAAACTTGATTAGTTTCCTTGCAAGAAATGCAACAATCCTAAATAAGAATTTGCAAAATCTACAGAAAAATAGCACCACAAAATTGAGACCAAAAGCTTCACTATTGGTTGGTCAAATAACATTTTTGTAAAGAGATTACTTCATAAAATTTGACTTCCTTAAATGGCAAACTACTCCCTACCTCTGTCATGATGTCAGATAGAAAAAGGAGAGAAAACGAAAAGATGAATTTTTGGCACCACCAACCACCTTTTTTATATATATATATATATATATATTGAATCGAGCCAATTTCATAAGACGTGTGTGTGTAATGATACAATAAGGTAACCCATATGAGATTTCCAGGAGGATATAGATCCATGGAGATCTGTCAAAAGACAGCCAAATTATTATTAAAGAATATCAAACACTTAAAATCCCATAGATAATAATTTTTATTTCATGAGAGCTCAAAATAAATTAAAAAAAAATAAAAAAGCAGCTCTAAATCTTGAAGACCTACAAAACACACACACACACACACACACACACACACACACACACACACAATAGTTCTGAACAAGTTAGCCAAAATGGTAGGTGGTCTCCCCCCCCCCCCCCAAATGAGTTCTTTTATCAAGCCAAAAATCTTTGTTTTATTTCTCTTCTGAATAATTTTCTTTGGCACTGATGCAAGTTTCAGGTCTGTACAGAGGCGTCTACTCCTTAACACATTTCATTGGCTCAATTCCAAACCATAAGTATTAGATTTTCTGTTTTGACTTGAATTATCGCATGAACTATTTCCTCATCTGTTTCAGCCTTCCACTTGCAAAATTAGAGCAATTTGCTGATTAAAATGCCAAATTGGTTTAGTCTGAGCTAAGTTTTATCACTTAGCTGATTGATGTTACCTTCAACATCCCAACTCCAAAGTTTTGTAGGCTGACCCTCCAGGAACCCTTCTGTCCTCTCATCAGTAGGGGTATCAGCAATTGGCTGTTTATATTTCTTGATTTCACTTTGCACTTTTCATTGTCTGACAGCCATAACTGGCTTCTGCCTGCTTGTGTGGCATGGTGCAGTCCTGTTGAGAATGTCTTCATGCACTTAACTGCCTGATAAACTCTGATACTCCCTGTGTCCCTGGCTATGGACTTGAAGGGACCATTGTCAGTCATGTCCTGGATCACAACATATTTTGGAGTTATTACTAGAATGATCAGTTTTCCAAGCCGCTGTACCTTAGTAATCACCATTAGACTCTTCTAACTCTTTCGTAGTCCTCTATGCTGTCCTCAGATTGACACCAAAACATTCTGAAATATTTGTATTGGGCTTCCAGCACGAATGCCAAGCAATACAGCATGCCATCTCCAAATTTCTGGCAGTGAATTGTCATGATCCTTTTTTTTTTTTTTTTTTTTTCTCACAGATGGTGCCCAACTGACTCTACTGTGCAGCTACCAAAATCAATTACAAACAACATACATGTGCAAAATGTAATATGAAATGGCAACAATTTACCCAACACTCTCTATATTTTTTCTTTTAAGAAATGGATTAAAACTGACAGATTGTGAATTTGTTTTTATATATATATATATATATATATATATATGTGTGTGTGTGTGTGTATAATAAAAGGATACTCGTATTTGAGTAGATGCTTTTTGTATTTATTTACATCTACTGGCCCGAATATTTTGAGAAACCTTGTTAGAAAAATATGTGCTCTCTAGCAGGATTTGAACCTGTCTCCCCAAGGGGGAAGCCAGCGTTAAATCTGACATGTCTTAAGGCAACTCTGCTATGTAGGTCCTCCTGATCAAAGCCCAAATAGTGCTTTTTGAACACATACTACCCAATTCTCAAAGCATTAATGTCTACTCCGTTTTATATCTTTATGTAAACGAGGACAATTTTTTAGGAAATGGATTCAATCTGACAAAATTTTTAATTTACTTGTTTAAATGTTTTCTTTTAAATTTTTTTTATTTAACAGTAAATTTATTTACACCTATCATTCTGAAAAAATCTATTCAGGCAGGTAGTTGTAAATAAATAAAACAAAACATCTACTCAAATATGAGTATCCAATTTTTTTATATTTAAAATGTGGGGGTTGTAAAATATATATTTGAAGCTTTGTTTGGGAGTGGGTACTAGCTAACAATTATCTTAGATTTTAGATTTGTTTTGGGTTGAGGAGTCATTATTTTCATGCAGACTAATATCCTGATCTTTATGACATTTCAGCTGTTGTACCTTTCATCATGGTCTCATCAATCTGGGTATCTTTCAGGTAATTTTGAAATGAACCCTGTATTTAATCTCTATTTCTCATTTACTATTGTTTGCTCTATTTCCGCAGAGTCCATACTGCTTGGCCCAGAGATTGAATTCACAATTTTACTATTTCACCAAATTCATGAACCAACGCTTTAATCCATTAGGCAATTGTCCTGTGGGTTCATATCCTTGTGGATGAAGGTCAGAAGAATTATCTAATCTCTATTAGGGATTAATGGTTAAGGGATAACAATAACAATTTAGTTGTCGGACTGTACTCCTCTGCTCATTACACTAACGGTGGTAGCATCAGGGTTAATGTTTGATGTGCGTCAAGGGGACTAGAAATTTTTGTTGCTTCATATCATAGTAAAAGTCTAGAATCGTAGGCCATAATTCACATGTGCAAAAACAAAAGAAAATTTGGTAGGTTTGGAGGAATTGAAAGAAATTCTGAAGAATTTAATGATTTTGAATAATAGCTTCTTGAACAAATTCTACAAAGTCATATTGAACAAGATTCTGATCATTAGTGATGCTTGGTCTGCTTATAATGGGTTCTAAATGAACTGGAAGTTTGGGGGGGGGGGTACAATTAATTCCTGAAAATAATTTTGATTTAGACACGAATCTTTAGTTCGTACTCTAACAATAGAGAATAGCTGGCTTCAGAGAAAAAGGACACGAGCATCCACATAAATGGAAATATACATCTAAATATGTATTTTGAGAGGGGGTGGGGGATGTATTTGAAAATTAAAAAAGCTGATGATATTTGTAAACTTTAACTCACAAATTATGAACTGATTCTAGACTTTTACCAAAATATCAGACCGTGTGTTGATTTTGCCCTTTGTGGAAAGGCAAATATGGAATATTCCAAATTCATTGCTAAAGTAATGAACTTAAAGACTATACTGCCCGTTTCCTCAGAGAAATCTACGTATAGTATTTCTCCCTGGACTGCTGTGATTTTATTTTTTATATATGGCAAGATGTTATTTATTCGGTACTGAATCTGCTACTAGTAGTAGTATTAGTAGGTATAAACATTACTGCTTGCACAAATGTAGAACAATTATTGATTGCCCAAACACTAGGCTAGAGCATCTGTGAGGGTGGCCAATGTCATATGCTTCTTGCATTCAATACTGTCTACCATCCCTACATCTAGCAGTGTTTCTATGAATGCAAGTAGTCTTCCTTCGGTTGCGTGTTAAAGTACTATTTTGCTGACAACTTTGTCATCATCCCTGATACAGTGTATTGCTAGATGTATCCTTTGTTGTTACCTTTGACAGCTCACCACATAGTTCAACATTTGATGTGTAATTTCTACAGGGCACATTTAAGTAGCATCCCGATCATTCTATCTGTTTTTTGTTCTTCAGAGATTTGGTTGTAGCACATGTCACTGCATTATAATGTGAGACAGATTTCACTGTTGTAACTAAATCTCTTGACATTGCATTTGCAATTTTGAAGGTCAAAGTTGTCTGTTATATCTTCAATGGAATCCATATATTTTATGCCATATACTCTTTAAAGGGTCACGCCAGAACAGTGACAGGGGTGCAAAGAGGTCGGTAACCTGGGGAGGTCAAGGTTGGCTAATAAACAAATCATGACGACTTGCAACTAAAAATTCAGCAATTTCCAACTAAGTATCTGTCTTTTCTATTCTCTATCAAAGGAGTCTTTCCCATTAATAATGTTCACCAATTCAGTAAGATTATTACAGCTTTCTCCATTTAAATATTTCATGAACCATTAGACTAGACTAGGTCATCTGTGGGATGTCCCATCGCATTCACACACCATTCAGCATGGTCTACCATATCTGTCAAGCTGTTTCTTCAGTGATTTGGTCATCATCCATGTCTCCTCTCCATAGAGCTAGACCCGTTCTGGGTAAGATGATAAACTATGTCCAGTAGCAAGGCCTCTGATCAGGAGATTTCAAGGAGCGTGGAATGACCTTTTAATTGCTGGTGACCCTGGGTGGTAGCACCTGTTAGGGTCCCAGCTTTGGGCAAATAGTTAACTATTAACAGCAATACTTTTTTTGGTAAAATTATTACAAGCAATACAATTTTGAAGGAAGAATATTAACAGAAACAGATCTGACAAAACAATGTTACCAGCAATAAAGTATTTTGTCAGCATTGAGTAGCCCATTGGGGTTGGTGTGCCATGAGACAAAATAAACCAAACCAATCTAAACCAAAGAATACATATTCTATTCATATGAATCTATCCTAAAAATGTTGTCGGCATTACATGACCCATTGAAGTGTTCATATGCTGTAAAACAAAATAAACCCAACCAAACCATAGAGCTAGACAGATTCATGTGTTGTAACTAAAACTCACCAATTTTCAACCAAATATCAACATCCTTTGCTATTGTCCATTAAATGTCTTTCCCATTAATGGTGTCGACCAATTCAATAAAATGATTACAACTTTCTCTATTAAATATTTTATGAACCATTGGACTAAACTAGGTTGTCTCTAAGGACATCTCACCTGCTTCTGTCATTCAACACACTCTAATATGATTTGGTATTTAGCTCTCTCTTTGATTGATCTTCTTATTGTACTTCTCTCACTTGGTAGCTAAGTACTAATTTGCTAGTAACTTCATCATACCTGATACAGTGTGCATTACTACAGCTTTATTTAACATAGGTCATTACAAGACCCTGTCGAAGTGTATCGTCACAATTTTGTCTGCCCTTTCCAGTGAGGGACTATAATAACTTGCATATTTAAGCGATACACCAAATTTTGACAAGATAGAAAAACAGGATTGCATTTGAACCTGATAGGTGTAAAGGATTTCCTTTTAGTAGTACCTCTTTTATTTAGTGTTTTGGTAATGGCAGACTTGATTTGGTAGTGTGCTTTTTTTCTTTCTTTTTTTTTTTTTTTTTTTTTTTTTTTTTTTTAGATGCAATTTCATAAATTTCTGATAAATCCAGGCTTCTTTTGAATTTAGTGAAATAGAGGACATATTGGGCTGAGTCATGAATGATTTTAAATAGTTTTTGTTGTGGAGTAGGTAGTAAACCCCTGGTGACTATATGAGCTAGTCCATTATAAAGAGTTCCAGGTCAGAGGTAAAACTGGTAGCCGTTTGGAGTTAGTCTTCAGACTAACTAATACAGGTGTCACAGCAAGAAACTGAAGTATTACATATAGAGAATCCTTATATGAAGTATGTCATAAGTGTTATAACAATAGCCATGGAATAGTGGTGTTATAGTAGTTTTTGTTTATTAACTTTATTCTTTAATATTTGTCACTGTGTGAGTTCATTTGCTGTATAAAGTTTATCTTACCACTGATGGTAACTCTGATCCCTGAACAATAGGGTTAGAATTTCATTGTTGACATATCCTGCTATGGCAACAGAAATATACTGAAGCATACTTTAATAATCAAAGTTCAATAGAATACCAGGGTATTGTAATTCAAATAAAATTCTGTAAATAAAATGTAAGATTTCTCTTCGACCCAGTTGAAAACCCTTGCATAACCTTAGAGTAGCAAGTTCTCGGTGTTCTAAAATGTCAAATTCTGTGTTCTTCTGTGGTGGTAAATTTCAATTTTCTTTTCTTTTTTTTTTTTTTTTTTTTTTTTTTTGTTTGAGATAATGCATGAAAAACACGTGCAATTTATATGAGCATTTTGTGTATGTGATATTCAGTGATTGCTAATGAACCACAAGCATGTCCCTCTGAGTCCAATCTATGGTGTGCTGACAAAAAACTGCAAAATAATTTGATAAATAGCATCATGGAAAACTGGTGAAAGTGGATGTGAGATCTTATGTGTCAGAGTAAACGGCTGTTTTATTTTTATATTTTCTTCTGTTTGTGCATTTAAGGCATGTTTTTTTGCATGCAGGAGTAGCACAGAAAGTGAAGCTAGCATTTCACCCTACTGTTGCATTCACTTTCACACATGCCTTTGCCACCAGCTACAGTAGCCAGAATGGAAATTCTGAATTCCAAATTGTGAGGGTGACTACAGGAAGCCAATCTATCCTGAGTAGTCTGGGCAATTCAGGTAATAAAGAGGAAATAAGTTGTTTCTGAAGGGACATGACGATGGTTGGTTTGGAGATTTAGTTTCCTCTTCGTTCTAGAGGCTTCGAGCTTTCTACTATAGTTTATATTGTATATGGTATTCCTTTGTTGCTCTTTTCCCTCCCTCCCCTCAGCAGTTTGAGTTGCAGTTCATCATTTACAAATTCCATTTTCTATTGTGGTTGGGCTAGATAACTGGTTAGGGATAGTAGTTTTGGGTGTACGGGCAGGGAGCATTTCCTTAAATGCCTTTTTTTTGCATGCAGTAGTAGCACAGAAAGTGAAACTAACATTTCACGCTACTCATCTCCTTGCTTGTCTTTTATTGAAAAGTTGAAATGGTTCATTTTCTTCTCTTTCTTCAGGATAGTTCCAAAGAAACAGAAACCAGTCATGATGATTCGGTTGTGGAAAGTCCAGACATTCACTTTGAGCCAATTGTCCAATTGGCACCAGTAGATGTGAAAACGATGGAGGAGAATGAAGAAGAGTTTGTCAAACTGTAAGGTGGCATTAATAAATTTTATAAATAATTCTGTCTCTCTGTCTCGCTCTCTGTCTCGCTCTCTGTCTCGCTCTCTGTCTCGGCCTCTGTCTACCGCTCTCTGTCTCGTCTCTGTCTAAGCTCTCTGTCTGCTCTCTGTCTACGCTCTCTGTCTTAAACCCTGTCCTACGCTCTCTGTCTCTGTAATAATGGGAAAAAGTTGAATAATAGTGAATATGCTTGAATATTGATACTTGAATATGATGATAATAATATGTGAATAAATATGGATTGAATAGATATAGAATATACTTGAATAATATTGAACTTGGTTGAAATTTAGTCTGATCTGTGGTCTTATCTGCTCTCTGTCTACGCTCTTGTTGCATATGGTTGAATATCGATTACTATTGTTTTCGATTCTGTAACTCTTGTTGTTTTACTCTGACTCTTCTTGACTATTGTCTACAGCAATACTTGCTATCCATGTACTCTTATCATCGCTCTGTTACGCTTGTTATACGTCATAGTGCTTTTTATTATCTCGTCTCTGTCTCTCTGTCTAGCTCTGTCTCGCTCTCTGTCTACTCTCTGTCTGGCTCTCTGTCTCACTCTGTCTACTCTCTGTCTCGCTCTCTGTCTCGCTCTCTGTCTAAACTCTCTGTCTAGCTCTGTCTGTCTCGCTCTCTGTCTACGCTCTCTGTCTCTCTGTCTAAGCTCTCTGTCTCTCGCTCTCTGTCTCTCTCTGTCTACGCTCTCTGTCTCGCTCTCTGTCTCGCTCTGTCTACTCTCTGTCTCTCTGTCTAAGTCTCTCTCTGTCTGTCTCTGTCTACGCTCTCTGTCACATCCCACAAGGGCACATGGCCCAGTAGATGATTTGAAATCCCAATTACCTGTTTGTTTTTGTCCCTTATCTGTATTAGAGCCATTTTTAGTATTGTGGGATTTTTAATTCAGGGACTTATTTTTTTTCTATATATACACACACACACACACACACACCAGTACATACATATATACATTCGTGTACATCTTTATACATCCACCCAGGTATATACATGTATTAGTACTTTTTTATTTTTCATATTTGTGCGTATGTATGTATGTATGTATGACATTTGAAAATTCAATTTCTAACTGTTGGTTTTCAAATTTGTTGGTGCACACTTGTGTGTATAATAAACAGGCCCACAATTTTGTGTAAATTCTGGGTGGAGTTTGGGTATTGTCCTGATGACAAAGTAGTGAATAAATATGTCCCAAATTTTTTTTTTTTTTTTTTTTTTTTTTTTCTTGTCCTTTCCTCAGTTAATCAATTCTTCCATAACACTATATTTTTCTCTCCCCACCTGACAGCCGAGCCAAACTATTCCGCTTTGATAATTCTGCTGACCCTCCAGAATGGAAAGAGCGTGGTACTGGTGATGTGAAACTGTTGAGGCACAAATCAGTTGATCAGATCAGACTTGTGATGCGGAGAGACAAAACACACAAAATATTTGCTAATACATTAGGTATACATCTTTATACATCCATAGGTATATACATGTAATAGTCTTTTTTTTTTTTATTTGGGGTTTATGTATGGTTTAAATTCCTTTCTCAACATAGTACAAACCCCACAATTTTGTGTAAATTCAAGTCTGATGACAAGTAGTGAATAAATATGTCCCAAATTTTTTTTTTTTTTTTTTTTTTTTTTTCTTTCCTCAGTTAATAGCCCATTTTCTCTTTTTTTTTTTAATTCTGCCCCATCAGAATGGAAAGAGGCTGGTACTGGTTCTCCTTTGAGGCAAACTCAAACTTGTAGATTAAATAACAGGTTCAGTTCAAGATTCTCTGGTGGTTACCCAAATCAACAAGCACCTGATATGCTCACAGCTTGGTTGGCCAAAAAACATTAGGGCAAATCAACAAGCACCACATAAAGCTTTTTTCCCCTTTTTATTTTTTATCTTTTTATTTTTTTTTCTCATTAATTTAAGACAAGCAATTTTCATTATTGAAAAGTGTGGGTGAGGCTTATGTGTAGTTGTGCAGGTGGGTATTATGACATTTAAAAAAACTGAGCTGGCATTTTGCTGAACTAAAAAAAAAAAAAAATTTTTTTTTTTTTTTTTTACCACCTTTTTCTTTCTCTATCCACCACCCCCAGTAACCAAAGACATGGAACTGAAACCGAGTTTTGGCAGTGATCGTGCTTGGGTATGGACCACTCTTGCAGACTTTGCAGATGAACAGACAAAACCAGAACTTCTTGCCATTCGGTTTGCCAATGTGGAAAGTAAGTTTCACTACAGCTATCTTTGTGTGTATGTGTGTGTTTTTTTTTTTTTTTTTCTTCTTCTTCTTCAAACAACTGTTAACTGTTGTGTTAACTGAGTGTACTTGCACTCTTACTGCCTCTGATAATAGAACTTTTTTTTTTTTTTTTTTTTTTTTTGCAATGCTCTGATGTGTTGAAATTCTCACAGTATTTTGTATTGTTGAAATTATTGCTGACATTTTTGGGAGATTTTACAAACTCTGTTTCATTCATTTTCCCACATCAAGCAATGAAATATAAAAACTTAAGACATACAAAAAAAAACAATATTGCATGGATCCATAACTTGCATGTTTATACAAAATTCTAGTTTTACCATTCTTAATTTCTTGAGAAATTGACTCCTTGGACCAAAAAACAGGCAATTTTTCCAATTTTCTCTTTCTAATTTTTGTGATCCTTGGCGAATTGTAGCCTCGGATGCATATTCTTATCTGACTGGAGTGACACCTGGTGTGGTCTTTAGCTGCTGTAGTTCATTTACTTACAGTTAAATGTATTGTACATTGAGATTATCTTTGTATGACCCTTGTAAAACTTTTGTCAAAGATCTTCCCACAGAATTGCTATACTTGTATATATTAATTCATTCTGTCAACTCGACAAATAATTATGCTAAAAAATCCTAGTGCGGTGTTTTTTTTTTTTTTTTTTGTTTTTTTTTAATATTCAGACTGACCTGCCACGTTCAGAGACAAATTTTTGTTTGCACAAAAAGAAATGGTGTTTTTAAAGGGATGGTTTTTCTGTTGGCAATGCTATTATTTCATACTTCCCTCGCTCTTGTTAGCCATGTTTGTTTTAACCTTTCTCTGGCCATACATGTGTATTTGTCAATGTACGAATTCTCTCCCTTTTATTCTGTTGCCTCAAGAGGCTTGCTAAAATTAAACACTTGTCAAATGTTATTTTCAGTATTTCATGCTGGAAATAGCCTACTCTCAATTCAGAATGCTGCTAAACTTTCAATTTTTTGATGCCATTTGTTATTGTTTTGCCTTCTTCACTAGGTACAGCATCTTTTAAACTCATGTGATATTTTTTTTTCCCCACAAACAAAAAGGGCCATGTCTATATTTAACAAAGCTTTTGAAAAATTCTTCTTTGATTTTGAACTCTGATAATGATTTTGATGGCTTTCGTCTGGCAGATGTTGTCCAAGATGTTAACAAGGATAGTGATGGTGGGGAAAATTGTGGCTACTATCAATGGTAACTAAAGAATAGCTTTATCTTAAGGAGCCTGTCTTTCCATGTTGATGCCTTACTGATTGAGCTAAAAAAACTAGCTAGTCATTTGGATTTTGTCTTGTTGCTAGATTGTTTACTTTTCTGTATACGCCAGATCTCTTATACTTGAAATTCTTAAAAATGGAGGTTTGACCTTTTTAAATGTTTTTCTGAGTATTTAAATTTCATCCCCTTCCCCATTGATTGCATATTGAGGGGGGGGCACCAATGAAGGGCACCGACCCTTTGTATTAAGCACCTAAAAGTATATGGCTGTTGATGCTCAGCAAATAAATGATTGATTAAAACCATTGGCACATTCTCTAGAATTGTTTCCCCTGTCACTGCATTTCTATTTTGAGGTGGCATAAAATGTGAACACCTCTTATTTTTTTGTTTTGACATGTCAATTCCTTATGGGTCATTTAGTGCAGAAATTTGTTCTTGGGAGCATTAATGCAATGAAAAATATTATTCTTTCACAATTGAATACATGGTAGATAATACTCAGTTTTGTGCATATACATGTTTGTGTGGATATCTAGGAAATTATAGCATTTTTGCACTGAAAAGCACTTATTTGGAAATTCTTGCAAAAAAAATTAGAAATGTTGGATTTTAATTAAATTTTGAGAGCTTATTCACAAATGAATTAAATTACTTGGAAGTTGGAAAGGAAATGGTAATCTTGTGGTGTGAAGCAGGTAAACTACTGCTAGTGGTGGACTACTTAGTATATTACCCACCTCCCCCACCACTTACAATAGTATCCAGTATATTTATGAGGATTGGGACCAACTCATTAGTGTTCATAGGTATGATATATAACAATTGGTTAACCCTAGAACACTAACCATCAATTAAAGTTACACCGTTACTAACCATAGGTATATCATACTCGATCAAAAAAAAATATTAAATATAAATCTTTATTTGAAATATTTTACACGCAGACACTTCAAACTTTGTACTTTGAGTTAATGATTTTCAGTTCCTATTAATATTATTTAGGTAAGAAAATCAGGTACTGAAAATCCTAATTAAAAATAGGAAAATTAGCGCTGGGTACTATATACCCATGGTTAGTGTTCTAGGGTTAATATTTTTCCCAATTTTTGAATACTTATTTTTAGGAGGGAGAATATTGGATCATTTTCTGGAGTGACATTTTGTAGCACGCAAACCTGTTTTGTTTTGTTTTTCTTTCTCTCTCGCTCTCAAAGGTCTAAGAATGTCTGAAATAAAGCTGATTGGTTAATAAATGCTAATGTTGAAATTCAAATTAGAGCCTAGTTTTTGCAAAAATGAGTTAATTTCTCTGAGCCTGTCAGTACAGAATTTAAATTTTTTAGTAATATTACTTAAATCTATTGACTTTTTCGACTGTATGTAACAGGGGCTCCATAGGTAACTCCTTAGGGCCAGCACTTCCTTAAAATTTATGGTTGGAAGTATCTGCTTGGTACACTGTTCTCATGACTATCACCACTGTCACATTCTTCACTCAACTCTGCTTCAACATCAATATCTACCTGAGTAAGTCCCACAAAATCATCAGTCAGAATTCAAGAAGCATTCATCAAATGCATGAGCAGAAAGTTTGGTTTTTTTTTTTTTTTTTTTTTGTTTGTTTGTTGTTTTTGTTTTTTTTTTCTCTCGCACACACACACGAAAACATAAATGCAAGTTTGGCATTGTTCTGAATTGAAAGTGGTTTTCACCCCAAAATACCAGAAGTAAGCATGCTAAAGCTTTTATCTAACTTGATATAAGAATGATCCAGGATAATTTAAGCAGTTTAAGTCTCACTTGCTAATCAATATGCCATCTATATATTACTAAAATTTAATCTTGTATGGATGTGTGTTTGCGAGATAGTTTAAACAATATATAATACCTTTAACCCCTGTCGAGTGCAATGCCAGATTTCTTTAAAATTAGATAAAGGATTCTTTAGCTAGGGCTGTTTTGGTTTTTGTTATGTTCAATAAGAAATTCAGTACTTGTTTTTGATAAACATTCTTGTATCAATCCACGTATATAAACACACACTTGCATATTATATTACAACTATTATATCAGAAAATAAACATTTATATATATATATATATATATATATATATATATATATATATATATATATATACACACACACACACACTACTTGAAAAAGTGAAGAGGTTGTCACATGACTTGGTGATAAATATGGCTGCATTTGATTTGCTGCTGTTTTTTATTTTAAAAAGAACTATACTTATTTTAAGCTATTAATGCAAATTTTCACACAATGTGTAAACTATGGAGTGCAGTGAAACAAAAAAAATTTTAAATGTGTAATTAATAAAATTTATATTGTTACCTCATTTTGTATCACAAGGGGCTCTTAAAAAAAAAAAAAACTCAAAGCTTCGAGTTGTCTAGTAATCCCTTAAATCTGTTGGATTTCCAAATAAACTGAAACTGTTTAGCCTCCTATGACCATTATAGATGTTGACGTGCCACATTGTTTATAATTGGATCCTTGAAGATGTGACTGACATAAACTGAAATGAGAATATCAAACTGGTTGCTAAGTCCACAGCTAAGAAAGTTGGTTCATGGTCATGCTGTTGATTTCAGTCCTATAAAAATGGCTACACTTGCCCCTCCACCTTTTTTTATATATATATATATATATATATATATATATATATAATATAAATAAAAAGACAAATGCATACTTGAATTTTTTTTTCTTAGCTAATAAAATAGGCAAGTTTGCAGTTTGGCATAACTGTTGCGATTTGCCATGTCTAGAAGTCGGGATGCCATGTTGGCTTGTCTGAACTTGCTTTTCTGTGTAAATACTAAATAGTTTGAAGTTTTTGCCTTACCTAGATTGTTTGCTTGCTTGATATTATTTCATTTTTGCCTTGTTCCTTTTTCTTTTTATTGGAAACTTTAATTCTATTTGTTGGACAATTCTGTTATCTTGCATTTAACATGGCTACTCCACGTGCTAGACAATTTTTCTCTCCAGAATCTTAGATATTTATAAGTCAATTCATTCTTACTTTGAATATTGCTGCCACATCTGGTCTCGTGTGCCTGCTATATCTTTAGAGATTTCTGGTAAGATCAAAAGAATCTGCAATGTTATTAGCCCATAACATAGCTTCCTGTGACTTTACTATAAATACTTTCATGGTAATTGTTCTGATAAACTTTCTGCTATGGTATGTAGGGTCTGTGAATTTAAGTACGAGATTGGCGCCAAGGTCTCATCATTTTAGCGTGGAAATGGCTAGATGTAACCATGTTCTATGCAAACAGAAACATTCATCTATTGCACTTTTCGCTTATGGAAATCTCTTCAGGCTTCTTTTGCATTTAAGTTTTTGAAGATCAGTGTCCATTATTTTCTGTCTTGTTCTTTTTTTTTTTTTTTTGTCCTCTCTCTCTCTCTCTCCTTAGTAGTAATTTTTCTCATTCTCCAACACTCTGTCCCCTCCACCACCACCACCACCACGTTTTAGCAGCTTTATTGCCTTGCTTGGGGTGAAAGGATTAAAAACTATGAATAATTTGTGATGCTATCCTGTTTGATATTACATGGCCATTATTGAGGAGTCATTGTGTATAAAATCCCATTGAGAATACTGTTCTATAATATATAAATTTTTTTTTTTTCCTCCAGATGCCCAAAAATTTAAAGAGAAATTCGAGGAAGCAAGGAAAATTGTTTCAAAAGCTTCAAGTGATGACAGTGAGTTCTTTTTCTTTGTTCTTTCATTTGACAGGCTCAACAGGTGCAGCCAATCCCCGTCTTGTACCACCCATGGGCATGCTTAGAAATAAGAGTGGATCTATTTTCATAGAAGTAGGATCATATAATAATTGTGCTTGTCCCTCCTTTCATTAGTTTGCATGATCATTACAATCTGCCAATACCTCATAATGGACTATTCTGTTTTGATCCTGTGAGAAAATATCAAAGATTCTACTTGGTTTCAGTAAGAAAGAAAGAAAGGGAAGATGGTGTTTAACGTTGGTTTCAGTGAAATGGAAAAAAATTGTCAATTTCAAGTCTTTTTATTTGTACCCCCCTTACTTCTTAAAATAATGACCAGCATTCATATTTACAATTGCTATTGAATATTTTGTTAGTTTCGAATATTTGATGTGATAGAGAAATTTCTATGGATATTTTGTCGTAGAACTAGCCATGAACTTATTCAATCATTAACTAAAAAATTAAAATTCATCAAATTTCCAAAAAAGGAAAACCATGAAATTTTTACAGGTTGAAACATTGTACAATGTAAGAGATAGGTTCTTAGCATAAAGAATCGAGCAATCTAATACAAACTTCAGTTGTGGCCAACAATAAGTGATTGTTTAACGGTCATTTAACTTGATAATTGAGTCCACCCATATAGTGAAAACACACGTAAATAGCAAAAAATGGGAAATTTTACTGGTTTTTCTTATTTTTCATTGATCTTTCGAGCAATTTTCATCAAGCTTCACAATTTATAAATATATCTTTTTACATACCTGATGGCACACTGACAGATTGAATTTCAAAAGCTCCAAAATAATTGGTCTTAAGTGGGTCTTCGTGCTGCCTGTTTTACCCCTTCATGTCCTCGGTTAACTTTGATTGAATAAATACTGACTACTTCTGTTATATCAGTAACTACATTAATTCAGAATGTTTTTGTAATGAAAGTACTTTAAAGTAATTGAAGATACTCTGTTAGATGTTGTTTTTGCTCCATTCTAATTGAATGCTTTTTCTGATTGAACAGCTGGCTATGGCTACTAGTTGTAATTAAAGTTTGTATGAGATTGACTATTCATGTAATTTTTCTTACACTATAGTATTGCAAAGAATTGTACAAAAATAACAAATTACATCACTTGTAGGCTTTCAACAACACATAAAATGAATAGCACCTGTAAATCAGGAGAATGACATGTTGACATTCCACACTTCTCTTTTTTTTTTTTTTTTTAAATTAAGTCCCTATTGATATTAAATAGTGATTTGTCTTGAAATTTCAAATGGCATTAACACTGTATTGTCAATGTTCCTATAGAAGAAATAGTTTGTCTTATAAATTTGATATTTGGTAGAAAATAAAAGCCGAAAGTTGGTACTCATAATTTTCTATGCAACTATTTTGGACATCATTTTTACCTGTGTTCCAAATAGTCTACATGCC